>CM076580.1:1173946068-1174546068 GCA_034641835.2 Pinus albicaulis
CCATTATCTTTTATTGTGAATCTTTTCTTTGTTTTGACCTTTGAATTTTTAATAATCATATTGGCCTCTACACTCACTGCATTTATTTTCATTTCTTCCAAAGATGGGTTTCTATCCCTTAGATGATAAGCCATGTCGAGATTAAAAGCATCAAGATAATGGCAAAGCAAGGCCTAGGGGAGGCTTGGATATTATCATGAATTGAACCATATATCTTTTTAAATCTAGTTATGAATTCTTGGATAGATTCATTTGTATTCCTTTTCAAAGGCATTATCTTCCCATTTCTCCATGAATAAATGAATTAGCTGTTGTGAGGTGGAAATTGTCCCAGGTCCAAGAGAGTGAAACCATTTCTTTACTTCTCCATAAAAACTTTGAGCAATAATATGCATATTAGCATCATCATTGTCTATTTCCTCAAGGTCTATAAAATCAATTACTTTAGCCACATGCTGATAGGATGTAATTTATGATGTTCCATCAAAGAGAGGTAGCCTCTGACCATAGTTTTTAGGTAGTGCAGTAAGCTTTCTTGGTAGAATCAATGGATCAAATCTGGCCATGGTTAATGGAGGAGGTGGTGGAGGTGTGAATTGTGATGTAGATTGAATAGAAGTTTGTAAAGGTAAAGATGGAATGAAAGGAGGGACAAATAGTGTAGTTGTATGAGAAGATGAGGTAAAAAGTGTACCAAAAGTCTGTTGCTGATATTGAAAATAGGATTTTTCAGAGGTTTCTTTAAATTTATCTACTAAGCCTTTAAGTTTATGGAAATTGGACCAAACTTCAGTATTAGTTTGCGACTCAAAGGTTTTAGAAAATGGTGTAAAAGACCCACAATCAAAAGGGTCAAAAGTAGCTTCTAAGAGAAAAGTTTTAGATTTGGTTCTAATTAAAGATTTTTCGTATTCCGGAGAAAATCCCAAATCTTCTAAGACAAACCTTGTAGACAGGGAATTTGACTTTTGATTTAATGAGTGGAGGAAAAACTTTTCCTACCCGTCGAGACTTAGTTTTCTATTCATTAGGGGAATTTTGAGGTCTAAAATGGGCCTCCTAAGAAAAAAGTACAACCAAAATAAAATTTATAAGAACCAATAGGATTCAAGATGATGATGTCAACCATGGGGGATGATTCACCATTTTTTAAGTAAAAGGGTAAAAAGATTAAAAAATAATAAAATAATAAAACTACTTTTTCAACTCGTATTTTCAACTTATCTCCTAATTTTTTTACTTAAATTTCAAGTGGGAGTACTCGTTGGATGCAAAATTTAATTCATCATCCAAAGAGTACCCATGTTGCATACTTTCGATGGACCCTGCTATGTGAAAAATGAGAAATACATGAAAAAGCGTGATTGCAATCATGTTTTTCATGTATTTCTCATTTTTCGTGTAGCAGGGTCCATCAAAAGTATGCGACATGGGTACTCCTTCGACGAGGAATTAAATTTTTTATCCAACGAGTACTCCCGCTCGAAATTTGAGTAAAAGCTTTGGGAGATAAGTTGAAAATACGAATTGAAAAAGTATTTTTTCTTTTTTCCCTCTAAAATTTGATGATGTCATCAAATCTTACTTTATTATTTCCACTATTATTTTATAATTTCCTTTAGAGGCCCATTTTAGACCTCAAAATTCCCCTAATGTTCTCAAAATAATTTCAGGATTATATACAAGTGGTGATGGACTAGGGTCAGGGTTTGACCTAGTATATCTTTTTAGAGCAAGCTCAAGATCAAGATTATATATTTTGGCTCAGGTTTTGACTTCAATCTATTTAGAAAAATCTTCCCAAGGAATATTTAGCAATCGTTCCTTGACAATAGCGCCAAAAATTTTATCACTCTCCCAAACTTCCTAGGCTAAAAATATGGTTGAAGAAAGGTAACCACAAACCAACTTTTAGTTAGGTAGATAGCCATACCTAACCAGAGAGGGCTCTCTCTATGTCACTTTTCAAAATATTCAAGTTAACGTTGAGTACCAGATTTTAGGCTAGATATAAGTTAATTTGTTTGAAATTTGTTTTATAAATTTTTTGTTGGGTAAAAATAATGATTAGTGAAACTAAAGCTGATTTGAAATACTGAATTGCAGAGAGTAAAATAAGGTAAGGTAGGTAGTCTTATTGAGCACAATTAAGTTATCATTGTGTATGAGATGATAGAAAAGTTAGGAATTTGAATGAGCATGTAACATGAATTCATTCTTAAGAAGAAATGGACATTTTTGAAAATATTAATAACAGAGCATATTATTGTTTTATGTTTATAAACTAGTAGGATTTTCATATAGAAGCTGAAATGGAAGTGAAATAACAGAGAGGAAAGTAGAATGCTCAAAATAAATACCACATGAATCTCACAATATATGTTGCAACTTCTTTGATTTCATTTAAAAGTGTACAAAATATCCACAGTAATACACAGAGTTCTCAAAACTCAAAATTATCCAACATGTTCTCTATCTACAGTCTGTGTATTTATAGATTACAATGGGTCTGCCAATAAGCAAGACCTTCGAATCTCTTCAAGGACAAGGACTTTATTACATTTGAATGAAAATAGGAGGAAATCTATTTCTATTTTTTACATCACTTAGAAAACTTTAACTGACCACTCATCTGAAGTTTATCAAACCCAACAACCATGCTTGATGTGGAAATTTTTGATCCTGAAGTGTAGGTCATGTTGTACAGGTTTGTTGATAAGTATGAAATTGTTTGAGAAACTATTGCCTGGTTTTCTGTAAATCTTTCAACTGTCCCTTCAATGTTGCTTGGTGCCTTGTGAAAACGTGTTGGTGTTGAGAGTAATGGTGGCGCGGGTATAGTGGAAATTTGTTCCAGAGGAACGTTCTGCTGTTTTTTTCCATTCTTTGGCTTCTTCTCTGTCGTGATAGGGTTTCTTTTGCAGAAAGATTTTGAGAGAATAACCCATGCAGATAGGTTTGGAGGAGAAGATTGGGAATGTGAATGAAATAAAAATAAGACACGTTGAGGGTGGGGCCAACAGGAATAATCAAAGGAAGAGCGGGAAATAAAGTGGTTTTGACCAATTTAATGGAGGCATATTAGGATAAAATGGAGGAAATTAATCAACAAACAGTCCTTTTCTTTTATAATGTCGCAACCCTTTAAATAGTAGAAAAAAAACTTTTATAAACAAACCTTTTGGATAGAATGGTGGAAATGACATAGAGTGGAGATAATGGCAAAGGTAATAGGTGGTAGGACTGACTAATAGCATTCAAAATCACAACCAGGAGATTTTGGGACTTATCACAAATCAGGAGGTCAAAAAGCTTATCGCAGATCGTATATCGGTGAGTCAAAACATACAACATATCATTTGGGAATTGGATAATGTGATAGGCAATGGGTGATGGGGGAAGAGATCATGTGGCAGGGAGAAACGGTCCCACTCTATATCGCAATCGGGGAAAGGAGTCGGTATCACAAATTTCACATCGGAGATTGAAGTGAGTGATATGAATGAATGGCACAAAGGAATTGCGATATTTGATCAGCAACAACTTATGTAATAGGTAAGGGCCCCACTTTAATCACAATCGGGGAATCTGCAAGGTGAAGGTAAGTGGAAAAAATGAAATTTATGATATAGTAATGTGAAAAGGTAAAGTGGGTCCCTTTTGAAAGTTTAAAGCAGAAAGGCGGAAAAGGGTAAGGTTTATTTAATATGATATTTCAACGATATCATATAATATATGATATGTTTAAAGGTTTTCCATGAGGGGCGGAGCTGCTTTTAAAATATATTTGTGGTAAGTTTAAACAATATGATATGTCTGTTGTGGTGTGAGCGGAGCTGCTATTTAACAAAATAAAAATGGATTTGAAAGGCTAAAAAAAATGTTTTTTTTTAAATGAAAATGAGCGCTGGACTTTAGAATTTGGAAGAATGAAGGGTAAAAGAGGGTAAATGAAATGAATGAGGGCATAAATGAAGTTTTCTCACCATTACACTTTATCAGCGGCATTTTCCTCTTTCAACTGAACTGAAAAGGAAAATTGATTCCCTTGAAGTTATGACAAATAGGATTTCCATTCTTTTTTAACTTGAATGCACAGTAAGACAATGTTTGAGATATTTGATACTTCAACTATATGAGATGAAATAACCTAAATCTAGATCTCTAAGTGATGACGATAAAATGATGAATTTGAAACTATTGATGATGAAATGAAATGAATGAGCCACATATCTAACCTAGACTCTTTTAGTGACCAAAATTTATTTTGAAAAGTAGTTTTCTAAGAACAAATTTTACCCTATGACTTCTAGGAAAACAAATAGAAAGAGCTTTTTTTTATCACTGAGAAAATGACTCTAACAGGTGCAAGAATAATTCAGGCAGAATACCAAGGATGGATCTTCATCTAAGACAGATGATGAAGAAAATTGTGCATTGGCTAGTAAGGCGAAGAAGGGGTAGGGAAAGAAATCTTATTCCAAATCTGAGACCGGCGAAGAAGGTAAGGAGCGTGACATGTTCAGAGTGAAATGTTTTCATTGTCACAAGAATGGAAATTATGCCACTAATTGTCCACAAAAGAAGAATAACAAGAAGGCTTCAAGATATGCAGTTGGTGAGGCTTTGGCCTCGCAATTTTAGTTGGACTTCTCGCTCATTGCATGCATGGTGTCAAGGGCAATTGGATCAGTGTGGTACTTGGATAGTGGTGCATATTTCCACATGACAGGAGACGAATATATTTTCAGTATCTTGGAGGAGAAGGACCTCCAGATGCATATCGAAATGGGTGACAATGGAAGGTATGGTGCTACCAAGATTGGTATAGTTACTTTCCAAAGACAATTAGGTAAACCATTCTTATTAAAAGATGTAATGCATGTATTGGGCTTGAAAAATAATTTAGTTTTAGTCACAATGTTGGAGGATAGAGGTTATGATATGGTTTTCAGTGAAGGGAAAGATCTCCTTCGACACAAAGCCACAGGAAAAGCTAAAAAGATTGGGATTCGTGTGAAGAATCTCTATAAACTTGATGTAGATGGTTGCACAAGATCAAGGGTAAAGCAAACAACATTAGGGGGAGTTTTGAGGTCTAAAATGGGCCTCCTAAGGAAAATTTACAATCAAAATTCACTTCATGATAACCAATAACATTTTAGGGGATGAAATCATCCCTAATGGTTGAGGTGGCATTGCTTGAGTTAAAGGTACTTACTTGTCACATTCTCAATGGTGGATAAAAAATCATGGTTAACCATGGTAGTGCTCTAAGTACTTTTAAAGTCATAAAGTAAAGTACTCATAATAAATGTCATTTCACACTTTTTGAATAAAATAATATTATTTTCATTTCATATTTCTTGAAAGAAACAATGCATATCCCTATACATTTATTATATTATATTATTTTTATATAGTATATTAATTACATGTTATTATACAATTTAAATAATATAAATTTTAATTAATAGCATATAATAAAATTAAGAATTTATAAATTTATATTTATATTTTATTTTAAGTTATTTAAGTACAAAGGACAAATGCATTAGTTGTTCAATGATAATGACTTTTTCTTGAAAAGCTCATTCTTATTTATAGTCATATCAATACAATTTTTTTATTAATTTTATTTTGGTACAACTTTTGAATTGAATTTAACTATGGTTACATGGATTGTGGTGCAAAAAGTGAATTGAAAATTCATAAATATTATTTTATTGGTTTAGCTATTATTTTATTATTTCCTTAGGAGGCCCATTTTAGAACTCAAAATTCCCCTAATGAGTGGTGAGCCGAGATGAGGGTGAGTTATGGCACAAGAGATTGGGCCATCTACACCATGTAGCTTCGAAGGTCATGCACAGATTTCTACAGGGCTTTCAATTCAAAGGGTACTCTTGCGTAGATAGACACATGCAAGGGATGTACCATGGGGAAGTGTGAGAAAGCCATGCGATTGTCCCTTGTGAGGGAGCTTGATTTGAATGCAGATGAGGAAATATTGGTTCCAAAGAATGAACCTCAAGATGTGGAGCAACCACAAGATGAGGATCATGGAGTGGAAGAAACCACTCATGCAGAGACCTCTAGGAAGGGGAAATTTTGAGCAAGATGGGCAAAGGGAGTACATGCAGCTATACCTCCAGGTGTGAGGTGGGGCGATGTGCAAAATTAATCCCAAGAATAAATTTAGGCAGGGTTCATTGAGATGGTGTGTCTCATGGATTGAACCTGGCTACGAGGAGCCCAAAGTACAACAGTAGCATGATCGGTTAGATGAATGTAGTCAGATGTCAGGAAGACAAAAATCAGAGTGACATGTGTCGAATATTAGAGCACAGATCAGAGTTGGCAGTAGTGCATAGTGCATGGATGTAGATGTCAACATCTTAGAGAGTCCAATAGACATGTGTAGTAGCTAGGAGCAGTCAGAAGAATTTGATGACAGATGCATTATAATGATTCAGTTGTTGGGAGTATACTGATTTAGTTGCATGTGCTAGAAAGACCAGAGGAGTATTGCATGCAAGAGTTGCATGTGCGAACAACACTAGGGAAGTGTTACATGCAATATTTTCATGTCACATGCAAGTACATTCCAAAGTACTGGATCAGGACAAATTGATTCCTTTCTTGTTATGAGGGAGTGTTGAAATTTGCAACAAGAAATAGTGAAATTGGCATCCAGAAACAACATGACAACACCTACACTAGTGTGGGACCACAAGTCATGTAATGATGGGTCTTAGCGATACATTAGTGTGAAATTAAATTTATTTAATAAATTGGAAATATGTCTAATTTAATTATCCCTTAATTAAATTGGAAAATAGAATGTAATCTTATCTCATAATCACTTGGAATAGTTAACTGAGTGTGATAAACTCAGTTAGCTCAATAATTTCAAGTTGAGGGTGGTAGGTGAGGCATGTAGAGTGATTTTGTATGTTTTAATGTTCAATTTGCAGTTAAGTGCACGAGTTTAATGCATGAGAAATCAATTAACTAAGTTAAGTGAGTTAAAGTCAGTTGAACTAGTTGTAACTATTTGTTTCACTAGTGAGAGATCAAGTGAATCAAATCAGATTCAATTCACATACAATGATCTGCCATGCAATTGATGATTTACTATTAATTACTGCATGCATGTCAGTTCTAGTGGAGACCCAGTTCAGAAAACGGTTAAAGGGAAGTTGACTATCAGTTGTGTTATTATCAAACTGCCCACATGTAGTTAAAACACCACAGGATTGCCCATGATACTTGCGCAGTTAAGAAAGGCTGAAATTCCTAAGGAATAGGGATTACATTCCTCATGAATTGCGTGAGCAAGGCAGGCTGAAGACATGCTAAGAATTGGCTAAGTGTTGGCCCAATTTTTTCTAGATCAGTGTGAGACAGTTGTGAGAGTGCAGGAGACTCTTGTGAGAAGAGTGCAATGTAATTGTTTCATGATTCCATAGTGAATATATAATAGAAGATAAAGGGGTTTTGAGTAGAAATATTTCCCCAAGAAAGTATATGTGTTTTGGTTTGATTTTATTATTTTTTACTTGTTTTGAGTGGCGATCGTGTTTATTTTCCGCAATTAATTTGTAGAAGGGTTCAGTATCTTGCTTTAGTACATTGCTTGATCGGATTGAATCTATTGATATACATATGTTTGTATGATTTCTACATGGGATTCTAGTTGTAGGTTAGTAATATCAACAATACTCCCATACCTAATAATTTAATAGACTTAGGCATATATATTAATGTTATGACAGGAAACTATGGAAAAACTTTATCTATCAACACTGCGACCAACTCCAACAATGCTTAAGCTCTATGATACGTCTATTTTAAAACTAGAAGAAGTTCTTGAAGATATATTTATCTCCATATATTTGTGGGAATACCTTATCGACTTTATGTTTCTAAAACCAAAAACCAACTTGGGGGATATCCTTTGATTTTATGAAAGACATGGCTAGCTATCGTTGATGCATCCATCAGTTATAGATCTGGGGATATGACTATTTCTCATGGTAATTCTACCAAGAAGTTGACTCTTTATCTCCACTTTGGCCAGAAGATATGGATGAAGAAGAAATTCAACCTCTTCTTACTCTTGACCAAGCTTCAAATTTTAAGGAAAGCATTGAAGGTGATTTGATTTTCACCCTTATGATTAAACCTCACACATCTAACCCCTTACCTTTTGAACATATCCTTAAGAGGATATCTCAAGACAATTACTCACCTTTTGAATTAATTCCACAAATGGATAACATGGAAAATATATCTATTGCCTCTGGGGGAGATTTCCTCCCTATTGATATTTTTCTCGCGAAAACCTTAAATATAAATGGTGGATTGGAACCTGCCTAGCAAAAACAACTTATTGAAATACTACAAAGGTATAATAGTGATTTTGCATGGTACTACACTGATATGAAAATAATACACCCAACTTATGTAATAATCATATCCATACTAAGGAATATTTGAGACCTATTTGATAGCCCCAATAGAGGATGAATCATGTCCTTAAGGATATAGTTATGGAAAAGCTTCAAAAATTACTCAATGTAGGTTTTATCTATCCTATTTCCAATACCAAGTGCATTTCACCCCTCGTTATCGTATCTAAGAAGAATGGTAAGTGGTGAGTGTGTGTAGATTATCGATAAGTGAATAAGGATACCTTGAAGGATAATTTTCCCCTACCATTCATTGATAAGTAACATTATACATTAGTATGGAAGACAATTTTCTCTTTTCTTGATCTATTCCCTAGAGTAATTATGCTTATCAAGTTCTTCCCTTTGGTTTATGTAATGTCATCGCTACAATCGAAAGGGATATCCTTGCCATATTTATTAAAATAAACAATAATTTTGTGGAGATATACATGGATGACTTCACTATATATGGGGATACTTTGAGTAAGCCATAAGAAATATTGAAAAGGTTTTGATTAGGTGCAAATAAACCAACCTTTCCATTAACGCCAAAAAATTTAAAATGCTTCTTACTGGGGCCATGGTGTTACGATATCATGTATTGTGTGAAGGGATAAAATTATATTTGGACAAGATAGAGGTTATTTGTAATCTCCCAACTCTATATGTTTTCAATTTTTTTTGGATATGGAAGGTGTTGTTGAAGATTTATAAAAAAAATTACTAAGGTAGCATGACCCTTATTTTATTTATTAACTAAAGAAGTGGACATCTTTTGGACTGAAAAATGCCAATTGGATTTTGAAGCTTTAAAAGAAAAACTACCCACAACCGTTATCTTCGGAGGACATAATTGATCCATTCCATTTCATATTTTCACTAATGCTTCAAAAAAATCCATTGGAGTTGTGTTAGGACAAATGGAATAACAAAAACCTTATGTTACTTACTATAGTAGTAAAAATATTACCCCATTTGAAGAAAATTACAATGTGATTGAGAAGCAATTTCTTGTTGTCACACATGTCATTAGGAATTTTGGTCACTATATCAACGGACACCTAGTCTTTGTGCACACTGATCATTTTTCCATACATTATCTCACGAATAAACCTACTAATAATGACAGAGTGACTACATGGCTTATTTTCTATATCAACCCTAGTGAAAATTCCATGTAAATAAAAGTTAATAAAGGAAAAATAATAACCATGGTTGTGAGACACTTATTCCAAGATGAATGTTGGGAAAAACATCCTAGTGTGGGAGTCCATTTGGTTTATTATGGCTAAGAAAATTGTAAAAGGCATTTACAAAGCATTTGGAAAGGCAAAGTGGCATTTATTGGCATTTATTTATGAAAGTAATGGAAATTAGGAGAGAAGGAAGGTGAAAGGTCACAGGTCGCATGTGAGGAGGAAAATGAAGGAAAATAATGGAAAATTGAAGAAAATAGATGCCTCATTAATAAAATGTCTTTTGAGGAATATTTGGTACCTTTTGTTAGTGTAACCTTTTATCAGTTTAGTTTTGAAGCTCTCTCTCTATTCTCTCCCTCTCTTACTCTTGGACACTTAGAGTTTTCTTGGAGTACTTCAACATTGGATCAAGAAAGGAAAAGAATTAAAATAGGAAGAAAATATCAAGCAAGGAAGAGAAAGATCAAGTAGCTACATCACGTTTACTTATAGGTATTGATTTTCATGTATGCTTTCCTTGCTATATTTGGCATGCATGGTTATTCATGTGTGTTCTTGGTTCTCTTGTTGTCATTGGCATGTGTTTTTCCAAGTGTGACAATGTTCTTCAACCTAGCCTTTCCATTTCTGGATAGCCATGGCGTGATGGGGTTCTCATGTTTTGGTTGAGTTGGATTATCTGATGGATTCAAAACTAAGTGAGGTGGATCTCTAAATGAAAAGACACGTTGCCTAGTGATCCCTGAATCAAACTATGGATTCTGGTAAATAGACTGTCCTAGTAACCCCTAAACTGGATTATGGGTTGCAGCAAGTCAAACTATTGTGTGCCTTGGTGGGCCTAGGAATACTCAACTGGTGAATGGAAGGATATAATAATAAAGCCTAGAGGTGTGTGCCCTCAGCCATTTCTAGTGATCCGATGGGGATTGCGGTAAATCCTGGAGGGTGGAGTCTCGATCAGGCATAGGAATCCTTGATCGATGAATGGTAGGATATGTGGTAAAGCCTATAGACTGGTATTTTGACTATGGCCTAGTGTTCCATATATAGGAATATGGATTGGGGTAAATCATAGAGACTATGAGACAATAAAATTCCTCATGGTGTAGGTGGAGAAATTCAGAAGCATCCATGTTTGTTTAGGGTCTAGCGATCCAGTGAGGATTGTGGTAAATCCTGGTTCTATTGATGAGGGTAAGGTGTTTTATCCTCAGGAATCCCTGGTTCATTTTGGTTATGAGTCCCAAATTCATGCTTGGAATATGGAATGCAAGTGATTAGCGGAAATAAATATTTGGTTCATCCCGATCTATGGTCAAGTGGTACATGGATGTCTCAAACTTGGTTGGCTTTGCATTCATTAATAAGAGTTCCTTTTCCATAGTATTTTATGTGCAAATGTATTGGTTCATATGTGCCATTCATGGTTGTTGTATCCTTGTTATTTTTTTTGTTTATATGTTGGTTATGAGTACGTTTTATGACAATAATGATGTATGTATCTCATCATGTTTTGATTTTTAAATGAATGAATAATCAATATATGACCTGATAGATGATAATGCATCTAATGTCATAAGGCATCAATGCTTCTTAGTGATTGTAAGATAAGTATGAGACCTATATTCCAGATCTGTTGCTTTAACCTGTAGAATGCATATTTGTGTCATGTTTGATGAAATGTATTTCATGGCTAGTAGGGGTCCAGTCAAGTGCTTGATCAAGTTTGTTATCAAATAAATTGTCTTCATGTATTTTATGAGTTCTAGAAGTTTCATCGAGTTCTGGTCAGTGAATGGGTCCTAGCCTTGGAAAATAGCATTAAATCTCATAGTCACTAGCATAACACTAGCAGAAAAAGGCTACATTCACACTTATACTATCTCATGGGCGCAACTGGGACCCTCAGTTGCTTGGAGGGCTTGTCAAGGGAGTGATTAGGGCTCTAAGTAAGTAAAGTTTTAAGTTACCTCAAGGGCTTTTGACTAGGAAGGGTTGGTTGTCTCCTAAAGGTTATGTAGCTTGTGTATAAGGTCATTTTGGTTGTGTTTTTTTGGTTCCACTTCCTTAACTGTAATTGGGGATGTTGTGGTGTGTTTGGTACACGTATGTACGAAATCACACCAGTTTAAGGGGTGTGGTTTACCACTTTAAACTATTGGTAACAAGCATAAAGAAGTGGAGTAACTGAGCATACTATATATATAAATAAGCATGAAAATTTAATCTAAAAACTAAACTAAACCTAAACATAAAAAAACAGAAGCTTTGAACGAGTCAAACAACACAATAATGCAAACAGTGGCTCTAGGCCCCTCTTATTGAGCGCTGGTAGTAAGGATAAGAATACTTTACCCTCTTACCAAAGGGCCCCTAGACGATGGTTTTAGGTCCCGATGGAAGGATGTGATTATCCCAAGCTTGCCTCGGTGCATTATCCCTCTCTCTCTCTACTGTGTGCGTTGAGCTTGTTGGGTGGCCAACAAGTGAGTCCCCTCTATCTTCAGCTCCGAGTCACACACTGTTGGTATTTCTTGGGCAATTTTGGCTAGCATAACAATGTGATCACCAATTCTTCATCTCATGGTGGCTTTATATAGGGGATTTCAAATTCTCCTTCCCTCACTTGGTACATTGTGGATGGTGACCCAAGGGAGAGGTATGATTCCTTTGTGTGCTCCAAATATTCCGTTGTGTGCTCACATTGTGTCTAAGGAGGCGTTGGTGGCTGTCCTTAGGAGGCTTCAAGTAAGGAGTAACTTGTCCTTTGATTTATGTGGTCCCAAATAGTGACATTTCACCACTCTCATGAATGCATGCTTATCGGGCCAAAAGGCACATAGAAGGCGCTCTTATCGAAGGATAATGCGCACAATCAACATTTGATACTAGTTCAAATTTGATTTTCCTTAAACCTTCTAGATTTTTAAATACTTTCCAGATCTTGTAATGTCTTCCAGGCCTGTAAATCCTTTGGCTTGACATTAATTAGTGTCATCTTCTGCTGTATGATTTTCCAGTGTTAGTAGTTGCCCCCTAATGTGTGAGGTATAGGAAGGACTGTATAGATGAAATACATTATAGTTTATTTTCTATATCATGCGTAGAGAGAGAGAGAGAGACCTATGTGAAGCCTTGGGATTGAACACACCCTGCACCATTTCCAAGAATGACCATGTCTAAGGGATCCCTGCAAGCGAATACAATTTAAAATACATATACAAAATTTCAATGAGGCGGGCATGTCCCATGCTCGTGATGTTATGGCTAGTTAAACAAAATTGACAGATATATATTATGTTTGTGTCACTACTATGGTAGTGATGTTGGCAGTTGTTGACGACGACTGTTAATGCCATCAGGGGTGTTTTTTATTTGACGATAGGTGGAATGTGGTACTCATATGCGTAAAATTGGTATGGCATATAAATGCGCAATGTAGCATATAAATGCGCAATGGGAGAAAAGATGAAATACGAGGGTGAGGGGACGAAGTGCATCGTTTGCGGTCTTTGTATACTTACCAAAAGAATAAAATAATGGGGTTTGGTTTGTATAAAACATAGAGACGGGTACCCCAAAACATGAAAGTGTTCGCTCACTGATGTTGTGAGGAAGGTGTTTTGATGGGGGTGGGTGTCACATTGGTTGGTCTCATGTGTGGGGTTGATGAAGAGGATGAAAAAGTATCACAGATGGGATTAAATTGGTGGAGGTATGGTGGGACAAATGCGAGGCGTGGTGGTGCGCTTTTGATCTGCTTGTACAATCGGGTCTTCCGAGAAGGGGACTTCAGCTTGTATGGTAATCTTGACCTTATGCATGATGAATGGATAAGCATGAAGTGCTTCCCGGATTGAAGTGGTATGGCCATGGTGTCAGTTATGTTGTGATATATGGTCTACTATGGGTGATGGGCACCATGAAGGGGAGGCTCTATCGACCAATGCAAAGTTTTATCATGTGCAAGGTGAGGTGATGATAAACATGATCGGATATGAGGACCCTCTGGTTTATTTCTGATGGAGAAATGATGTTAGGATATGAAAAATTCCTTGGGACTCTATCATGCTAGGGGTAGAATGATACTTGCTCTGGAACTTTCAGGAGATAACGTTGTGGATGGTTTGTAGGTTTTTCCTGCAAAAACAAATACCTCAAGTGAAAGCATCTTCTTTTTATCAAATATTATTGAAATGCATGAGCTTTAAAAAGGAAGATGAGAGAGGGCATACCTGCCGGCGCTGAAAAAAAAAATTTGTGGAAAGAGAATGTGTGGCATGACTTATGTTCGCTTGGGAGTTGTTACTTGGTTCCTAGCTTTGATTTCAGTTGGGGTTGCCCCCAGACTGAGATCATGGGGGGTGTTTTTTGGTTACTGCCTGTTGATCAGCGGTTGTCATTGATGTCAACCCAAGCAGCACCAGGGGCTAACCCAATATTACATGGGAATTTTGACCTAGAAAAATAATATATTCTGGGTCAATAATTCTTTTGATGGTTTCTACTTGTCGAGATGTTTCCATTGATATATGGCACGCCATGTAATTCTTCACGGTTTGAGAAATATTCATGTTTGAAGTTTGTACCGCAGTTAGTGGGCTAAAACCCCATGGCATTGGGGCATGGGTCATTGAAAATTCATAATTAATATTTTTTAAGCTCCTAAAATCCCTCCCACATTCACTTGTTGAAGCCCCTCTCAACCTAAGCATTTATATAAATTTTGATCCTCATTTCCTCCTTATGCAAGGGATTTCGCCATCTGAAATAGGTCATCGTGGCATTTTCTCTCTAACATTTTTATACTAAGGTTCAGAAGCTGAAATTATTATGAGGTGAAGCCAAAATCCTAAGAAAACTTCTGTAAAAATTTCAAATCAAGGTGCACAACATTTTTGGAGATATGATCTGTGGAAGTCAGGTTTTTTGTAGGCTCCTGAAATTCATCTCAAAGAAGTGACCTTGGTAAATTCGTCATAATTCTCTGTCTGAGTATCGGATTGGAATTCCGTAAAAAGTGGAAGATAGCACATAGTATGTAATTTTCGCTCTATCAATTGTAGAACCAAATGAAGAAACATTGACACGTGGCATGTCGTACAAGTGCACTCTACTGAAACAGTCCATAATTAGGGCATTGTGAGAGATTGGGTATAACTCTCTCTTCAAGAATCCAAATTGGGTTAGACCTATGGCATTGGAAAGAGGACTCAGAGGACCACTACAAAACTGAAAATCAGATATTTAGGATCTGAAATAATAGAGATACACCAGATTCAATATCGAGCTCCTAGAAGGCAACAAAAAGGTAGATCATGTGTTGTCAAGGGTTGCAAAGGACCAGACTTTCTATGGAAGCAAAGCAAAGAAAAGTGCAGTAGAGGGTAGCATGAAAAGAGCAATAACCGAGGTGCATAAAATCAGCAATAATTTCATCATATGAAGTCTTCAAGTGGGCAGCACTGCATACAATCATTGTACTAAGTCATTGTAAATACATTATTATAAAAATTGTACTAGTGTTTATCTACCAAGGGTTGAAGAGGTAGTGTTGGGAGGTCTAGGATCATCATTAGGTGGTTGTGTCAAAGTTGGTGTTATGGTCTAGTATATATTTTTCTTCTACATCATTCTATATCATTGTAAAGTGGACCATTTTCCCTGGTACGGGAGTCCATTCTTATTTTATTCTTAAATAGGGTGGTAGGGTGGTGCTAGGGTGAGTTGTAGCTCATTGGGTGTTGGGGCATCCGTTTAGTTGACTATTGAAGAATCTTGAGTGTTGGAGCATCCATCCAGTGGAAGCTGGAGAATAATGCTTTTATAGATTCTAGGAAGTTGGAGCTTTATTTTCAATTGGAGTTGAATATTAAATAATTATTAGAAAATCATTAGGTGGTTTTTGTCCCAAAGTGGGTTTCCACCTTAAAAACTGTGTGCATTTGTGTTCCTCTTGTTTGCTGATATCATTGTACAAACACTGATAATAATTGCAGATTAACTAATGCTCTAATTGAAATGAATATTGATTCACCCCCCCCCCCTCAGTATTTCCAACACTGCCCCCTGTCCAGGATCTCCCCGAATATAGATTACTGCTGCATAGGTTACCTTAGGTCAAAGACCCGACCAAACCATCTGCAGCAATAAATGCACTTGATAACTCAAGAGGATGAGGCAACCAGGTTCCCCTGTCCCTGGTTAGTGTATGGTGGTTTGGGGGGAGGAGGGACAAATGGTTGTCTTTATGGTGACTGTTGCTCCTCCTATAGGTACGGGATGAAACGATCCTGGGTGGGGGGATCCTCTTGATAGGACTGCTCGATGGCATGTAAGGAATCCATATATCATTTTATCTGTGGACAATGGTGGGTATAGTGCCCATGGTTGCTACAGAGAGCGCATGCATTATTGGTATGCAATGCTTTGCCTTTACCTTTGGTGGTAGGTTCCTTTTTACAGTAACACGATGTCACAATGTCTGTTTCGGAGCCAAGTAGTGGTTTTAATTCATCCAGATCCAGACAGATGTGGGTAGGATGACCTATTACATTGCATATGGCACAGACTGGTGATTCCCATTGAATGGTGGGGATCACCATCTTCTTTCCTCTCTTCTCGGTTTTCTTAGCTGAAATCACCAGTTTTGCAATGGGAATTTCCTTTGCAGGGGTGATCTCAGTCGTTTCTTGGATGGGTAAGGGCTCCTCGGGACTGAGGGGCTTCAAACCTGTGGCAGTAACATGGGTGGCTCCTGTTCCAGAAGGAGGAACAAGATACCACACTGGGAATGCCAAAAATATGTTGGGTAGTACCAGTGTTTCCAAAACCTACTAGGAGATGAAGCCAGCTGGGAGGTAGAGGAAAGGGGTTTGGGAGGTGGCATAGGCTAGAGAGGCTATTGTCTCATATGCCTCAGTTTTGTTACTGCTTGAGTTCATGTCCTAACTAGCCTCGGCACTTGACATGGACATCATGCATACCGGAGCTCCTGTGACATTAGGTGATGCCTTAGGGATAATGGGAGGATCTCCTAGGAATGACCCTAGAATGGACGATGGTTTGAATTGGCCAGGGCCATATTATTGGTACCATGAGAGAGAATCTGAGTCTGTATTTACATAGGGTAGAATTACATCCATATTGGTTAGGGGACGATTCTCGCTGTGTGTCAACTGGTCTACAGTAGTGATGCGATCCTCGTGGGGGAAAATCATAATGTAAAAGACAAAGGAGGCTATGGCAGACATGGCGTACATATAACTTTGTCTGAGGAGTATATTGTAATCCAACTGAGCATCCAAGACTTCAATGTCTATGTGGACTATCTTTTTGGCTAAGCAGACTGGGACATTTTGGTAGAGGCCGACGGGGGTCGAGGGACGACTGTCGTATGCTCGAAGCGTGATGAATGAGGGTTTTAGTTTGGGAGAACCTAACTTCTGTCAAACATTTTTGGACATGATGCATGTGGATGCACCCTCGTTTATGACACATTGGTGGATAGTGATATTCTGCACTGACACTGGTATCTGGAAGGCGACCATGGAAGGAAGCCAGGGGGTGGCTTTGTTCAAGTCAAAAGCTATTAGGTGCGTATCGACAGGGTCGATAGCGCCTAATGCAGAAAGTAGATCTTTTCATTGTTTTGGGCATGACTGCAAAACTTCCAAAGCTGACATAGGAGTAGTGGATTGTGCCAAATCGTCCATGATGCTATAATTATGGGCCACTTTGGAGTAGTTTCATGCTCGCCTATTAGGTCCCTTTTCCATCTTTGGAAATGGTTCTATAGGCATCCTTGAAATGGTCAAAGGTGCAGTTGGTGCACTGGTACTTGCCCCTGACGTATTGGTGTTTGGTGGGGTGTCGTAGTTGCGATTTTCTGTTTGGAAAAACATCTCTTCTCCAGTCATGTAGATTTCATGGCTTCTTTTCCCGGAATTGTCTATATTTTGCTGGTGAGTGCTTACCGTCCCTTGGTTTGGGAAAGGTTCTTGCATCACGGCTGGTTGCTGGGAAGATCCTCCTTGTCCTTGATTACTATGTAGCTTCTTTAGCTCAGGGAGATCAGGACAATGATGAGTATAGTGCTTGTACTCACCACATATCAAATAGGAATGGTTTGTTTGAAGAGGGGGCCTTTTTCTCTACTATTGGGCATTTCTTGGCGCCTGGTTCTGATTCTGGTTGGAGTTACCTCCAGCCTGGGATCATGGTGGGCACTGCTGGTTGCCGCCCCCCTGTACAGGGTTCCCTTTTGGCTTGTTTTTGGATTTTTTCTTTACCACTGTAGGAGGGAAATTCTCTAGATTATATTGGTGTGGTTGGTTTTAGGATGGCTGCACAAATTTCACCTATGCATTGTTTTGCATAGGTGAGTCGTGTGTTGGGAACTGAGCGTAATGCAGTCTCGGGTTTGCACCTGACTGTTGGAGGGGAGTTCTTCCATCAGTTTTTCTTTCTGCGTATTGATTCAGTTGAGCCAAAGGATAAGGTCCTCCCTGGTGATATGCTTGCACCCTATTAGTCAAATTTTTTTGAGGCATATGATGACTTTGAAAACTGGGTTGAGGCATGTTCCAGGTAGAAATATATGTGTAATCGGGGTTTTGACTAATGTTGCCTAGGTAACCCTGGGTCATTGACCCAATTTGCCCATCTACAAAGTTCGAAGTGCCTGGCACTTCTTGATAAGTTTGCAGGCGTGAGGCATTAGTCAGGATGTTATAAATGTATCCTAACTGCGTATAAATCAACTCGAGCTTCTGGGCTTTGTTGATTGCGTCCTCTTCGGATGTGGGGTTTTGCTGCACCACATCCTTTGAAATCTCTACCGTTAGAGTTTTCAAGAAAAAATCTAAGAGAACCTGGTCGTCGAGTTTGGCTTTACATAAACTGCGACACCGCCTCGATTCATGGAGATGATCCGAGATGTGGACGGCAGGGGTTTGTCTAAAATGAGTCAGTAATTCCATTCTGGAATCATGATGAATGGGTAACTGAAAATATGTTAAGAACGCGGTAGCGAGGGTGCTAAAGCTTCCATGTGAAGCGGAGGGTTGCTCCACATACCATTTTGCGGCTAATCCTGAGAGAGTGCGTTGAAATAATCTCATTCGAATGGTGTCGTCAATGATACTATTCGATGAGCACCACAGGTGAAAGGTCATGACATGATTACCTGGGTCTTCCGTTTGCTTGCCTTCGAAATTTGGTATGTCTGAAGGAAGATTTGTGGCTACGAGAGGCCATGTAGGATCGTGCGCAATGGGGTCATTCGTTAGCTTGGTTAAATTGGGTAGATTCAATGAAGCTAAGAAAGGTGATTGAGAGGTTGACGCCATTGCAATGTGTGAAGACAGAATGTTCTGGCTTGAACGAGGTTTAGTCTGCGACGTACCCTATTGTGTATATAGCTGGCTTCTCTTATGGGATGCACTCCTCTACCCCCTGGGGGTTGTGGGAGGAGTGGTATGTGGTGTGGTGTTGGGAGATCGACTAGGGTTCCCAACTACGGCTACCCCAATAAAAGACGAAACAATGACAGTGGTAGTGTTTTGGCTTTGACGCCTAAATGGAGAAAGACCTGGAACCCCTCTTGGTAATGGGGGGAAGTCCAAAAGATGCCTGGATCGACGAGGTTCTGTTGGGACCTGTCAAGTGTCGCCGAAATTTTGGAAAAAATTGAGAGGATAGAGTCTTTGATCAAAGCAAAATTCTTCTCACATACATAAAACAAAGCAAAAAATAAAATATATTTCCCTTTAAATTAATCTATGTGATCAAGCAATAAAAAAAAGTGGTTTTTGTTCGTTTGCGTGTGATACTCAAAATCCCAGAAGACCTATGCGTCCTCACACACTCAAAAGTAACTAGTACTTGAGAATATTTCTTGCGAGTGTTGTCACAATGTCCCGCAAGAGCTGGCAATGCCCCCAGTCAGTCAAAGAGAGTCCACCAAGGTAAGGGTAGAGGGTCTGATGCTTGCCTGCACCGTCACCTATAGGTTGAAGGTTGCCTTAGTTTTTGGCCACTAAGAACAATCTTACCATGTGAGCATTCGAGTCTTAGGATTCTTGGTAGTCAGCTAACAGTACCGAGTATCAGCCGGGTCAGGTAGCCTGAATTGATACCGCATGCACTGCGCCTAAGCCTAACCCCCTCTGAAACGGGTATCTGCTGCGCTCCGTTTTTCTTTGTTGTGGGTTGATAGGTGGATTTGAATCTCCCTAAATACAAAACTTCTATGTTTCAATATGAAGTATGATCAAGGTGGCTTATTGGATGCCTACCCCCTTGATCCTAACATAAGCTATAAATTCTTTTGTGGCCCCTGTGGGGAGAATTTAGTGAGTTTGGTTAAGTTAGTTTTAGGTGTCTTTGCTTCGCTTAGTGGGTGAGTGTGTGTGAGCATAAAATGGACAAGCACATAGTTTGAATGTGTGGATATCATTGATCCCTTACAAAATCCCCTATTTAAACTATGTTGTATTGTTCCTGGCTCAAATGGAAAACATGTGCGGATAATGGGCCGCTTTCATATTTTCCTAGTTAATATATGTGATTAACTATAGGGAGATGACGAATTGTGAATGTGGAGTGTTTATATGCTTACCTAGGATCATCGGAGGGTGAAAAGGTAGCAGAGATTACTTGCTCTTCTATAAACAATTCAATCCTAGTCCCGCAATTCATAGTGCAAAAATTGAGCTAAACTAAAAACTTTCACATTAGAACAAAGAAAACTAGCTATGCATGCATGGTCTTGGACCACTTACTTGGACTAGTTATCTAGGTGTGAGTACCAAAATTTGCAGAACATAAATTTTTCGGAACGCAAGTTACTTTTCCCCCTACTTAAACTATGTGTAAATTTTGCAAAAAATCAACTTGAAGTAAAACAGACACTAAGCCTATAGAAAGCAGCTAAAAGTGAGTTTTAACAAGCTGTGGGGTACCAAAACTAGTGCTGGCAGGGATATTAAGGGCTGACAAGCACTTTACAAGTAGAAAAAGACATCATTTAGGGAGAAATTTTTCATTTTGTAAATTGTGCGCAAAAGGCTGACACAGGTGCGCTTTCTGCGCGCGGGTCAGCACTGAACACGCGCCCTGCACGTCTGTGAGGAAAAAATGCGTGCAAAATCCTGCAAGTAAAAAAAATATTAGGAGCTGCTCTTCTTCAGACTGTCACTAGGGGTGAATCTAGGGACTGCAAGAGAATATCAAAGGACATTCAGCTCCACTCCACAACATAGATAGAGGTCTCCTACAAAGGAAGCCACAACCACATAAACTTGGAAATAAAACATTAGTGGAGTCGCCAAACTTGTTGTGGTGTGTTTGGTGCACGTATGTACGAAATAACACAAGTTTAAGGGGTGTGGTTTACCCCTTTAAACTATTAGTAATAGGTAGAAAGAAGTGGAGTAACTGAGCATACTATATATAAAAATAAGCATGCAAATGTAATAAAAAAAACTAAACTAAAACTAAAAATAAATAAATAGAAGCTCTATACATTTCAAACGACACAATAATGAAAATTGTGGCTCTAGGCCCCTCTTATTGAGCGCTGGTAGTAAGGAGAAGAATACTTTACCCTCTCGACAAAGGGTCCCTAGACAATGGTTCTAGGTCCTGATGCAAGGATGTGATTATCCCAATCTTTCCTCGGTGTAGTCTTCCTCTCTCTCTCTACTGTGTGGACTGAGCTTGTTGGGTGGCCCACAAATGTGTCCCCTCTATCTTCATCTCCGGGTCACACACTGCTGGTATTTCTTGGGAAATTCTAGCCAGCATAACAATGTGATCACCAATTCTTCATCTCATGGTGGATTTATATCGGGGATTTCAAATCCTCCTTCCCTCCCTTGGTACATTGTGGATGGTGACCCAAGGGAAAGGTGTGATTCCTTTGTGTGCCCTAAATATTCCATTGTGTGCTCACATTGTGTCTAAGGAGGCGTTGGTGGTTGTCCTTAGGCGGCTTCAAGTAAAGAGTAACTTGTCCTTTGCTTTATGTGGTCCCGGATAGTGACATTTTTCCACTCTCAGGAATGCGCACTTATCAGGCCAAAAGGTGTGCAAAAGGCACTCTTATCGAATGATAATGTGCGCAATCAACATTTGAGACTAGTTCAAATTTTATTTTCCTTAAACCTTTGAGATTTTTAAATACTTTCTGGATCTTGTAATGTCTTCCAGCCCTTTAAACCCTTTGGCTTGACATTAATTAATTTCATCTTCTACTGTATGATTTTCCAGTGTTAACAGGGGAGTTGAATCACATCATAGTAGCCTATTGTCACATGTTTATCCCAGTAGTCTGGGAAGCTTGGCTAAATGTTTGAGGAGGGTGTTACATTTTCCTCCAAGAATTTGATATTACTATTCGGGCTAGACTTTGGAAAGAGAATGTTGTATTTGATTTTCACTCCAGACTAAATAAAAAAGAAAAACATGTTCTGATAGAAGATGTCTTTCGTGATAAACATTTTTTTACACTATATATTAATACACCTTGGATTTTAGATATCACTACTTATGTGGTTATGGGGAAGCTTCCATAAAAATTATCACCAAGATAACGTCAAAATGTTATTAGACACATGGAATTGTATTCCTAGGTTCAAGGGTACCTGTTGTGCACTGGACCAGATCTTGTGACCTGGCATTGTGTGTGAAAAGAAGAGATATATTACATCATTAAGGCATGTCACAATCAGTCATGTAAAGGACACTTCGTTGATAATAGAACCATGAACAAGGTCCTACTATTGGGGTACTACTAGCCACCCATTTTTAGGGATGCCAAGAAATATTTCAGTAGTTATGGAAATTTTTAATAGATAGGAAGACTTGCAATTTCAGATGAGATGTCACTTCAAGCAAAATTCATGGTAGAGACTTTTGAAAAATGGTCCCTTGATTTTGTAGGGCCAATCAACCAACCATGAAGAGAAAAGACATACATTTTAGTATGCACTAATTATGTAAATAAGTGGGTTGAAGAAAACGCCTTACCAAAAGTTACACAACAGGTAGTGGTTGAATTTCTATATGAATAATTTGTTGTTTTTTATGGAATTATGTGAGAAATCGTCACTAATCAAGGAACCCAGTTCACATATAGACTCATTAAATTATCGCTGGAAAAATTTGGATCAAGCATCAAATTTCCACCCCATACCATCTAGAAGAAAATGGATAGGTGGAGATCACTAATAATATATTGGAATCTATTTTTACCATGAAAATCTAGAAAAATCATAAGGATTGGGTTGAAAATCTCCCATAATAAAATTTGGCTTCTCTAATTACCTGGAGGAACATCACGTTCCTCGCTCATTTTGAGCTTCTATATGGGTAACAAGTAGTATTTCCAACCAAATTTGAAGAAAAAACTTCAAGTTGGGATGGACCTTACAGAAGCACAACAACATCAATTGGAAAAAATGAATGAGCTTTATGAACTCCACTAGGATTACCTACAAAAAATAACTCTTGTTTAAAAATTAAAGTGGCATGATGGAGTCATCGAAAAGAAAAATATTAAAGAAGGAGTTTGGGATCTCTTGTTTGATTCCACCTATAAATATTTTAAGGGTAAATTTTACATTAGATGGGTTTGGGCCATATGAAGTTGACATAATATATGATAATGGTTCCATTAAGTTATGCACATTGATGATAGATAGATCTCGTTAATGAAAAATAGACATCGATTGAATCTATATCAATGAAAACCTAGTTCTAGGTGATTTCAATATTTAGTGATATCAGAAAACCAATCTCTAGAAAATATCGCTAGGAAAAGGAAACTCCCCAAATATGAAAACATTCTTGGAAAGTTTAATTGGGGAGATTTGTGCTAGAAAACCAAGGAATCAACTGGCAGAATTTGAAAAAATAAAAAAATAAAAAAGAAGAATAAGAAGATAATAATGTTTTTTTCTAACTAGTTATTTAATACCTTTCATGATATATGTATTGGGAACCTAATCAAGACATGCAAGTTATTTTCAGGATGGTTGCAAAGCTACTCGTAAGATAGTTATTCATGAGACACATCAATAAAAACATAGAAACACTATATTCCATCCTTTGAATTAGGTGTTTTCTTTAACATTTCCTTGATTTCTTTTGTATATTAGGAATTTAATGGAATTATAATGAGTAAAATACCTAAGATACCATATGTCTCTCTAAAAAATTCCCCTATCTCTCCCTTTCGATCTTTGTTGACACTTCCTTGTCAGCTTGACTTCTTGCTACTATATTTCTCATTCATGGATCAAAGACTAATTTTATAAGGTCACTTGACAAGATTTTATTGAAATGGATTGTATCATTAAAAAGGAAAAACAAAAATGAGGTAACTACCCATTAAATTCTTAAATATCTAATGAAGAAGTTTGCCTCCTTCCATTTTTTCTCTTTTGTCAAAATAATCCAAAGTCTTGAGTTCTAAAGCTCCCATTATAAAAAGGGGGGGTGCTTGACCTTTAACCATACCATAAAAAATCAACACCATAAATGAGAGGCCAATCATATAAAATCATGTATACATATCCCATATAAATAGAAGGCATATTTCATGGAGCCATGGAACATAACTCATAGGAGAAGACCCCTGCATGGTTATCGGATCTCAGGCTCTCAGGTCATTTATGCATCACAATTTATCCACGAACTTATCAATATGAGAAGGCCATCCTGACCTGATACAATAAACAACAATCCTTTAAGGCTAACGACCAACGATAAAATCTTGGATTCTCGAGCTCTCAGATCATTTTTGTATCACAATTTCTCCTCGGTCGACCTGATCCAATAAGACCATTCAGATCTAACATTGTCTCCACTTTTGTTCTTGTAATTAACATATCCAACAATGAAATATTGAACTTATTACGTCCCCGATCCTTTCATTGAGTTCTCTACAACCAATTTGATCTGAGAAGAGCATCTTGACCTGATAAAATAACTAACAAACTCCATTTTTGTTTCGACGAATGATGGATCCGACAACAAAATATCAAACTTCTCAAATTATCGTTCTCCAGTTCTAAGTCCTTATGTTGGGTTCTCTATGAACAACCCAATTCGAAAAGGGTTTCCCAACCTAATAAAATAAATAACAACTGCCATTTATATTCCTCTAATTGAAATATCCAACGACATAATCTCATATTTCTCAAGTTCTCATTCTCGGGCTCTTTTCCCCGTGTTCATAAACCTTCGCACATAAGACTTTCTAGAAGTTCTAAAACTAAGAATGACACTTTTAATTGACATTACCAAATCAACCTCATTATCAAATTTTGTTTCCAAATCAACTTATTGTCAACAATAATATGGCAAGAATAACAAGTAATGATGGTGTACATTTTAGTCTAACCCTCTACCACATTACACAATTATTATTTCACATTTTGGGAAAGGATTATTTGGCAGCCCTATGCATAACGATTATTTACTACGTGTGATGAGAAACATAAAAACCATCACTAATCACTCTCAAGGGATATCCTCTGAAACAATTTCACTCATAGTGGATCGAAGCCGAGTTTACAATGATAATTGAATGTCAAGGGGGGGATAATTAACATGTTCAAGCCAACTAACATCAAGGCTGTGCAGATTGAACAAGAATTATAGGAAGTATTTTTTGTTAAAATTATGCAACTGCAGTCAAATTAGTGATGGTCAAATAGTCAATATTATAATTGCATTAGGTTCCTCTTTTCAAGAGGACCAAAATCGACATATAGATCACCCCAATCGGTCAAGAGGAAGTTAAATTATGAATCATTTTATCTATTAAAGTGAAATGGAATGGGTTGGCCTAACCACATGTGGAATTAGTCAATTCGACCTTAACCCCAAGTGGACCCACACAAAAGCTACAAATAGAGGTGACCTCAAGCTCATTCTCACACACTTTTCAATCGATCTTTAATTTTCATCCATTGTCTTGGTTCTTATATTTTGTATTGGCTTGCACAAGTTCAAAGGAAGAAGCTCGTGCAAGGTACGAGATCACAAATGAGAGGATTGTTCTGAACTAGGGCTTCTAGGCCATAGCCCCGGGCAAAAAAATTCAGAATTCGGGCTGGATTAGTGGTCATAGTGTGGAAAGGGAGTGGCTAAGCTTCCCTAGCTATGAGCAGAGCTTGTCAAGGTCGAGGCCAAGGTTCCTGGGCTAGATCAGACTAATCATGACCTCATCCATAGACACAGTGAGTCTAGGTAGTAGGCAAAGAAGCTTCAGACATGGGCACAATGTTCTAACGTCGCGGCTAAGGGTTTTTTTGGGAAGATCTGAGTTGGATCATCCTCAGTTGCTTGTGCAGTGCCTCTATACATCAGTCACTCAGTCACAAATGTTTGTGATCAATCTTTGACAACATCTTGGATTCAGATCTAGGATTTGGTAGTTGAGTGTAGTTGGATTCAGTGATCTATTGGATCTATTAGGGTCAGTTTATTAGTGATCAAAAATAACTCTTTTGAGATTTTTTCATCAGGTCATTAGTCAATTTTATTTTTCTTTTTCAGTTAGTTTTTAGCAATAATTTTGGTCATGGAAGAAGTATTATCTTGGTATATTGCTCCTTCACATCATTTCATCACCATTTAGAGGTCTAAAGTCAGGTTTTTCATCTCATATACGTCAATTCTAGGTTTTTAATTGCCTATGGAAAATATTTACATTTCCATTATCAAATAAAGCAGTTTGTCTTTAGTTCTATTTACAAAGTCTGGTTAAAGGAGAAATCTTGTTTTTACAATTCGAATAAAACTTTGCATGCCATAGAAATATCATAATCTATTGTTGTATTCACGAATAAAGGAAAAACATTGTCGAGAAAGTTATTTCAGACCACATGCTTTATAATTTTTTATTCTTCAAAAATCTGAAATATCATTCACATGACCATAGGACTCATCCTACGTGTCATCCTCCATTACCCATATGACATGTTACATACCACTACCTTGTCACTTATCCAAATCATATCACACTTATTATCCTTCCTTCCTCACCATTCATTAACCACTGTTGTATATCAACTATCGCCCATCTCACCATTCATCCATCGTACCATGATCTAATCCAACGACTCACACATGATTTTTGGCCCCCCTCATCATCTGAAACTTAACGTCAGGGGGGTATGAAATGGGTGTTTTTTATAATCCGACCCCAACACTAGGTGGAAAACCTGCGTGATTTCGCACCCCGCTCTCATAAAACCACTTATTATCGATGGACCCTATGAAATTCCACTTATCCACCGGATGAAAAGCACTGGGAAAAATTGTGTGAATTTTAGGAGTAAATGGTAAAAGAAAAAAGTCAACTTTTGCTAGATCAACAATTAGCCGATAGCTAGTGCAGTCCAGAATTCTCTCTTTTCAGCAACCATTTTCTGTTAGAGCAGTGCCAGCACATCCAATCGACTTTATTTCCATGTTCCAGTTAGAGTCTAATTTGGAAAATAAAACACTATATGTTACGATAGCATTTATGTAATATGTTGTGAAAGAATTTTTCTATAAATACTTCACTGTACGAAGTATTATGGGTCGGATAATTTGAGTTTTGAGAACTTTGTGCATTACTGTGGAGATTTTGTACACTTTTTAATGAAATCAAAGAAGTTGCAGCAGATATTGAGAGATTCATGTGGTATTTCTTTTGAGAATTATTCTTTCCTCTCTGTTATTTCACTTCCATTTCAGCTTCTATATGAAAATCTTACTAGTTTATAAACAAAAATCAATAATATGCTCTATTTATTAATATTTTCACAAATGTGTATTTCTTCTGAAGAATGAATTCATTTTATATGCTCATTCTTACTCCTAACTTTTCTATCATCACATATGCAACGACAACTTAATTGTGCCCAATAATTCTACATACCTTGCCTTATTTTGTTCTCTGCAATTCAGTCTTTTAAATCGGCTTTAGTTTTACTGATCATTATTTTTATCTAGAAAAAAAAATATAAAACAAATTTCAAACATATTAACTTATATCTAGCCTAAAATATGGTACTCAACCTTAAATTTAATATTTTAAAAAAGTGACATAGAGAGAGCCCTCTCTGGTTAGGTAGGGCTAGCTACCTAGCTAAAAGTTGGTTTGTGGTTACCTTTCTTCAATCCTATTTTCAGCCTAGGAAGTTGGGGAGAGTGATAACAGGATCTATGTTTCTTGATTTTGTATATCTACAGATCTGTAGATTTTTTCAGTATATTTCCACTGTAAATAGGGTCTTAAGTTTGCGCTCAGTGACCATTGTGTTCATCAATATGCTACAACCAGTATCAGTGCATCTTAGTTCTTATAATCAAGTTCCTTCAGCGGAGATATGTTTAAGGTCACATTATGCATGTATTAGTTGTTTTACTGCATTATGAAGATATGGATTAATGGATCATTGTACTCTTGTTTTCTGAATAATTTGATGACGATATAAGAAGAATAATTTGCAATATTTTTCCCTGTAGTGGGTTTTTCCCTGATCTCGGACCAATCCTAGTGTCTCTATGTGTGCATGCTTTTATTCCTTTGTTCCTTTACATTATGTTGCTTAGATGATGATGATGGTATTGTTCTTTCTATATAGTTGGTCATGTTTATGGTTAATAATGTGGATATGTATAATGATATAATGATTTGGGGTGAATTTAACATGTTATTGGACAAATGAAACTATCAAAGAAAAGAATAATGTAGCTCTAAGAAAAATTAACATGGTATCAGAGTTGGGTTGAAGGAAAGCCATGAAGATAATCTTCATGGAGACACTTTTATGGAAGAAAGACGAGGATGGTAGAGACCTAAAATAATTGTAGGTTATGAAGAAAACCCTAGGTAGTTATTAAATAAGGATGTGATAGCGAGGGTTTGAGAGAAACCCTAATTTATGACAAAAGTTTTTAGATGTGATCTATGTGAAGCACTTGGGATCGATTTGACAAATGACCTAGTTGTTGATAAAGTTGATGATTGAAGGCAACATTGTTTTATGGTCTATGGATGGCTCTTGAAGGTTGGTTCAAGAGGGAGAGTATCATATCTCATTGAAGATAAGTATTCCTTGACGTATGACCTTACTCTTGTTTATACTTATGGATCTTATTATTATGATTATTGTTTCTAGTCACTACTTCCTTGATTTATATTTTGAGCACTTGGATATTTCTAACCTCCTTGATGAGATGTGATGAGTGGATCCCTCTTGAGGATATTTTGAAATGTAAGAAATATGGTTAGAAATAGAAGAGGTAAATAGGCACATGAGCACCACAAGATGCCTATGTGAAGGTGCACAAGTAAAATCACTAGGTATGCATGGTATATTGTATGCTGAGAATGTCTCATTCTTAAGTGGCTCATGAATGTGAAAGTGATATTTGGATCCATGATACTGATGATGAAATGGTGCTCCTGGTATTGAACATTTTGATTAGGATAATTGATTCTATGAGGCTTCTTAGTGTTTATCCTTAATATAATGATATGCTTGATGTTTGGCTAACATCTATTGTTTTGAGATCTCGATCCTGACTCTAGTAAATGGTACTCTTGACTCTTGATATGCATAAGACTTGTTGGATCTCTTATAGCAGTTTACCTCATTGAAATGATATTTATAATTCTTGTGATAAGCATGATGAAAGCTCATGGAACTAGAGATTGAACTTTGTTGTTTTATAGAATACCCTAACTTTATCCCGTTGATCATGTTAAGCATGGTATTAGCGACCATGATGATAGAGGCATACATATGAGATTGATTTTCTAGATCTTGTACTACCTGTGGTTATGGCATATAGTGAAATTAAATGCTCTAACTTAATGTACTATTATTGGGTTCATAAGGTTGTGTTGCCACATCAACCTATTTCCCTAATGTTTCAAGCCAAGCCCTTGATGAAATATTGATGATCATGATAGATATGTGTTTATGATCTAATAGATCGAATGTTGCATGAATCCAGTAAAGACAGGTTGATGACATGAATGAAAATAAAATTACATGTCTTTCTATAATACATGAGTATTTTACATTTTTTTATCTATAGAAGAGGTTTGAGCCTAAAGGAAGGCCCATAGATGTGACTATTTCTGATAGACACAGAATTGAAGTTTTGTACAATGAAATCAGTCTGTACTCTAAATCAAGGGATCTGTGACATGTCCTTCCATTGTAAACTAATTTCTGGAATTGAGCATGAAATCAGATGGTCACTTGGAAGATGTCAGTTCTGAATATGTGTTGTATATAGCAGTAAGATCTATCATCATGAAAATTTTGTATGTTTGAATCAAACTTGTCTTTGCAGGTGACTGTGACATTCATATGAATATGAAATTATGTTTGAGGATTGTGCTACATGTTTTGGCTGATTGATATAGATAAGAAATGTTTGGAACTTTGACATGATGTTTTAGAACTTTGAATTGATGAACGAGACATGTCTTTGGATTATAAATCTCTCTATTTGGTCTTGATTTATTGATCGTTGATTTTCCCTGATGACAATGCTATGTGGGCATAGTGACCTTCAGTGTCGTATGTGAGTATTCATAATTATGGTTCTGTATTTGCCTCCTTGATTCCTATTACAATGGTTGTTGTGATTCAGTATGAATATGGAACATGCATGACTTAATCTTGATGTATGCACTTGAATCTAGTGATGTAAATGGCTTGTAATGACATGTTAAATTACAGACTTGATGGTTTGACTACAAATGAATTCAAGAATTGACATGAGAACGACCTGTCACCTGGTTGAAAGAATTGATCCCATGAAATCAATGTCTTTGATAATAGTTTTTTTCTAGCTTCTAAACTCTCATGATATGACTTTGTTGACACAACATTGATTTATGAGTATGTTGGCTTGGTAAGACATTATTCTTACTGAGAGTGATGTGTGATGAAAGCTCCCTGATTTAGATTCGTCCATACTTGATAGTTATTTGATGAAGTGATGATAATGAGTTCCAAGGTATGTCCTTGACTTTGATTATGGCTTTGGTTTTACATACTGGTACTCTACCCTTGACAGGTGATGAGCCTCTAATGATCTAAGTTAGAGGGAGATGGATTCTGAAGCTAGAAATAATGTATCATCCCATGATGAATCAATTTCTTAAATTTGGGAAATAAATCTTATATTGCAAGTTTGTTGATAAGATGTTTCTGTGTAATGAAAATGTAAATCCTTGGACTCTCTGATTTAAAGTTCAAATGTTGTTGAACTTGACATGGCATACGATGGTTTATTGAATAATTGATGTTCCGTTTTGAACATCCATCCATATAAAATGTGTATAGAACATGATTAAATTCATGATTGAATTGATTCATTCAAAATTGCTACCAAACATCCTTTTGAAATATTTGCATGAAACATTCTACTTTTAAAGGTTGAGATATTTCTTCCATGATATGTAGTGCATGAAGTAACTGATGATTTTTGGGATTATTATTGTTGAGCACATTTTTATGCTTCCTTAATATGAGATATTCCATGATATATTAGACGAGAGGTCCATAGCATGACCAAGGTCAGGGAAAATGCTACTAGCATGGTTGGCTGTGAGACCGAATGTAGAAGCTTCTTAGAGAGTTGTCTGAGCATGATCGCGATCAGACATGGATACACTATGATAATAGAGAATCCCATATACATATATTTGGGACTATGATTTTTCCATTCATTGAGACAATGCAGTTGTTCGAGACAAGCTTAGACTTGTGATTAACACCTCCGTGAGAGGGAGGATGATTATGGTGTATTGTTGTGATTTACATGATTATGTATGTTCTAACATAACATTTGATTTTATTTCCTGTATGATCATGAATCACTATTATTCTAATAAGAAGATACCAGATATGAGTATGATGAGAACATTTCTAATCGAGGACACTAAGCCAGCTCTTCCTCCATGTCTGATCTCTTGGGATGAGGAATTGAGATAGAGGGCTCCTAGGGTTGAGGGAACTCTAGAAAATAGGGAGTATTCCCTATCCGTTACCCATAGGGTTAGATATGTTGATCCCCTATCTTCACAGGGTCATATAATGTTTCTCCCCTGATTGGTATTTGCATAATATACCCCATTTGGCATCATACCCGCAAGTAGTGCTTGTCATGAATATTTCTCCTTTAGAGAACGATTTGAGAATGTACTTGGGGTGTACAACCCAAGTAGATTATGATGCATGTGTTCTACCACATGACTATTTAGGGTCATCGATGGGAACATCTGTAGGAAATATGATGGGTTGAGATAACCCTATGTGGTTTCGGGTTGAGATTGAGTTCCCCAATGTAAACCTAGGGTTGATATGGGCTCCCCTGCGTGGATGGATATATTATTTCTATATATGGGTTTGTAGAGGTACTCCGGGTAGTATCCCGCTGGCAGAGATTCTGAATGATAGCCTGATGGATGAAGGGTGGTGACCTAAGCTCCCCTCAGGTGACAAATTATTCTTCTTCTAAATCTGACAATGTTCAGCAAACGAGAAGAAATAATCAAGAGATAAGAAGAATAAGCATGAAAATCACATTGATGATTTTTAATAAGAAAGGTTCATATCATGACGAATATAGGATAGAGATGATCAGTCACGATATGTGATGATGCATGAAGATACCAGATTGGCATATTGATCGATAATTGGATATTGGCAGGTGGAATTCTCCCTGGTTGAGAGGGAGTGTTAAAATTGTGAAACTGTGGTCAAATTCCACTATGGACAACTCAGATGGTCAAGATTATAATTGCATTAGATTCCTATTTTCTAGAGGACCAAAATCGACCTATATATTTCCCCAATTGGTTAAGAGGAAGTTAAAGTATGAATTATTTTATCTATTAAAGTGAAATTGAATGGGTTGGTCTAACCACATGTGGAATTTTTCAAGTCGTCTATAACCCCAAGAGGACCCAAAAAAATCTATAAATAGAGGTGACCTCAAGCTCATTCTCACACAATTGTTCAAGCGGTCTTCGATTTTCATCCATTGTCTTGGTTAATCTATTTTGTCTTGGCTCACACAGGTTCAAAAAAGAAGCTCGACAAGGTACATGATCACAGACAAAATGCTCACTCTGAACTAGGGCTTCTGAGCCATAGTCACAGGTATAAGACTATAGAATTTGGGTTAGATCTGTTGGAATAGCATGGAAAGGGAGAAGCTAAAATTCCCTAGTCGTAGGCATATCTTTTCAAGGTTGTGGCTAGGGTTCTTGGGCTAGATCGAACTTATCAGGACCTCAGTCGCGGACATAGTGAGTCTACGTATCGGGTAGGGAATCTTCAACCATGGGCTCAAGGTTCTGAGGTCACGACTAAGGGTTTTTCTGGGCAGATCTGAGTTGGATCATCTTCAGTTGCTTACGTAGTGCATATGTACATCAATCACTCAATCACAGATGTTTTCAATTAGTATTTGATAACATCCTAGATTCAGATCTAGGATTTCCCAGTTGAGTTTAGTTGGCTTCGGTGATTTATTGGATATGTGTTTATTGAGGTTGTAGATCTACAAATCTAATATTTGTTCAATATATTTCAGCTGCAGATCAGGTCCTCAAAGACATATATTCATTTCTCTGAATTTTCCGCTCAGTGACCGTTGTGTTCATCAGTATGCGACAGCCAGTGTCAATGCATCTTAATTCTCAATATCAAGTTCCTTTAGTAAAGACATGTTTAAGGTCACATTATGCATGTTCTAGTTGTTTTACTGCATTATGAAGATGTGGATCAATGGATCATTGTACTCTTGGTTGTTTAATCATTTGATGGCGATATAAGAAGAAGAATTTGCAAGGGTTTTCCCCATAGTGGGTTTTCCCCTGGTCTCAAACCAATCATGGTGTCACTATGTGTGCATGCTTTTATTTTTGTGTTCCTTTACGTTTTGTTGCTTAGATGATGATGATGGTATTTTTCTTTCTATATAGTTTCTCATGTTGATGGTTAACAATGTAAATCTGTATAATGATAAAATGATTTTGGGTGAATTTAACATGTTATTGGACAAATGAAACTATCAAAGAAAATAACAATGTAGCTCTATGAAAAATCAACATTTGTCAAGGGTGGATGGGATTAATTCCTCACCAGGTTTCAGGGGCATGACATTTCCATTACCCTATAGTTCACTAATATTTTTAATGGATCTTGAGAATTAGTGAGAAAACTTACTATGGTAGTGAACATTGCAATGATCACAACAATATATAAGCTCTCATGCGAGGGTGAAGACTGGTCTAAGAAATTTAAAATTTCCATTGGGAGATGATGTCCTTTTTTGAAGGAACCATCACTATTACCTGATTTGAGGTGAGGAATTTGTCAAGAATACATGCTTCCCTTGTGGCACAAATTAGTATTTATTATGCAAAAAATTGTGACATGTGAGGGTTGGTATATCATGGTATATCTTTATCACATCAAAATTATCATGCACTTGGTAGGGAATAAGCCACTTAACATGCATTATCACTTGTTGAAAATATTAAATAATATGGTACCTATTGTGAGATGGAATGACCTAGAGGCTAGGTTATGCCACTAAGGTTTAATTAAAATGTTGATTACAACTAAATTGCCTTGCTTGGATATTTTGTGGGATGTTTTTCTTTTAGGATATTGGAGTAAACCATGAGCTAGGGTTCTACCATGCAGGAGGCATTTTAAATAAGAGGCTACCTCTGCGCCTAGTCTACAATTCCCAACCAGGGCCTCACCAAGAATAAATACCTAGAAGTGCAAGGATCCAACACAAAGAACTAGGACCTTGGAATGCATTGAAGTACTAGATACTACACTAGCAGATGAGCAGAGGCACAATGCACCCGAACAAGGTATTGAACCCATGGTTGAGGGCTTTTAAGGTTTCATGGGTGATGATGTAGTTGAAACCAACCCTTAGCCACTAGTAGAGGATATGGTACATGAGCCACAAAAACATATCACTATTGAAATTAGAGAACTAGGCCGAGTAAGCTAAAAAGGGGAAATGTATGATTTTGTCTCCCAAATACTTTCATTTTGTAGCCCCAACTACCAAAATCTTTTAAAGAAAAATAAGAACTTAATTGTGCAAAACCAGAAGCTTAGGGTTAAGCTATGTTGAACTAAACTAAAGCTCAGTAATCTACGAACTTTTCTTGATGCTATATCATGAGCCTTGGTATTGCACCAAGAGCGTTACAACTCCTAGAGGCTACTCTACTTTACTTTATCAACCCGGGGTTCGTACAAACTTGGAGGTGGTAGTGCTATATACACAAAAAACACATTCTCATTAGATAATTTTTGAGGTATAAAATGAGCCTCCTAAGAAAAATGTACAACCAAAATAAACTTTATAAGAACCAATAGGATTCAAGATGATGATGTCAACCATGGGGGATGCTTCACCATTTTTGGGGGAAAAAAGTAAAAATATTAAAAAATAATAAACTAATAAAACCACTTTTTCAACTTGTATTTTCAACTTATCTCCCTAAGGTTTTACTCAAATTTCAAGAGGGAGTACTCATTTCATGCAAAATTTGATTCATCATCCAAGGAGTACCCTTGTTGAATACTTTTGATGGACCCTGCTACATGAAAAATGAGAAATACATGAAAAACAACATTGTATATGTTGTTTGTTTTTGTCCGTACTTTAATAAAAATATTTATTTTCTTCTTTTGTCCATTTTTTGGTGGAGTCATTTTGTTATACATTAAACAATGATTCCCTTCGAATTATATATATGCATGCTTATGTGAAGTAAGGGGATCCTCATAAATCAATGTTCTATACTTGGTATCTATTATTATTTTTAATACAACATAAAATTTGCACGAGTGTTATGAAGGCGATTCAAGGGAACTACAATTATATTATGATCCAGGTTTAATGGATTGGGGGTTATGAATGCTTCAACACACACACACACATACACACATACCTTGTGTGTGTGTTTTGTAGCATTGAAAGGAATATCTAATCTACTTGCATGACCAATGGACTTCCTTTAGAATAGGTAGATCAATTAAAGATGATTAACCCCATAGGATTGACCAACCACAAACTTTTATTGATGTTTATTATAATGCAAATATTGTAGAACAAAATTTTCTCTATGAACTCTACTTGTTCAATTTTATTTTGCAAAATAATTCTAAATGGAACCCTAACCATTTTTTTTTTGGATTTTCAACTTAGATCCTTTATGTCTTATATGAATAATATGGTAAAATGGAAGAAATCATTAGATTTTTAAGAGCGAAAAAAAATAGAGGCCAATTAAACGATTAGGGAAGAATATCCACTTACAAGCTAGGTTTTCAATGATCTGTAGAGACTAAGGGAAGGCCCAAGTGAATTAATCACTATTAGACACAATTAGTGAAAAATCATACAAAGTACCGTGAGATGTCGAAAAGATATTCATTAGAATCCCTTCTAGTTTCTCATGATATTTTGAAAGAATTTCCACCTTATTTATAGGATAGTCACCTTATGATATATCTTACTTCAGCTTGTCCCTCAATAGGGTCATTTTCTACACTTATTCCTTGTTAACACATGGTCCATGGTGGGTAAGGATTTTCTTTCATTATCCTTTGTTGTGGTGTCCCACAAGGTTTTATAGAGCTCCCATTGAATGGGATGAGGAAGAAGAGAGATCAAACTTGATGCAAATCCAGGAGACATTGGGGTACTACAAACTTGGAGAGTTTGGACACCTTGCCTACAATTGGGTTGGTATGCATGCACAGATTCTAGAAATAGAATGAGTTGCATAAGGACATGCAACCAAATCAGTGAGGGGGAGATGATGAACTTCCCAATTGACATCATTTTCGTCTATCAAACCATTTCTTTTTTACTTAAGTTCATTCCTCTTTCCCTATTTTTGGATCCTTAAACATGCTCTTTACCGTTTTTAGCTCAAAAGTATATGTGCTTATTATGTTTCTTTGATTTATTGTTTAAATATTTGAATTAAGGAATGTGTTGAAAAGTTATCAAATCTAGGTGTTAAATATGTGTGTGTGTGTGTGTATGTTATGATGTGTGCATAATAAAGAGGACTGACTATGCCTCTAAAGTATTCATAATTTGTAGTTAGAAAACCACTAGAAGTGTATAATCGCGAATTAATTATCAAGTCATAAGTATAAAGATGTGAGGGAGTACTAGCGATTTTGTGGTTGGAGCCTTTGAAGTACATGAGGATCATTCTACCTAATGATGAAAGATATTGATTCCTTATTTCCAGGGCCAACTTGCAAAATGAATATCCATCAAAGTCATGATAACGAATAAGGAGTTATATAGTATGCACATGGTAATATCCAAGGCCTGACAAAACACAAGAATTTTGGAATTGAGCATGGCTCGGGCTAGTTCAACATGCAATGTTGGTAGCTACACCATCGACCTGTATGGCCAACACAAAATCATGAGTGGCATCACCCCCCCCCCCCCTTCGCCCCCCAATATATGGCCAACATATATTGTATTTCTTTATACAATCCTTGGACCAGTGCCTCATACTCAACAATATTATTTGTACATTCAAACTCTAATCTACATGCTAGTATTTTTTTTCTCCTTCTAGACTTATTAACATACAACTTTCTCTTGCACCATCATTGGATCTAGAGCCATAAAAATACAAAGTCCAAAATAAATATTTAACTAATGGTTTTTCTACAATATTTACACATTTAGAAGAATTTGATTGTGAAAAATTTTCGACTTGAGCAGTAACAAAATTGATTAAAAATGGAGATTTTTGTGCATTAAAACTACCAAAAAATTATTCAGTAGAGCAGTTTCCAAGAATATTATTAGTAAATTCCACTGGCTCATTCTCATTTTCAAAATCAGTTACTGAGTATTTCATGTGTTTTTGACGGTCAATTCGAATTTGATTTGGCTTTCCATTGTAAAGAAGCCACATATGAGACCATAAAAATAAGGAATATCAGCAACTAGTATGTCAATTATTTGACAAACCTTTGATTTAGAACCGTGTCTAATGAGAACATAATTCATTTCTCCTAAAACCTTGACTTTTTTTCAGTCAAGTTGAACAATGTGAACAAAATACTGTTGGGGAGAGATGTTTAATTTCAGAAAAATTGAATATGGCATTATGTTTGAAGAAGCCTAAGAGCCTATCAGGAAATTGTGCACATTTTTATTGAAAATTTCAAAAGTCAGAAGGAAAGGAGGAGTATGTGAATTGGATCTATCCCCAATTAAAATAACATCCAAGGAATCAATATTTTCTGTGGTATCATTAGGAGGTTTACCTATTCCTTTAGAGGCTTTGGATGTAACAACAACAGGTAGAAGAGAAGCAGGAGTTGCATTCAATTCTTTTAGTAAAAACTTATATTGTTGTTTCACCTTACTTAGCTAATATAGGGAGATGTTAGATTTGAATTTCTTCATGTATTCCACTATATTTTATTCAATGGTTTCACGGACTACCAAGGTCTTTGTTGTATGTGGAGAATATGATGAAGATGGGACTAATTGAAAAGATGTGGAAGGATATTTTTCATTGATAACTTTATCTTTAGCAACAGAGGATGAGGGTTTTTGTTTCTATATTGATTGTGATGAATCAACAAGACCTTTACTTCTGGTGCTAACATGTAATACTTCATGATCATCTTCATTATCAGAATTAGGGAGAATAAAATCCCATAACCCATGTACTTCGACTAGTTCTTCATCTTGAGATTCCTTAGTAGATAATGTTGTTTCATCCTCATCTTCATCCTGATCAGATTCAACATTGGATATAGTATTGGGTGGTTGAGGATTTGATGTCTGATATTTCTTGAAAGCTCTAAAAGGTTTTTTAGAAGAATACTCAGCTACCTGTTTTTTTATTTCTACCATCTTAATTTACATGGATTTAAGGAAGTTTTGTGTAATATCCCAAAGGGGAGAATGCAGTAATACAAAAACACAATATAAGAACTGCAACAATGTAAAAAAATAATCTAAAGACACCATACAAATGTACAAAATAGTTGACCCATTTTATTATATTGGAGGTGGAATATAAGTATAACAGTGCTCAAAATACGAGACACTCAAGCCAAAGAGATGGCCTAGAATGACCCTGAAATGCTCCCACAAGAGGGACTGTGTAATTGTTGGACTACTGGAAGGAATACTATGCTGTCCCCGCTGCAAATGTTGAGACTGCAACTATCGACAAAATATAAAAGTGTAGTATGGCAGTTCCGGAGCCCAGATGATTCTAGTATTTTAGATCCAGGCTCTATGATGAATACCCAAGATAACCCAGAAAAAATTCTAGATCTAACATCCTTGGAAAATCACCCGCTTAGGGCCTGCAACTATATGACTGCTGGGTATGCATATCTACTGCATGAGCTTAAGATATGATGTCTGCAATAAGGTAAAACTAACTCAATGCATAGAGGGTTGATCCCTCCTTTAGATCCTTAAGCTAAAAGCTCAAGATCTGTCTCCTCCAACCTCCTCCAAAAGATGCAGCTGCTGAATACACAAAAGTTGAGTAAAACTACGTTGTTAGGGATGGAGGCTCTATAGCATGATGCTAGATAATGCAAATCAGCTCAATAATAGTGGAGACAGTATGCCCAAAGTGAAGGAATGGTCCCTCACAGGATTTCCAGCTGAAATACTGGCAACTTCCCTCCTCCAGTAGATCTGCAGGACTAGACTGCGCAATCCCTTGGGGAATTTTTGCTCAGATGAAAGTGTGTAATGTTGGCTTGAATGCCATATATGAATATACAGCTTCTGGAAGACTGGTCTTGAAGCCCAAGGTGAAAGTATGAATCCTCCACCAGTTTCTTAGATGAAATGCCAAGAACTACCTCCTCCTCTCAAACCCTCAACTTCAAGAGAAATCAAAGTTGATGCAAATGCAGCATTGGGGTACTACAAACTTGGAGAGTTTGGACACCTTGCCTACGATTGGGTTGGTGTGCATGCACGGATTCTAGAAATAGAATGAGTTGCATGAGGACATGCAACCAAATCAGTGAGGGGGAGATGATGAGCTTCCCAATTGACATCCTTTTCGTCTATCAAACCATTTCTTTTTTACTTAAGTTCATTCCTTTTTCCCTATTTTTGGATCCTTAGACATGCTCTTTACCGTTTTTAGCTCAAAAGTATATATGCTTATTATGTTTCTTTGATTTATTGTTTAAAGATTTGAATTAAGGAATGTGTTGAAAAGTTATCAAATCTAGGTGTTAAATATGTGTGTGTGTGTGTGTATGTTATGATGTGTGCATAATAAAGAGGACTGACTATGCCTCTGAAGTATTCATAAGTTGTAGTTAGAAAACAACTAGAAGTGTATAATCGTGAATTAATTATAAAGATGCGAGGGAGTACTAGCGATTTTGTGGTTGGAGCCTCTGAAGTACATGAGGATCATTCTACCTAATGATAAAAGACATTGATTCCTTATTTCCAGGGCCAACTTGCAAAGTGAATATCCATCAAAGTCATGATAACGAATAAGGAGTTATATAGTATGCACATGGTGATATCCAAGGCCTGACAAAACACAAGAATTTTGGAATTGAGCATGGCTCGGGCTAGTTCAACATGCAATTTTGGTAGCTACACCATCGGCCTATATGTCCAACATAAAATCATGAGTGGCATCACCCCCAACCCCCCCCCCTCCCCCCTCCGCCCCCCCACGATCGCTTGAATGTTGTTTTTTTGTGTTCCTATTTTAATAAAAATATTAATTTTCTTATTTTGTCCACCGTTTGGTGGAATCATTTTGTTATACATTAAACAATAATTCCCTTGGAATTATATATATGTATGCTTCTATGAAGTAAGGGGATCCTCTTAAATCAATATTCTATACTTGGTCTCTGTTATTAGTTTTAATACAACATAAAATTTGTGTGAGTGTTATGAAGGTGATTCAAGGGAATTACAATTATATTCTAATCCAGGGTTAGTGGATTGGGGGTTATGAATGCTTCAACATACACACACAAATATATGCGTGTGTGTTTTGTAGCATTGAAAGGAATATAATGAAAAGTCAATTTGGTTTTCTCGTTTTTGGATGTAGGAGAAAATATTTGTGTATATTTTATGTTCTTGTCGTTGTTTATTTTTAAGTTTTAAGATTTGGTTTGCACGTAATTTCTGTACAGAGTTAAAACCTACAACTTTGCTACTTTTTATGATTTGTCCCATGCTACTAGGAATTTAAGTTTATTTTTCAATTTAACCTTGAAATGATTGAAATTTGTTCTTTTGTAATTTCTTTAATTTAATTTTTATTTAGATCTAGTTTTAATTCTTATTTTTGAATTGAACTTTAGCATATTCAAATTGTTTTGGCAACAAATTAAACAAAGAGTAAATCTCCTATTGATTTTTGTAACTTACTTGAATTAATTTGGTAACATTATATGTGCCAAACACTTAATGTAAAATTACAAATTTGTGAAGTCATTTGAGGCAAAACTATATATGACCATGTAATTATACATATATTATTTTTTCTTCATCGTACATCATATAATTATACATATGTTCTTTTTTCTCCATCATACATCATGGAAAGCAAAGATGGAAATATGATGATTTTCCTTAATATTGGTCATGTGCACAACTACAACAAAAATGAGCACACTAAATAAAATATTAGTTAAGCCAACGCAACATTCATGTAACACAAAAACTATTAATTCTAGTTTTTAAAGAGGGAGAGAATAGTTCAAATTGTAAAGCCTACGTTACATTATTGGGACATGTGTTGTTAATAAATTATTGATTTATGATTAGTCTTTTATCCCAACAACCAAGGTTGAATAAATTGCAAGCGCGTCCTATTCGTACTCGTATGAATTGATTACAATCATTAACACTATAACCTCTAGGCATACTAATGTGGCCCTTGATGTTGAACACAGGGCTAATAAGGTATTTAAACCACCGACATCACAAAGAGTTCATTAACAATATAGTCTATCACCAATCGAGGCATTTATGATTTTATTTTAAGGTGATTTACAACATTTCTAAATAAAACTAACTTAGAAATATAAGAAGAAAATAGTCTCTACTTCCTTTGCCAATTTGATGTAATATATCAACTTTATTTTCTCCATAAAATGACATTTACACAAATCTATTTTGTTAATAATTTTAATAATGATGAATTTTACAAATTATAAATTAATTGCAAACTACTAAACATTCATCATTTAATTTAAAAACATGCTCTATAAAAAAATAATTTGAACATAACATAACTCAACTCTTCATATTGTTTAATCTTAATCATATTGTAATTTGAACATCGATGTTCAAGATAAGAAATACCTCAACTCTTGATATTGTTTAATCTTAATCATATTGTAACTTGAACATCGAAATACCAAAAAACAACATTCTTAAATACCACAAAAAGAACATTCTTAGTTTGAATATATGCAATAGCCAGAGCGAAGCGTATTGTTTAAGAAGTGATTAGAGGGTTTATTTGGCAATTTTAATGGATAACGTATAGTTTTCTAAGGATTAATTTTAGATTTCGAAGCAAGGGAAATATGTATAAACACTTTAATATGTTTGCATATGACGTTTCATCTGTATGAGGTATAAGGAATCATTTGCATAAAACTCTTATGCATCTCTCCTCAATGGAGTCAGGAATTTGGTAATCACTTTTACGAGAAAAGGTGTGTGTGCCGAGGATTGCCCACCCGGTGGCTTGCCTAATGTTTTCATTTCATTCTGCCTGCTTCAAATTAAATTTAAATACAAATAAACAAAGTTATTATTATTTTTCCAAATCTCATCTTTTTTCCATTCCTCAATATCTGCAAAACGAGCATGTTATTCCGTTGGTCAAACTGGGTCGCAGGGGTGAAAGCCACGTATACATTTTATTCCATTGCTCACACTGGGTCACACGGGTGCTTGTTATTTCGTCAGTCAAACTAGGTCACACGAGTGGAAACCACGTATTAATGTATTTTGTTGAAAACTGTTATTTTGGACTCCAAATTCATCTGCCATCAGAGTGGCGCAGCGGAAGCGTGGTGGGCCCATAACCCACAGGTCCCAGGATCGAAACCTGGCTCTGATACCTGTTATCAGAAGTGGTTTCTATTTCAATTTTTAATGCGTTATTTTTTCGATCCAATTCGATTTGTGTATTAATTCGATATACCTGTTATCAAGAAGTGGCTTCTATTTCAATTTTTATTGCGTTATTTTTTCGATCCAATTCGATTTGTGTATTAATTCGATCATAGACGTAATTTTTTTTTTCACCGCGACTTTCGATTCCATTTGTTTGTGATTTATTTTTTTACTGCGCTCTTTTTCAATTCGATTTATTCACCGCGCCTTCATTTGTTTGTCATTTCTATTTTTCACGGCCTTTAGATTCGATTTATTTGTGAATTTGATCATAGAGCTAAATTCTTTTTTTATTTCTTTTTTTTCACCATGCCTGTTGGTATATAAAGGGATTTTTTTAATGTTCCTTTACAAAATGATTATTTTAATTAATACATTAAAACCAAAAATATTTAAAATATATATTAAAATGGAAATTTTTAATATTTCTTTACAAAATATATATATTAAGATTATTTCTTCAAATTAAAACCAAAAATATTTAAAATATATATTAAAATTAATAAAAACAATAATTTAAAAAATATATGAAGAGACATTAAAAAAACATTTAAATATATATTAAGATACCTTAAAAACAAAAACATTTAAATATATATTTAAATTAGTCTTTAATATGGCATAAAAACAACAATTTTAAAATATATATTAAAATTATTTCAATTAATACATTGAAAACCAAAAAAAATTAAAATATATATTAAAATTAGTCTATAATAATACCCAAAAAAATAACAATTTTCTTTCTTTGATATTTCTTTCATTTTATTTTGCAATTAATTAAGTTGATATTTAATAACATAATTTTTCATATTATGTAACTCTATCTTAAATTGGCCCATTACAATGTTACCCCTTAATACAACACTCAACTCCACTTACATTAACATTATTATAAACACTATATATAAAAATGAATATTTAAAAAATAATATATAAATGCCATTGCAATATATATATATATATATATATATATATATATATATATATAAAAAAGAAAGACTAGAACATATTCAAACATATGGATGAAAATTTTAAGATGAGTGAGATTGAGCCCAATTTTAAACTTTATCTCTTATAATAGAGACCAACAAAATTATTAAATATTTTTAATATCACATATAAAAATTATAAAATGTTATAATTAATTTAAATAACAATTATATTGAAAATGTGTTACTTCAATCTTGTATAACATACTAAATATAAAAATATAATGATAGTAAGATTATTTTTTTAAGTCCACGTATATATGTTATTGAGATGTTTTTATTTTTTTATGTTTATGTAGACCATTTCCACTATAAAATTTTAAATAAATGTTTTGAAAACTCTTCAAAACATCGTTTCTATGGAAATATTCAATTAATATTTCATATATGTTTTATTATTCATTTTTTTTTAATGAAAGAGTTAGATTTATATTATAAATTCTAGATTGCATGGCCAAAACCATTTACATATTAAATTACAAAACTTTCCTATGTTATCATTGTTGCTTCACATTCCAATAAATCCATAACAATATTCTTTCCTCTACGAGCTCTATGGACTATAACTCTACATTTGTGTCTTCCATATATTCTAAAAAATTGACCAAAAAACAAAACATACTTGCAATACATAGAAAATAGAAGAATTAAACAGGCTTTGAGGGCCCAACTTCATTAATTCCATTTCGGGTGGGCTCTTTTCCTTTTCTCACTCTTGCGCCTACTGCACCACCACCATAGTACTCTTGGTGCTCCTCAGTATAGGGATATGTCTCATTGAACATGAATTCTTGAACATTTACGAAGAGTTCAAAGCTTGACACCTCAACATTATTAGACCATAACTCTGCTTCTAGTTGTGTGAATTTTCCTTCCACCATTCCCTCAAGGCCTTTAAATTGTGCTTCAACAAATCTAGCCCTCGATTCTCTTCCACTCTCCATAAGACCCAGTATTCTAGAAAAAATATCTATTTGTCCGATAAAAAATTAGAGCAAGAGCTCCATCGTTTTCTTCCAGCTCACCATTTTAGGCTCCAACGATTGTCCTCCTCTTGACGCCATCACTAGACATTCCAGATGAGCACAATTGCAAAGTGAACACTAGGATAAACGACATTAAGGTGACAAAAGAACTAGAGAATCCTTCTTAAATAGGAATTCCCAATCATTTCTCCCGAAAATATGATCCACTGTATTCATTAAGACATAATATTCATTGAACTCCAAATCTATTTTAGAATTGTCCTTCATGAGAAGCCATACCAACATTAATCTAAGAGAATTTATGAATAACTATGGGAGAAATTGTGATTTTCATTGCAACATTAATGTGTCCAAGAGGGATCTCAAAGCACCTAGGATCAAACCCATCCAACTGTCCATTGTCTCAGTCCTAACATATTTGAAGAATATCGCTATGTATGAGGAATTACCACATATCGATCTAATTTTATTAAGGCCTCCAAGTGGTCTCTCCTTTATTATCATGACAATGCCTTTGTGCATACAAGGATTGAACTCCCTTAACCAAAGTTTCATAAGGCTACCAGCTTTTTTACTCTTCGATCTATGATCATTTGCATTGGGTCATGGAACTGAGGTGAATCCCTTGTCATTTCCATTAATTTTGATGATTATTCTTTCAAGCTCCACCCTAATTTTAGCCAGTCTATCTACCTCTCCATTTAGGTGCCTCAAAACATGAAAGAGAGATATTTCTTCAAATTTTTTCAACTGGAGTGCAATTCTTCTTACAATAGGAGGAAATGAAGAGTCATTAGTTTATAGATACTTAACTGTGATCATTCTACCAACAATCATGGAATACGTAAGGATTTTAAGCTTTTGTATGCCCTTATTCATAACAATATCTAGTCCTTTCCACAATGCTAAATATACGAATTTGTTGTTTTTTGTTGTGCCTAAAGCCTAAGCGTAACTTATCTCTTCATATTCCTCAAGGAAATATATCACCTTTCCTGCTCCTGTCACCCCTAAACATTTCGTATATTTTAATTTCTATTACGATAACCAAATACTGTTATTTCCTTTTCTAGATTATTTTCCATTGTTAAGGCATCGAAATAAATACAATAAAATTTAAAGAAATGTTGAAAAAATATCCACACAATCGACATGGTTTCTTACAACTTGACACTATGTACACAAATCCATATAAAAACTTCCATGATTTTTTTCTTTCTTTCAAAATTACATGTAAAATAATCATAACAACAAGAAGATTTTTTCACAAGAAGAAGAAAAGTTAGAGAAGATTTAAAATAAATAAATAAATATCTTAATGTTTAAATAATAGCTTCATCATGTACAATGAATGAATTACTAATATGATTGATTTATTGATAATAAACATATTAGCAATTAATAAGATATTTATAATGAAAACTTGAATTGTTATTCTAATGATTAGATGTATATATTATTAATACATCCTGATATATTAATAATGTTATGATGATATATTATTAATTTAATTATTTATGTGTGTGTGTGTGTATTAATAATGTTATGATGATATTTAGGATATATTATTAATGTGTGTGTGTGTGTTGAGATTCAACAGGAAGATTCAACACCCATGCCTAGTGCATTAATCACCTGGTTGCATTCAACACTTGGTTGCATTAAGCACCCAGACTAGGGTGGGGCCCCCAGTGCTATTTGTGGGTGCATGTCTATTTTGGTTATCCCTTAATTAAGACGAACATTAAAATGTAATCTATTCTCAATGTGGACTGGAATGAATTAAATGAAGGTGATAAATTCAGTTAGCTAGTGGATTTCTAGTTAGAGGATGTTAGTGAGGCATGCAAAGTAATTCTAGTTGTAACAGAGTTCAAAGTGCAGTTGTGCGTGAGTTGGTGCAAGTTGTAAATTAGTTTAACTTAGTTAAGTGAGTTAAACTCAGTTGTGGTAGTTGTAACTGAAGATACACTAGTGAGAGATCTAGTGAATTAAATATTAATTAATTCACAACCAGTGATCTCACATGCAACTGAGGATTTACTATTATTAGTTTCATTCATGTCAGATCCAGTGGAGACCTAGTTGATTTCTAGGTGAAAGGGAAGTTGACTATCAGTTGTAGGATTATTGCCTTGCACAATTGCAACCAAAAACCCATTGCTGTACCCATGATAATTGCACAATCAAGGCATGCAATAATTCCTATATTTTAGGGATCTTTATCATCAGGGATCGCGCAAGCAAGGCAGGTTGTCTGGAGCCTGAGAATTGGCTATGTGTTGGTCAGTTTTGCATATGACAGTGTGAGACAATTAGCTGAGTATTGGAGGGCTCTTGTGAGAAGAGTTTTGTAATTGTTTCATGATCCATGCTTAATACAATAGAAGATAGTGGGGTCTTTAGCTGTAAGATTTCCATAGGAAATTATCTGTGTTGTGTGTGATTGATATTTCTTCATGTTCATCTGATTAGCGATTGTGTTTTTAATTCCGCAAAATATTTGTAGAAGCGATTTAGTATTTAACTTTAGAACATTGTTAGATCGGGTGAATCCAAGATATACATGCATAATGTATAATTTCTATATGGTATCAGAGCACAGGAAATTGTAGAAGTGAAGTAGCAGGTGATTTTGTGACTAGATATAATTCAAATTTGCAGAAAGACTTTCTTGGTGCTACAACTGATTCAAGATTGAAATGGCTTTCAAAGGATTGAGGTTAGAGTATGCACTCGAGGGCATATTGAACTACATTTCTTGGAAGGTTGAGATGGAGGCAGTACTCGGAGACAATGGGTTGAAGGAATTCATTGAAAAATAAGTTCCTAAACTGGATGTTGCAAATCTTGATGCATAGAAAAAGAAAGTGGCAAAGGCGAGGAGGATCCTATTGCAGGGAGTATGAGACCACATTGTCTCAAGCCTCCATGGGAAAGCCACACCATATGCAACGTGGAAGGCTTTGATGGATCTATTCCAAAGCAGTAGCTACCATAGGAAATTGGCGCTCAAAGATAAATTCAAGACGATCACAATGGAAAAGGGTGAAACCATTCCAAAATATCTAACAAATTTTTTCCAATGTCGGGATGAACTGGGGAGCATTGGAATAAAAATTGATGATAATGATTTGGTGAGCTTGGCTCTCCTAAGACTTCCCAAGAGTTGGCACAGTTATCAAGACTCTGTCAATGGAAGGGAAAATTTTCCAAATTGGGAATGATTGTGGTCGGATTTGGTGCAGGAGGAGTTCAGACGGAACACCAGAGATGGATATTCATCTAAGAATGAGGATGAAGAGGATTGTGCTTTGGTTGCCAAGGTGAGGAAGGGGAAGGGGAAGGGGAAGAAATTCCATTCTAAATTTGAGTCCAAGAATGGAAAGAAGAAGGACATGTCCAAGGTGACGTGTTTTCACTATCACAAGCATGGGAATTTTGCTAATAATTGTCCACAAAGGAAGAAGAACAATAAGGTCAAAGGATCTATAGCTGATGAGGCCCTTCCCTCGCAATTTGATCTTGAATTCTCATTGATCACATGCATGGTGTCCAATGAATTGGGATCTGTGTGGTATTTGGATAGTGACGCTTCCTTTCACATGACTGGAGATAAGGAAATTTTCAGTGACTTGGAGGAGAAATATCTCTAGATGCATATTGAAATGGGCGATGACGTGCTACTGGGATTGGTACCATTACCTTTCAGAGGGAGTCACGTAAACCGTTTCAATTAAAATATGTGATGCATGTACCAGGTCTGAAGAAAAAATTGGTCTCAGTCACAATGTTGGAGGTAGATGGCTGAGTAGCAATGATAGGCAAGGCAGATCAAGTGGTAAGCCAGGATGAGGACGAATTATGGTACAGGCGATTGGACCATCTTCACCCTGGAGCCTTGAAATTCATGCAACAAATTTCTATTGGTCTTCCCAGGGGTACACTTTCGCAGTCAGACACATGCAAGGGATGTACTATGGGAAAACATGTAAAGGCCACCTTTCATGAGAAGGAAAAATGAGCATCGGGGATAATTGAGAGAGTTCACACAGATGTGTGTGGTCCTTTTTTGGTTGCTTCAACAACAAAACATAAGTTACTACTATGTAATATTTTTTGATGGATTTTCTCGTAAGTGCTGGATGTTCTTCATGCAGAAGAACTATCAAACATTCTCTAAGTTCTGTGAGTTTAAGGCACTGGTGGAGAAAGATTCGGGGAAGAAAGTGAAGGCTCTTAGGAGCGATAATGGTGGAGAATACATCTCTAACAAATTCAAGAACTTCTACAACAAATAAGGAATTAGAAGAGAACTCCTAGCGCCTCATAACCCACAACAGAATGGGGTCGCGTAGGGGAATTTTGCGGTCTAAAATGGGCCTTCTAAGAAAAATGTATAACCAAAATAAAATTTATAAGAACCAATAAGATTCAAGATGATGATTTCAACCATGGGGGATGATTCACCATTTTTTAAGTAAAAGGGTAAAAGGATTTAAAAATAATAAAATAATAAAACTACTTTTTCAACTTGTATTTTCAACTTATCTCCCAAGGTTTTTACTCAAATTTTGTGCGGGAGTACTCGTTGGATGCAAAACTTAATTCCTCATCCAAGGACTACCCATGTTTCATACTTTCGATGGACCCTTCTACGTGAAAAATGAGAAATACATGAAAAAATGTGATTGCAATCACGTTTTTCATGTATTTCTCATTTTTCGTGTAGCAGTGTCCATCAAAAGTATGCAACATGGGTACTCCTTGGATGATGAATTAAATTTTGCATCCAATGAGTACTCCTACTCGAAATTGAATAAAAAATTTTGGAGATAAGTTGAAAAAGCAGTTTTTTCTTTCTTCCCTCTAAAATTTGACGATGTCATCAAATCTTATTTTATTATTTCCACTATTATTTTATAATTTCCTTAGGAGGCCCATTTTAGACCTCAAAATTACCCTAATGGTGGGTGCAACATGAGCAATGTTGCATGATCAAGGCCTATCGATGCATCTGTGGGTGGAAGCATGCAATACATCGGACATGTGCAAAACTGTTATCCTCATAGAGTACTTGGCATGAGTAGACTTGAAGATGTTTTCACTGGTAAGAAACTTGATGTTTCACACTTTATCATTTTTAGCTCATCTATTTATGTGCATGTGACCAAGGACACTAGGAAGAAGCTGGAACCAACAACTAAGGTTGGGATTTTTGTGGGGTACACTGAAACACCCCATAATTATCGTGTGTATTTTCCAAACAACATAATGATTGTTGTGTGATGAGATACCAAATTTGATGAGGATAAATCCATGCAGTTGTCCCTTAAGAGGGAGTTGGAATTGCATGCAGAGGAGGAACTATTGGTTCCCAAGGATGAGTCTCAAGATGTGGATCAACCACATGAGGAGGTTCATGTAGTGGAGGAAAACACTCATGTAGAGCCATCCATTAGAAATGGCAGAAGGCACATCACAGAAGCTGATAGATTGAGACTTGATGCTGCAGAGAATGTAGGAGCCCCTACTTCACAGTGCAGACATATACAGTCTCCTGGCCAATTTACTGGATACATGGCTCTTATGAGAAAATTTATTGTGACTGAACCATCTTCATTTCAAGAAGCAGTGCAAAAGCCTACTTGGGTTGATGCAATGGTGGAGGATTATGACTCCATTGTCAAGAACATTGCATGGGAGATAGTCCCAATACTGGTCGAAAAAATCAGTGGTTGGATCGAGATTGATCTACAAGATAAATAAAGCTACTGATGGGAGTGTGGAGAAATATAAGGCTATATTTGTGGCCTAGGGATTCTCACAGATTGAGGGGATAGATTATGATGAGAATTTTTCACTTGTTGCAAGGTACTCTTCCATAAGATCCATCCTTTCACTCTCAGCATAGATGGGTTGGCGTATTCATCAGATGGATGTGAAAACTATGTTTCTCAATGGGATCATCGAGGAAGAGGTGTACATAGAGTAGCTTGAAGGTTTCGAAATCATCAACAATGAGTCACATGTGTGCAGACTCAAAAGAGCACTGTATGGGCTGAAGCAAGAACCCCATGCTTGGTACACTCAGATAGATAGCTATTTCACCAGACTGGGCTTCACATATGAAGAGACATAGCTATTTCACCGGACTGGGATTCACATAGCTAAAATTAATAAAAACAATAATTTAAAAAATATATGAAAATACATTAAAAAAATATTTAAATATATATTAAGATACCTTAAAAACAAAAAAACAAAAACATTTAAATATATATTTAAATTAGTCTATAATACTGCATAAAAACAATAATTTTAAAATATATATTAAAATAAGTCTATAATAGTACAAAAAAAAACAACAATTTTAATATATATCTATATATCTATATATATATATATATATATATATATATATTAAATTAATACATTAAAAATCGAATACATTTAAAACATATATTAAAATTAGTGTATAATAATGGATGGTGATGGATGTACTCTTAAGCTATTTCGTGATGTGAAAATCACCAACTTTTGTGGGCAAAAATTCAATCATGTTAAGGGTTGGTGTGGCTCAGGCTAGGTTCGAGCCCTGGGTGATTTTTACAGCTTAGATGCCCTTAGGAAGCTATTTCTCAAGCCACAAGTCTAGCCTAATGTGATCTCTTGAGAACTTAGAGAACTTGACCTAAATAATAATAATAATAATAATAATAATACATATATTAAAATTACTTCAATCAATACAATAAAAACTAAAAACATTTAAAATATATATTAAAATTAGTTAGTTGTTACTAAAGGGAAAAAAATATTCACCTACTATCCTTTGATGGATGGATTGGATCTCAATCTAAATCAATGGCAAGGGATTTTATCATTTGAAAATCTCTAATTTTCGCTTTTCTAGGACAATGGATTGCTTGGAAAATCAATTGGGGAATACCCATAAATTACAACAATAGAGAATATTGGCTTTCAAATGAACTAATTAGTTTGGTTCACTTCAACGACATTGTGACGTTGGAAAATGCTTCAATTTTTGGCTTCTATATTTTATAGAACCGAAGTTAGATGTACGTGGGAGAGTTTGAATTTAAAGGGATACTAGTAGACAAATGGAATGTGTTTGTGAATCATTGAAAAAAGAATCACATGCTGATAAATTATGAATGAGAGTAGTATATTTATACATAATCGTTTAGAGTAGTGTATTTTCCTCAAGAGAGGTTATGAATTTACACATACAATGTCAATGATAACCAAACCTAGAAATACAATAATGACTAGAGTGTAAATTCGACCATCTCCAAACTGAAGCTCGCATCACTTTTATTAAAAGAGATTATTCAAAAAGAAATAGTGTTCATTGACAATGGAGAAAAATATCACCATTTTCATTTCAATAAGGAGAAGTAGAAAAATATTTGAAATATAGGTGTATTGAGAATGCAAACAACAAATAGATTATACCAACTCTACCAAAATAATTTTTTTTGTGGAGGATTAAAATTAAGACTTGAATTCGAACGTGAGAAGAACTATTCAAAGGCAAGCGTTGCAACACTACCATTTCTTTGGAGGTTGTATTTCTGCAAAGAGAAGACTTCATGTGCGAGCCAAGTACAACCTAATTAGACTAGATAACTAACAAAATCCATTAACTTTAAAGTCATCCCAACACTCAACTAATCAATTTCTTACATAAGCAAGCTACTAAACTCTAACTAGACTTACATTTTTGTAGTCACCGCATTGATATTTCTTTCATTTTCTTTTGCAATTAATTAAGTTGATATTTAATAATATAATTTTGCATATTATGTAACTCTATCTTAAATTGGCCCATTACAATGTTATCTTTTAATACAACACTCAACTCCACTTACATTAATATCATTATATACATTTTATATAAAAATGAATATTTAAAAAATATATCTATATATATAAATGCCATTGCACTATTTTATATATACATATATATATATCTATATAATATATATATATATATATATATATATATATATATATATATATATATATATATATATATATATATATATATATATATATATATATATATGACTAGAAAATATTCAAACATATGGATGAAAATTTTAAGATGAGTGAGATTGAGCCCAATTTTAAACTTTATCTCTTATAATAAAGACCAACAAAATTATTAAATATTTTTAATATCACATATAAAAATTATAACATGTTACAATTAATTTGAATAACAATTATATTGAAAATGTGTTACTTCAATTTTGTATAACATACTAAATATATAAAATAAATGAGAAAAGCCTAATGATAGTAAGATTATTTTTTTAAGTCCACATATATATGTTATTGAGATGTTTTTATTTTTTTATCTCTATGAAGAACATTTCTACTACAAAATTTTAAATAAATGTTTTGAAAGCTCTTCAAAACATCGTTTCTATGGAAATATTCAATTAATATTTCATATATGTTTTATTTATTCATTTTTTTTTAATGAAAGAGTGATTTATATTATAAAATCTAGATTGCATGGCCAAAACCATTTACATATTAAATTACAAAACTTGCCTATGTTATTGTTGTTGCTTCACATTCCAATAAATCCATAACAATCTTCTTTCCTCTACGAGTTCTCTAGACTATAACTCTACATTTGTGTCTTCCATATATTCTAAAAAATTGACCAAAAAACAAAACATACTTTCAATACATAGACAATAAAAGAATTAAACAGGCTTTGAGGGCCCAACTTCATCAATTCCATTTCAGGTGAACTATTTTCCTTTTCTCACTCTTGCGCCCGCTGCACCACCACCATAGTACTCTTGGCACTCCTCAGTATAGGTATATGTCTCATTGAACATGAATTCTTGAACATTTATGAAGAGGTTAAAGCTTGATACCTCAACATTATTAGACCATAACTCTACTTCTAGTAGTGTGAATTTTCTTTGACACCATTCCCTCAAGGCCTTTAAATTTTTCTTCAAAAAATATACCCCCGGTTTTCTTCCACTCTCTATAAGGCTCAATATTCTAGAAAAAATATTGATATGTCCCATCAACAATTAGAACAAGAGATCCAATGTTTTATTCCAGCTCACCATTTCAGGCATCAACGATTGTCCTCCTCTTGACGCCATCGCTAGGCATTCCAGATGAGCACAAATTCAAAGTGAACACTATGATAAACGAAATTAAGGTGACCAAAGACCTAGAGAAGCCTTCTTAAATAGGAATTCCCAATCCTTTCTCTCGAACATATGCTCCAATGTATTCATTAAGGCATGATCTTCATTGAACTCCAAATCTATTTTAGAATTTTCCTTCATGAGAAGCTAGACCAAGATTCCTATAAGAGAATTTATGAATAACTATGGGAGAAATTTTGATTTGCATTGCACCATTAATGTGTCCATGAGGGATCTCAAAGTGCCTAGGATCAAAGCTGTCCAACTGTCGATTGTCTTGGTCCTAACATATTTGAAGAATAACGCTATGTATGCGGAACTACCACATATTGATCTAATTTTATGAGGGCCTCTAAGTGGTCTCTCCTTTATTATCATGACAATGCCTTTGTGCATACAAGGATTGAACTCCCTTAACCAAAGTTTCAAATGACTGCCAGATTTTTGGCTCTTTAATCTAGGATCATTTTCATTGGGTCATGGAACTGAGGTGAATCCCTTGTCATTTCCATTAATTTTGATGATTCTTATTTCAAGCTTCACCCTAAGGTTAGCCAATATATCCACCTCTCCATTTAGGTGCCTCAAAACATGAAAGAGAGAGATTTCTTCAAAAAAATTGAACTGGAGTGAAATTATTCTTACAATAGGAGGAAATGAAGAGTCATTAGTTTATAGACACTTAGTGATAATTCTACTAACAATCATCGAATACCTAAGGATTTTAAGCTTTCGTATGCCCTTATTCCTAACAATATCTAGTCCTTTCCACAATGCTAAATATACAAGTTTGTTGTTTTTGGTTGTGCCTAAACCCTGAGCATAACTTATCTCTTCATATTCCTCAAGGAAATATATCACCCTTCCCACTCCTGTCGCCCCTAAACATTTCATATATGTTACTTTCTATTACGATAACCAAACAATGTTATTTCCTTTTCTAGATTATTTTCCACTATTAAGGCATCGATATAAATACAACAAAATTTTAAAAACTGTTAAAATAAGATCCACACAATTCACATGGTCTATGTACACAAATCCATGATATAAGAACTTACCATGCAATTTTTATTTGCAAAATTACATGTAAAATAATCATAGAAACGAGAAGAAATTCACATAAGAAGAATAAAAGTCAGAGAAGATTTCAAATACATAAATATCTTAATGTTTAAATAATAACTTCATCATGTACAATGAATGCATTACTAATATTATCAATTTATTGATAATAAATATATTATAAATTAATAAAATATTTATAATACAAACTCTAATTTTTATTCTAATGATTAGATGTATATATTACTTATAAATAATGATATATTAATAATGTTATGATGATATTTATTATATAATATTAATGTCATTCTTTATGTGTGTGTGTATATAAATAATTTTATGATGATATTTATGCTATATTATTAATGTGTGTGTGTACGCACGCACTGGCCTATGAACATGCACATGCATGTGTGTGTGTGTGTGTGTGTGTGTGTGTGCGCGCGTGTTCTAGCTAAATTTTATACTATTTTACAAAAAAAAATGGTTGTAAAGATAATCAAAATCTCTAAGAACACAAAGCATCAACATAGTTAGAGTAGACATATCAAGCCAGTGCTAAGGTTTGTGTGTGTGTCTGTGTGATCTAGGTCACTTTTATTCTATTTTACAAAAAAAAATGATTGTAAAAATAATCTAATCTATAAGAAAACAAAGCATCAACATATTTAGAGTAGACATATCAAGTCAATTCTACGGTTCCTATTGTAGATAAAACAGTAACACCAAAATTGTTTCGCTAATACCCAAATTTTGGGCCCCCCTTTGATTTTGAAGGCTTTAATGGTCATGTCCATGATTTGATTGATCACATCTCTCATGACCTAGCGCCCATCGAATACTATGGTTGCTCATGTTTACAAGGCACGTTGTAAATGCATATCGTTTTTTTCCATATTGGTTCTCCTCTTACTAATGCCTTATGGTTTGTGGAGTTGTTGTTTTCATGATGCATTCTCAACTTTCATGCTCTCTATGTTATGTTATAGTAAGAACGCATGGAAACATATGCTTTTAATATTATTTTGGCGACTGTTGGAAATGAAGGCTTGTGTTTTGTGATCATGTCAAATTAATAAGCTTCTACAATATTTTAAATGTTTACTTGTCATTAGTATTGATGCATTCTATCAGATTGCACTCACAATTCCTAAGCATAACAAACCTTTCTTGGCTAGTGCAATCACACTTCATAGTGACAATCAGTACTCCTTGTCACAAAGTTTTTCTCTAAGCACACTTCCAAGGAGTAATCCTAGCACACCTTCTAAAGGCAAGAAAAGCACACCTTCTAGAGGAAAGAAAAACACACCTTTAGAACGTGGGCTAGTGCATTTCCTTGATTTAGTGCTATCACACTTTCTAGTTGCAAATATTTCCCTCAATCCTAGCACACCTTCCAAAAATATACTTAACACATATTTCAAGAATAGGCTAGCGAACTTCTTAGAAGCAGTTTCAACGCATTACCTAGTAGGAATTCCAACGCATTCTTAAGAGCTAGACAATCGTCCTTGCCCATGGAACATGCACTGGGCACATTTCCTTGACCTAGAGAACCTTCTAGCTATAGGCGACACTTATGTCGCAAAGGCTTTCAACTCACATGTCGCACCTGGATATCATTGTCATTATGCTTTCATTTCATTTCATGCATGCTAGTTTTTGTATTATGCATATTTGTGTCATGAATTTTATTGTATGTATGGGAGTGATCATGTTATGCATTTTTTTTTTCTCTTGTTCACACAAATGATCTCACAAAATCAATTTTTGGGTGATTCCCTATTCTCGGACCTTACACTGTGCCATGAGCATATTGATCCCTCAGTCCAAGTGATGATCACATAGTGCACACTCAAGCTTTAATTATGAAACCATTTTCTCTTAAACTTATGACCTCTACCCATCATTGAGCCTACCTAGCGCATAATGCATTCCTAATGTACAAGTCATATTACCTTGTCTTCTAAACTTGTGACTTGCACCCATACTTAGCATCCTTGCCTTGGTGAGCACATAACACACTTCCACTAAACATACATGCCACCATTGCCTCTTCCATGTGTGACTTTCTCTAAACAAAAAAAATCTCCCTCTATAGTAGTGCATTCTGCATTTTTGGTACTTAGGCCTCCATCCGCTGCCTCTAGGTCTTTCACTTTGCTCCAAGGAGAGACTCTCTTTCGAACCTAGTGCATAATGCACTTCCAGAGACCAGTGTGATTTCCCTTACCTCAAGCTTGTACCCTTGTTCCTATATCTAGTGCATTTTCCTTTCACAATGAACAATTTGTATAAGTAAACAAGATAGAAAAGGTGGTTTTGTGGGGTTTTTTGTGTGTTTTCCATGAGTTAATTTCAATGCGACAGGAGCATTAGCATGCCCGCATTGGTGCATTAGCATGCTAGAAGCAATGCATTGACACAACTTAAATATATGAAGTTTGATTCCTATTGCTTCAATACTCTCCCCACCAGAGTTTTATCATTCAATTAGATCACAACTATGCGATGATGATTTATCTCCTACTAAGATAAAATTGTGCATCCCAAACAAAGGAAAATTCATTTCATCCTAAGTAAGAGACAATAAGTGAATAGTACAAAAGAAAAAGAGGATAATGGATGTGTTGCATAACCATCATAAGGGGCATACCAAGGTCGCACTTACCATTTGACTGTGTAAAAAGAAACACACATAGGGGAGGAAAGGTATGTGTTGTACTACTAAGGATTCATTCAAAGACTATAATCAAAGTGACATGACTACGAAATGCAATAAAGGAATGAAATCACAAGCAAAAAGTGTAAGAGTGGAAGTGAGGTAATTTAGTATTAAAGTGTGAACATGCACCACAAAATAGAGTATTTGGAGACCCTCCTAAAGTTGTGCACAAACCATGAAATGAGAAAAATTGATAACTGCAAACGGTGAAGGAAGATCAAGTTGAGAAATTTTACTAACGACAATTTATGGCTATGAACTTTTATATCTCCTGGAACTTATTATCTTGATCAATTTTATTCATGATATAGTTTATTATTTTATTAATGAAAATATTTTGTTTTGTATCCTAATTAATGATGGTATGCTTGTAGAATTGAGGTTGTGAGGTGGTGTTGGTAATTTACATCTAGATGCCTCATGATGACATGATCTAGGTAAAAAAAAACTATTGAATGAACCAATGAGTAATAATGCAACCTCATATTATTATAAGGACATTGAAAAAGTGTTGAAGGCCGGTGCCTTTCCTACATAATACTATGTAAAAGCTCATTACACCAAGGCTCATATCATTATTTGTAAATATATTATTTTTTCATTAATGGAAAATATTGAAGTCATGAAAAAGACAAAACAAGGAATGCCAAAGATCACATGAGATCCCAAGGGTTACATAGAATCTAAAGAGTCAGTTGGAAGTATAAAAGGTCCTTGGGAAGATGAAGAGTCAATTTGGAAGATGGAAGGTCATGAGGTAGTCCAAAGGTTATAGGAGAAGGTGAAAGGTCACCCTCGTCATCTCTATAAATGTAACCTCATCCCTCAATCAAGTGGACTTTTAGAAATTAATCTAGGCTAGATATATGTTTTCTATATTGTTCTAGAGGAGCTGAAAGCCTTTTCTCTTGGTAGCCTGTAGCTGGAGGGATTATGAGCCTAGTGGTATGTCATGAAGATGATATGATCTTCTCTCATCCCACTATTGGTTTTTGATGATCTTGTGTACATGTACTTGAATCAGCGACATTATTAATGAGAATATTTCAATTATGTGTTGATTCCCATAAAATTTAATGACATTTCTAATGACTATTCAAGATTTTGTTTTTTATGTATGTGGGTTTACACATTGGTTTCATGTTTATGAACTATTTCATTTCAAGCAGTTGATATGTTGCCTTTGAATATTATCCTCTTCAGTCAATGTTATTGTTGGAACGAGGTCTCCTAATAAGCTAAGAAACTAGTCCATTTTTTATATTTTTGATTATATTTAATCTAGCGGAGGGGTTTTGGGGCGGGTCAAAGCCCCAAACGCATTGTAATGGGTCAAAGGGTAAACTAGGGGTCTAAAAACCATGGGTTGCGGACCATAGGAAAGTCGAGGCTAGATTGTTATAAATAGAGATGCATTTTTCATTGAAAAGGATAAGAAATGATGAGCTATTGATGCGAATTGTGGTTTAAGCTATCTATTTGGATTTTGGGGAACGAACTCATGCTGGATACGTGCGCGGAGATCCTAGTCCAGCTGTGTGCGGACCCTGCTACTGTGTGCGCAAGTTGGGAAGGGAATTGGAATTGTAAGGAAGAATTGATGAATGAATGAATGTGAAATATTGTTAGAGAACTAAATTTGTGTGTACTGTTATATGAATTACTGGTAATTGCTGTATTGTGCGTTTTCTGTCCTTAAGCTGCGAAAGATCTGTGCACTGTGTTCTTGGATCTAGATATGTTATGTTATGTTTATGTACTGATGTGTTGATTATATAACAAGAATATAACTATAGATCTATTGCACGTGGATGCGAATAGAGACTTAATTAACTCTGCATAGAATAAGGTAATTGGGGATTACACGATCTAGTACTGCTCTGCTTGCTTTACCCATCCTTTCTCAGGGTGCGGAAACCTGGTTCCAGGGCCCACCCATACTACTTCGGGTGACACTTTGACCTGCGAAAGCAGGTGACTGCCAAAAGGGCCAGTAGTATAGGGGTTTGTTGGCCAACCTTTCTTACCGAACCTGGGTCAGGACCCCTCGAACCAACAAATGGCTCCGTTTTCGAGACTGGAAGAAATCTGAGAGAGGAATCGGGTAATGACAAGAGAATACTGGAAACCTGAAAGAAAAGAGATTGAAGACTGGTTCGAAAGATAGATCTAGGATTTCGCAATAAAAGAAAACCACCGTGAGAAATTAACGGCGGAAAGGTGGAAAAATAGGTACATTCTTATTGAAAGCTATGAAATATTCTTTGTAACCTTTTCGATTGAACTCCAGGAGTGGATGGCCAGGCTTGTGGAATTCCAGATGTGCTGGAAGGACAAGTGAGTCACTCAGTGGACCCCAGAGCTGCTTGAGCAGTTGGGAAAATCTAATAATACTATCACACACACGGTGGATCACTGGGTGGATAGTGTACCAGGAGGATTTGTGACGGATTTTTCCATTGATTAGTTTGTATCATACTCTGAGGAAAAACGACGATTCTTCAAAGGATTCCGAGGAAAATTTCTGAGGACGTTACCGTTGCTGATCAAGAAATTACTGTGCGAAGAGAGAATTTTGTATAGTCATACTGACTGAATGACCTTGAATCTAGATGGGAGTGCGAAACGCAATGGTAAACACTATCAGACCAACCTTGAAGGAGGGAGATTCGCCTACAATCCGTTGCAAGAACCAACTATGCAAGATCCCCCAGCTACATCGCCACCTCGGCCGCACAAAGGTAAGAATTTGCCTATACCGCCACCCTCCCTAGACAGTGATATGGCTGCACATTTGAAACTACCTACCTTCAAGGGGGTAGGAGATGAGGATATGGACCGATTTTGGTTCGTTGCACACTCCATATGGACTGCGTAGAATGTGGTGAGTGATACGGTAAAAAGGGCACAACTGTCGTTAGCCTTCGAGGATAGAGCCCTGGAATGGTATATGCGGTATATTGCCTAGAATGGGGGTGCATCTACTCAAGATATCAAGGACGCTTTGAAGCACCAGTTCAAGAAGCTGAAATCTTATTCCCAGTTAGTAGCAGAAGTAAAGGACTTCAAACAAGGTGCATCTGAGTCAGTATGGGAGGTTGATCAGCGACTGAAGAAAGTAATCAGGGAAGGAGGATTCGAATATGATGATAGACAGCATACAGAATGGTTCATCGCTATGTTTTTACCTCACCTTCGCACGCCAATGAGTCATCAGACCTTTGAGTCACAGGAGAAGGCTGTGGAAGTCACTATGAAACTAGAGGCTGCCCCTCGAGAGGATACGGCAGCAGGGGTACAACAAATCCAGGAACAACTTGGGGTTATGCATATGGAGATACAGAACCTACGAAAAGAGCAAGGAAAGGATGGTTGTGCAGATCTCTGGTGCATATGATGTAATGTGTCTGGCCATACGAAGGATTAGTGCCCTCTGTTGACGGATTACATGCAAGTAGGAGGACCTAGCCTAGTACGCCCAGTGGTAAGTAGGGAACCCGTCCTATTACGACCAAGTTCAAGCGGACCTGCACTATGGTGTGATGATTTTCGAGTAGCAGGACTGCATGATACGAACCATTGCCCTTGGTTAGGTGTTTATGTCCCAGAACTAAAGAAACAATGGTGCCCATTCTGTCAATTAGTGGGACATGATGAGCAGAACTATCGTACTTATGACTTAATGATGGATCATGGGAACTTATATAGGGTACAATCAGACCCTGCGTTGCTAAGACTTTCTGCACACTTTGGAGGATCACCGGCCCGAGGCAGAGGAGGTCAAGGAGGAAGCGTAGGACGAGGACGTGGGAAGCTAGTCTGTTATAACTGTGGGGAAATAAGGCAATTTTCCAGAGAATGCCCAAATCCCACCAGGATATCATGAAAATATTGTAGGTAGCTGGACCATGAGGTAGAGGACTACCCAATTTTAATAGCCAAGATGCAGGAAAAGCAGCCCAGCCCTACGCAGAATGTACAAAGAGTTGAATCCAAGCTAAGAAAGACAGATCCCTGTGTAAAAGTCATGACACACAGTGGGTTGGTCACCCAGGGAGAAAAAGAGGAGCTTGCCTCCTGGGAAGGAGTGCCTTTCAAAGAACAAACACCATTAAAATTTCCTACGCAGCCGCCAACGCAACCTGAGATAGAGGAAGGGGTTGAGCCCTTTTTAAAGGCATGTTTGAAGCTACTGCGAAATCCGCTGGCCGTAGGTAATCTCCAAGCATTAATGAATACCTGCGTAGTTCAGACCAATATGATCCCTGAAACCAAGGATGTACACAAACTATACATCCATAAGAAGCATACCGAAAGAGAGATGTGATTGACTACGCATATTGGTGACTACGAGATGGATCAGGTTATCTTAGATCTGGGGTCAGATGCGAATGTATTACTAAAGCATATATGGAAATGAATGGGAGAACCTAAATTAGAATGGTCCACCATCCAGCTGCGAATGGCCAATCAACAAAAAATCATCCCTCTAGGGAGGTTACCAAAAGTCATGGTTGACATTGCAGGGGTTAGGGTCCTAGCTGACTTTGAAGTCATAGAAATTGTGGAAGATGCGGATCCCTACCCTGCGCTCCTTGGACTGGACTGGGAAATTGACATGGGGGGTGTCATCAATCTCAAGAAACACAGTATGGTGTTTGAAAGCAAAGGTACGCGTGTCATAGTACCACTGGATCTAGCAGAAGGTGCGCGGTATACAGAGCCAGCCTATGAGGAGGAGGAATTAGATCACATTTATAAATTAAATGCGCAGAATGAAGATCGGGTTAACCTCACAGATGAAGTAATGCTCTGCTGGGAAAATGATAGTGAATGTTTTTCTGACTCTGATGAGGAGCTAGAAAATTGGAAAGGTCGATTGCACGAAGTTTCGACGCTCCGATGTCTTCAGACCGTCAGGAATGTTTGGCGCACCTCTACCACAAAATGGAACCTGCCTTGCCAGGAGGACACAGATGATAATCAGGAGAGGGTTGAACCTAGGATTCCCATGGAATGTAGGCTCAGAGCACTATCACTAACATTGCGCGAAGCACCTACGTAAGGATCGGTATTCTTTGCTCAGGAGAAGTATTGGAGAAGGGTGATCCTGCGCATAGGGACCCCAGTTGCCAGATGGACTCTGAGGTTAGTCGACCTACACAAACACTTGCTAACATACCACACTCAAGGGTGTGATCAAGCCTTGCACGGACAAGCTTGCCGGGGTACCACTGACCTAGGCATGCGTCGGGTTATGGACCTGCCCGGACTCACGTGTAATTTGAATAATTTGCGAACGCCTCAAGCAATAAATGGCACGAGGACGCGTGACGCAGCCCTCTAGTGCAAGGATGTTCCAAACAAGGGAAAATTTCATGGCTCGAAAAGACTGATGGCCAACTTGCAGCCACACCTCGCGTCGACCTTCATTCAGGGTACGCGAACGACATGCATGCGTCATCCGTGGTCTGACATTCCGTGGAAACGACCTCAGGCACATAGGACGACCATCAACACATCCCGATTTAATAAAAATGGGATCTTACAAGTACGCACAATCAATGACAGATCATCAATGCAACCATTTATGGTAAGATTGATCTACCTAATCGATGGTAAGTCTCACGAATGGGCTACTCCACCATTAAATAGCTCCGGACGGTGTGCGGATGGCTGGATACTTACACACCAGGCTATTTATCCACCCTACAACATGCTCCTGCTATCTGCGTATTGGTTTTTTGTGCTCCTTGACATTCTCTGGGTTTCCTGCTTTCGTGTTGCTAGGATGGACCCAACCAGAGAGCCTGGGAATGTTGAGTGCAGTCATAGGGGTGAATGCTGGCTCCCGACAGAAAGGATTGTCTGCGAGCCACACACAGCAGGAACGCCACGTTATAGGGACATGTTGCGGCTTCTCCGCAACTCCAGAACACTGCCCAGCCAAAGCAATGTGTGTTACCTCCCTCGAAGTGCCCTCGTCCATGCTCCTGATCCAACTACGGGGGACATCCAAATTGATTTAGTGCAACTATCTCGCACAGAGCTACACGAATTGCACACCAGAGTGTTGCGTGAAGTTCACCACCATAACCTAGCCAGGCACTAGTAGTATGACATACCTCAGGAAGTATGGGACTAGCGAATTGCAGTGGTCATAGAGGCAATGCAGATTATTCAAGAAAAACTGATGCAGGGTGCACAATTGGTCGAAATAACTACACAATTATGGACAGCAGTGCAACACCATTCCACGCTTCAGCATATCCAAACGGAATTATAGCAGGCGGAAGCTACTCTGGACCAAGTCAGAACCTCCTCACCCTCCACCGTCTCCTCGTAGCGTCTAGCCATCTTGGACAAGATTGAGAACCTTCACCACAACAAGCATGTCATTCGCGAACGGTTGAAACCATGGGCTAATACTGCACTCCAGCTCACCGAAGATGCTCAGTCTGCTATTGCGCGCCTCCACCGGCTGTTAGAACATGTTATCGCAGCTCTAGATGGCCCTGCCTCCCTTACACTAGTCAACATTGCGCAACAAGCTGTGGTCTAGAGTAAGGATGTGCTCCCACTACTCCTCTACACTCTCGCTACCTTACACGTGCAAATTGAAGCTGCGCCACTACAGTGACTCGGGTCGAGTCACAAGAATGTGTTGGGGGACTTTTGGAACGGGGTCTCCTAATAAGCTGCGAAACTGGTCCATTTTTTATAGTTTTGATTATATTTAATCTAGCGGGGGGGTTTTGGGGTGGGTCAAAGCCCTGAACGCATTGTAATGGGTCAAAGGGTAAACTAGGGGTCCGAAAACCATGGGTTGCAGACCATAGGAAAGTCGAGGCTAGATTTTTATAAATGGAGATGCATTTTGTATTGAAAAGGATAAGAAATGATGAGCTATTGATGCGAATTTTGGTTTAAGTTATCTGTTTGGGTTTTGGGGAACAGACTCCTACTGGTTGTGTGCGTGGAGATCCTAGTCCAGCTGTGTGCGGACCCTGCTGCTGTGTGCGCAGGTTGGGAAGGGAATTGGAATTGTAAGGAAGAATTTATGAATGAATGAATGCGAAAGATTGTTAGAGAACTGAATCTGTGAGTACTGTTATATGAATTACTAGTAATTGTTGTATTATGCGTCTTCTGTCCTTAAGCTGCGAAATATTTGTGCACTGTGTTCTTGGATCTAGATCTGTTATGTTCTTGGAGCTGCTTGTGTTGATGATATAAGAAGCATATAACTATAGATCTAGTGCACGTGGATGCGAATAGAGACTTAATTAACTCTGCATAGAATAAGGTAATCGGGGATTACATGATCTAGAACTGCTCTGCTTGCTTTACCCATCCTTTCTCAGGGTGCAGAAACCTAGTTCCAGCATCCACCCATACTACTTCGGGTGAGACTTTGACCTACGAAAGAAGGTCACTGCTGAAAGGGCCAGTATTATAGGGGTTTGTTGGCAAACCTTGCTTACCGAACCTAGGTCAGGACCCCTTGAGCTAGCAGTTATGATAGTGATTAATTATGAATTAATTCACTTTTGGTCTCTAGCATTCTTATACTTGTATATGTCTTAGTTAACCTCAACTATTTTATTCTTCCTTAAGGAATATCCTTGCTCATTATATTTTTGTTATATTTTCATATCATGTTTTGAAAGTCATCAATGGAGGGTTGATTTCATCATTATTCTTCTGACATGGTATACTTGGTCTCAATATTATCTCTACATTTGAATCAAACAGAAAAATAAACATACAATGACAGCTGGGCCGGTATCCAGATGGGGATCCTATCTCAAATAATGTGAGGTCTAATTAGGACTTCATACTAGGGAGACCCCCTACTATTGATAGAACATCTCACACTTTCAACAATTCCATACCAAGATAAACATAACATAAGATTATGATACTGCTATGCTAGATTATTGATGATTGTATATATGACAAATGTAAAAACCTATTAAAAAAAAAAGCTTGGAAATATTATGGCTAATCATCAAAATTTCAATCAATGTTGATGAATATTGGAGGTAACTCATCCTTAAAATTAGGTATGAAAACTTGTTTATATGCCATTGCACCCACATTGCCCAAATCATCTTCCTTCACCTTTCTAGGTTGTTCTTCCTCTCCCCTAAAATCACTTTGCAAGGAACTGTGATATTTTATGGATGAGATTGTCATAGTTATAATCAATGTCATCTACTCATGATTCCAACATGTTTAGTTTATTGAGGGCTTGATTTTGATGAGCTCCTCCTATCTCCATTTTCATGTCTACAATGGTATTCTTATTCCAATAAATTTCCACCATTTTCAATATTTTGGATTTGTACTCATTGAAAATCCAGTGTTTGGAATCCATTCTAAAATTTCCTTGTCAAATTGCTTGATGGGAGTCACACCTTTATGTTCTCTAACCCTATTCTTGATTTCCTCCACTACTCTATTGGTATTTTATAAAAGCTTGTTGTGGTGGGTTGTTTTTTCTTGCTTTACCACGATATCAACTCTCCACTTCCTTGGTGGGACTTTGCACCTATTCTTATTTATTTTTACCTCCCCCAATGTTCCTTTTTCAAGTTATCTTACCTTAATTTGGATAACTGAAGGATACAACACAGTTCAAAACTCAAAGAGACCCTTTCTAATGTATAAAATCTTGATACAACAAAATAATGACACCCCCAAATCAATTCCTTAGGATAATAATCTAAAACCAAATATAAAATGCTAACCCACATTAGAGGTTGGGATCAAAAATGGGTATTTTTAAGGATTCAAATATTATACGTATGTATAATAACCTAAGTGACTATTCTAGTCTGAAAAATCATACATATATAATGTAGGAAAATATTCAATAAAAAACATGTAATTTATTATTAAAAATGGTAATTATTTGGAAAGTAGTATCAATTTAATCATATCTATGCCAAAAATAGATAAAATTTTAACCAAATGGGAGAATATTTTTTTTCTTCGAAAAATGACCAAAAAATAGCTAATTGGTGAAACTTCACCCCTAATATATTCTCGATTCACCATAAAGCTCGAGGCTTCAACCATAGACCCATGAAATTGTCACCAAGAAATTCATTGTTTCCTACATTAACACACAAGCTGATACCATGATGTTGCGAGTACCTAAGTGAGATTTCACTCAAATGTTATTATGTGGTTTAGCACTTGGAGAGCAAGCCATTAAGGCCCATATCAAACCCCACCCTTTTTCTAATCCCTTTGTTGACCTCACACCTCACAAACATCGCTTCTAGATTTAGTCACCCATCATCCTAGTGATGCAAATTTATCTCATCCCATCTGAGATATTGATGATAATTTATATCAATATTGTATTAGGGATGCATTAGTTATCATGTTAGTAGTGGATTATCAAAATTGTATATACATGTATGTTTTAATTCATGTATACATAAGTGTGATGTCTTTATGATTTTTATTCATCCCTTGATATTCCAAGTGTTATCTCTAAAATTCTCTTGCTCCTAATCAAATTGATAAATATTTGTGTAAGCTATAAGAAGTGATTAAATTTGAATTAGTTGATGTCAAATAGAAAAATATAATTTCTTAGGTAAAGTTTCTAAAAGAAATATTATGCAATGGGGTGACAAATGGTATTCAAAAGAGATTATTAGCAAGAAAACTTGTGAACAAAACGAAAGAGAAAATATTAATAAAATATGCATGTGTACTATTTCATGACTATTTTATAATGCTAATAATGATATGGAAGCACAAGTGAATTTTAAATACATTATTGGCACTAACCATGATTATATGGATTCTTAGGAAATTTGAAAAAGTTTCCATGATTATATTTGGGCATTAACCACCTTTTAGCATGTTGACACTTCCATATATTTACATGTCAATTCATGTATCACTAAATATGACTTGGATAAACATGGTTGGGGCATTATCAACAACCCCTTACAAGAATACATAGTCCACTTATTTGATGAATTGAGACTTTGTGGAGATAATAACACTATCCTGATTTTTTAGATTGGAGTTTTCATTTCAGGATGATTTTCATAAGGATTATTAATATGCTCTATGATTTAAATTTTATTATTAAGATGTTAAGGGTAAAATTACTCCATACAATGTTGCAATAATCAAATTGATTACAAGCATCAAGGGCCTACTGAGTAACTTTGTGGTATAACAATTAAACATGTTAAAAAATAATTTATTGAAAATGTTGATTTTAATGTCTGGTATATGGGAAAACCTCATAAAATGGGAAAATAAATTTGAGAATATTGAGGTATTAATTTCTACGTTACTTAAGGGTAACACCAATGACAAGCTTAACTAAACACCCCTTACTCTATGAATAGAAATATCAAATAATTTTTATATGTGGTATACTACTCAAATTGATAATGCATTGTTGTTTGAATAGTCTCCCTAGTACAAATAAGAGCCCCAAGCATTACATTAGTGAGCATTAATCATCTTAGTGGAGGTGTTTAATACCACCATGTGGGATATTAATGTCCCATGGAATTAGTGTGAAACCTTCACATGCATATTCACGTATCTAGGAAGGTAATACATGAGAATTCCATACACTGCCTTCAAGATTAATGAAATGAAAGATACTATATCATGGAAAGAGACAACAACCTTACCCAATAGATCAAGTAAATGAAGCATTGGTGGTATAGTGTATACTACAAGATAGAGGGGTTAGAGGATGATCACCATAAAAAAAAATGTAGGTTACCACCATCTTTGTGACCATGAAACCTTTGGAAACTCAAAGAACAAGGATTAAGACATGTTGTGCTATTCAATACCCCCCCCCCCCAATTATTTATATATAGTTGTCTTAATAAATAATGGGTAACCTTTTTAATTTTTAAGTTAGAACAATAATAAACATTTTCATTCTTTATAGTGTTGGAAATACTAAGAGCGGGGGAGGGGGGGGGGGATGATTCAGTATTCCTTTCAATTAGAGCATTAGTTAATCTTCAATTATTATCAGTGTTTGTACAATGATAGCAGCAAACAAGAGGAACACAAATGCACACATTTTTTAAGGTGGAAAACCACTCTAGGACAAAAATCACCTAATGCTTTTCTAATAATTCTTGCAATTGAAAATGAAGCTCCAACATCCTAGAATCTAGAAAAGCATTCTTCTCCAGCTCCCATTGGATGGACGCTCCAATGCCCGAGATTCTTCAGTAGTCAACTGAATGGATGCCCCAACACCCAATGAGCTACAACTCAACCTAGAACCACCCTACCACCCTATAGAAGAATAAAATAAGAATGGAATCCCATACTCGGGAAAATGGTCCACTTTACAATGATTTAGAATGATGTAGAAGAAGAATATATACTAGACCATAACCCCAACTTTGACACAACCACCTAATGATGATCCTAGACCTCCCAACACTGCCTCTTCAACCCTTGGCAGATAGACACTAGTACAATTTTTAAAATAATGTATTTACAATGACTTAGTACAATGATACCTTTACAATGATTTTATGCAGTGCTGCCCACTTGAAGACTTCATAGGATGAACTTCTTGCTGCTATTATGCACCTTGGTTGATGCTCTTTTCATGCTACCCTCTGCTGCACCTTGCTTTGCTTTGCTGCCCTAGAAAGCCTGGTCCTTTGCAACCCTTGACAACACATGATCTAGCTTCTTCTTTTTTTGCCTTCTAGGAGCTCGATATTCAATTTAGTGTATCTCTATTATTTCAAATCCTCAACATCTTATTTTCAGTCCTGTAGTAGTCCTCTGAGTCGTCTTTCCAATGCCACAGGTTTGACCCGATTTGGATTCTTCAAGAGAGAGTTATACCCAATCTCTCACAATGCCCTAATTATGGAGTGTTTCAGTAGAGCGAACTTGTACAGCATGCCATGTGTCACTGTTTCTTCATTTGGCTCTAAAATTCATAGAGCGAAAACTACAGACTATGCACTATCTACCATTTTTTACAGAATTTCAATCTGATACTCAGAGAGAGAGTTATGACGATTTTACCAAGGTCACTTATTTGAGATGAATTTCAGGAGCCTGCAAAAACCCTGAATTCCACAAATCATATCTCCAAAAATATTGCGCACCTTGATCTAATTTAGAGCAAAAATGCCACGATGACCTGTTTCAGATGGCGAAATCCCTTGAATAAGGATGAAATGAGGATCACAATTTATATAAATGCTTAGGTTGAGAGGGGCTTCAACAAGTGAACGTGGGAGGGATTTTAGGAGCTTAAAAAATATTAATTATGACTTTTCAATGACCCATGCCCCAACCCGATGGGGTTTTAGCCCACTAACTAGGGGTACAAACTTCAAACATGAATATCTCTCAAACTGTGAAGAATTACATGGCGTGCCATATATCAACGGAAACATCTTGACAAGTAGAAACCATCAAAATAATTATTGACCCAGAATATATTAATTTGGTAGGTCAAAATTCCCATGCAATATTGGGTTAGCCCCTGGTGCTGCTTAGGTTGACATCAATGACAACCGCTGATCAACAATCTCCCCCTTTGGCATTGCTGGTAACACAAGTACTCCCCCTGCGATCATGACACCTCTTCCTACAACATTCTCTCCCCCTTTGACATCAATGGCAAAGGGTAACTCCCCATAAAACACAACCATCCTGCGGACCTGTACACACTTCCACTCCCCCTTTATATTCTGGAAAAGGAAAATCTAATGAGACCTTGGGAGAATCCCAAGCTTCTAGCGAAGATATTCCAATGCTGGTGAATATTTAATATGTGATTCTTTTGGTGCTACTTGGAATCTTGCTACTTGTCCAACTACTTGCATAACATCTGGTCGGGAAGCTGTTACATATAGAAGACTACTAATCATAGATCTGTACAACCTTTGATCCACATCCTTAGATGAGTCGACTATGCTCAATTTGAAACCTATTACCATTGGAGTAAGGATGGGTTTGCAATCTTCCATTTTAAATTTCTTGAGAATTTCCTTGATGTACTTGGCTTGACATATAAATATTCCTTTTCTTGTTGAGATATTTGAAGGCCTAAGAAGTATGTCAGCTCACCAATTAAAGACATCTCGAAATCACTTTGCACCTTTGTAGCAAACTTCTTACTTAGTCGATCATCATTGCTACCAATTATTGTATCATCCTCTTTAGCTATTAGACATGCTTTAGTTGCTTCATCCAGAACATATATGCCGTTTGGAGCTTGACTTGGTGTAGCCACAATTTCACCATACACGCCTTTCCTGATTTCACATTTCGTGGAGTTGAATAGTATTGTGTGTCCTTGATCACACATTTGTCCAACACTGAGCAGATTGTGATTCATGTTTTCAACCAATAGAACATTCTTGGCTAGAGAATCTTTGCTTTAGAGAGTGACAGTACCTGATCCTATAATATTTAAAGATCCATCATTTCCAAAGGACACGGTTCCGTCCTTCTTCTCTTTTAGAGATACAAATTTATTTCTATCTCCAATCATATGCGTTGAGCAACCGCTATCAACATACCACACATCTTTGTTCTTTTGAGCCTTGAAAGCTAGAGCACAATTATCATTCTTCTTCTTCTTCCATGTTTGTTCATTCTGTGGCTTCGAAAATTCTTCTGGAGGATTTTCAAGTCTGCAATATTTTGCTATGTGTCCAAAGTTTCAACATTTGTAACATTCAATATTATTTCTTAAATGTTCAAATCTATTGATGTTTCGTTGAGCCCTGGGAGGTTCATATTTGACAGATCTCCTGGAATTGTATTTGTTCCTAGGGTACATGCGACATTCTATAGCTTTATGACCAAATTTTTGACATGAATAACAGTAGCCATAAAAAATATGTTGGTACCTAGATGGAAATTTTCGTCGAGGAATTGTCTTCCAAGGCTGTTCTTGCGAATCTTGTCCAATGAAGTCTACATGCATGTCATATCTCATAGGTTCATTGCATTTTTTTGTAGAAGGTCTTGCTTCTTCTTCTTTGTAACCGATGCCAATTTTTTCGTTGTAAGATCGTTGATTGTTGATGAGTTCTTCCAATGCCCTTAAGTTGTTGGCATAGTTTTGGATAGTTTTTCCTTTCTTTACTTCCTCACACAGTGAGACTACTTCAGCTTCTAATTATTCCCTTTCTTGGTTTATTTCTTCCAAATTCTTTTGAAGTGACTCTTCAATGCATTTGTGTTCTTCAACTTCAATTTTGAGACCTTGAACTTGTTCTTCAAGATTATTGGAACAGATCTTCTTCGCCTTGAGATCTTTTATAAGCTTGATTGCTTCCTCATAAAATTATTCTATGGTCCATCCTTCTTCTTCGTTGTTTGATACCTCTTGTTTATTGTGCTTAACCATAAACAATACTCTCTCATTGGCTTCTTCTTCATTGTCATTGTCTTCATCGGATGATGAGCTATCTTATTTAGAGAGAAAGTTCCTTTTGGATCCTTGCTTGTTGAATTTCTTAAATCCTTTCTTTCCTTTTGAGTTGCCATTACTTCTGTTTGGACATTTTGCTACAAAATGCCCAACCTCATTACAGCTGAAACATATCAATGGAAGTTTACCTTTGAATTGTCCCTTACCAATTTTTAGTTTTCTCGTGAAGTAAGCATATTCTTCATCTGAAATACCTTCTTCATCATCTCCCTTTTCTTCACACTTGCAGGTGCATGTCTTTTCAATTGAAGGTTATTTATCCTTATTGTTTTTCTTAGATGCAACGAACACAATTTCTAGATGCGAAGTACCCTCTTCTTCATCAAGTCTCATTTCAGATGCTATGAGAACTCTATGTAATTCCTCTTTGCTGAGTTTTTCCAGATTTGCACTGTATTCTAAGACCGATACCTTTGGGTTGAATCTCCTTGGTAACATTATAAGAATATTCCGTATAATAGTCTTCTCGTCAACTGTCTCTCCCAATCCTTCTAGAGTATTGGTTATTTCATCAACATATTGGAAGTATGCAACAATGTTGCAATCTTCTTTCATTCTGAGTTGCTCAATTTTGTTCTATAGATTTGAAGCTTTGCTTCTTTGACATTTGAGTCACCTGCATATATATTCTCAAGCTTGTCCCATACATTTTTGGCAGTTTTACAACCCAACACCCTATGATAAGAAAATTAAATAAGTCCACTGATAATAATATTCTTTTCTTTTGCATCATTTATCAAATTATTCTTACCTTGTTCATCCGTAGTTGATGTAAATCCATTTTAAATAGTGTCCCATACTTCGTAACCTTGTGCCAAGAGATAGACCTCAATTATTCCTTTCCAGAGTGCATAATTATTTTCATTGAATAGAGGTACACCATTCTTGGTATGCTCCATGACCTCCTTCTAGTTGTTCAACTACTATTGAAGGAACCAAGCTCTGATACCAATAATTATTAAACACCAAATAATTAGTATTCCTTTCAATTAGAGCATTATTTAATCTTCAATTATTATCAGTGTTTGTATAATGATAGCAACAAACAAGAGGAACACAAATGCACACAGTTTTTAAGGTGGAAACCCACTCCGGGACAAAAACCACCTAATGATTTTCTAATAATTCTTTAATATTCAACTCCAATTGAAAATCAAGCTCCAACTTCCTATAATCTAGAAAAGCATTCTTCTCCAACTCCCACTGGATGGATGCTCCAATGCCCGAGATTCTTTAGTAGTCAAATGAACGGATGCCCCAACACCCAATGAGCTACAACTCACCCTAGCACCACCCTACCACCCTATAGAAGAATAAAAGAAGAATGGACTCCCATACCAGGGAAAATGGTCCACTTTACAATGATATAGAATGATGTAGAAGAAGAATATATACTAGACCATAACCCCAACTTTGACACAACCACCTAATGATGATCCTAGATCTCCCAACACTGCCTCTTCAACCCTTGGCAGATAGACACTAGTACAATTTTTACAATAATGTATTTACAATGACTTAGTACAATGATTATATGCAGTGTTGCCCACTTGAAGACTTCATAGGATGAAATTCTTGCTGCTGTTATGCACCTTGGTTGATTCTCCTTTCATGCTACCCTCTACTGCACCTTGCTTTGCTTTGCTGTCCTAGAAAGTCTGGTCCTTTGCAACCCTTGACAACACATGATCTAGCTTTTTTTTTGCCTTCTAGGAGCTCGATATTGAATCTGGTGTATCTATGTTATTTCAGATACTAAATATCTGATTTTCGGTCCTATAGTAGTCCTATGAGTCATCTTTACAATGCCACAGGTCTGATCCAATTTGGATTCTTCAAGAGAGATTTGTACCCAATCTCTCACAATGCCCTAATTATGGATTGTTTCAGCAGAGCACACTTGTACGACGTGCCACGTGTCACTATTTCTTCATTTGGATCTAAAATTTATAGATACAAAACTACAGAATGTGCACTATTTTCCACTTTTTATGGAATTTCAATCTGATACTCAGAGAGAGAGTTATGATGATTTTACCAAGGTCACTTCTTTGAGATGAATTTCAGGAGCCTGCAAAAACCCTGACTTCCATAGATCATATCTCCAAAAATATTGTGCACCTTGATCTGAAATTTTTACAGCTGCTTCCTCAGGATTTCAGCTTCTGAACCTTCATAGAAAAAAATTTAGAACGAAAATTCCACGATGACCTATTTCAGATGGCAAAATCCCTTGAATAAGGAGGAAATGAGGATCACAATTTATATAAATGCTTAGGTTGAGAGGGGCTTCAACAAGTGAACGTGGGAGGGATTTTAGGAGCTTAAAAAATATTAATTATGACTTTTCAATGATCCATGCCCCAACCCCATGGGGTTTTAGCCCACTAACTAGGCGTACAAACTTCAAACATGAATATCTCTCAAACCGTGAAGAATTATATGGTGTGCCATATAAAAACAGAAAAATCTCGACAAGTAGAAACCATAAAAAGAAATATTGACCCAGAATATATTAATTTGGTAGGTCAAAATTCCCATGCAGTATTGGGTTAGCCCCTGGTGCTGCTTGGGTTGACATCAATGACAACCACTGATCAACATATAGGACATAAATTTCATATTCGAAGGATAAAAATGAATCCTATTGGCCAAAGGACTTAAATGAATATGCCAAAATCCCCATCGCATAACACATATCACAATTTCAAACAACAACACTTAGAGTTCTCTATCAAAATTTTGCAATGCGATATTACCCGAATGCATAAAACAATGTGTAAAGGCTTTAAAATCACAAAGAGCGATAGCAAAGGAAAAGCTCCTCAATGGACATTATTATATAAACCATTGGTAGGACCCATATTACTGATATGTCACTTATCACTATCGCAAAATTGTAGATTCTTTTGTTACCATCTATGTTTCTCGCTCCTAAAACCCTGATGCGATATAACACATCACAATTTTGCCACCTGATAATGCATTCACTCACTCCACTAGTCTTGCGATTGCAATATTGTTATCACATCACAAAAATCAAAGCATGATTTTTCCTACAATGCTCCGATATATTAAAAATGTTGATAAGAGATTACAATCAATTAAAATAAAGTCTTGATCACATATCGGTGAATTAATGTATAACATGTTTTAAATTTGTGCTTTGGAATAATTTTTAGATGTGAGATCTTAATTAAAGCATTGAGTTGTCAAAGTAAATAATGTGAACTCACATTCTAAATTTTTACTCAGGCATAATAGTATTGATGTTCTCAAGTCCCAAGAGATTTGATGGCCTGTTACTTAATTTTTTCGGATTTTCATCAAAAAATTTGCAAAGGAAAATAACCTAGCGTCAGACCCAATAATACAATGGATGCACAACCCCAACAAGAACAAACATGATGATAAGGGTATGTACTCTATATCCTCTCTTGTTGGTCCATATTTCTATATTGCTGCTATAATGTGTCGGATATTTGGGTACTCTAATACAAGTAAATTTTCATTTGAATGGGTTCCTCTCATTGAGGCTGCATCAGATTCATACATTATGGATTGGGGTACCATCCTTTCCAATAATATTTCCTCCCAAATCCTAGAGTATATAAAGAGTCATAAATTCACTTCCAAGGCAGTTCCCCCTTTTTCATGAGTGCTCATATCATGGATGTAGCATGCTTTACTTTTGATTTCCCAACCGTGGGATGGAAATGGACTATACAAGACCCCTCCCCTATACATTTCTACCACAATATCATTTAGGATTCCAACTATGAGTCTCATTTTTACAGGATTTTTCATGGAGTCACTTTACCCCATGACCGAGTTGTTTTTGGAGAAAAGGCCCCAAGACTGTAAAAATAAGCCAGAGATGATTTAAAGGCCATATGAAAATGGTTTGGAGAGGAGATATTTACATATGTTAGGGTTTATGGAAGTCTAGAAAATCCCCATGTTCTCCCACTATATGTACCAGATAAACTCCTGGCCAAAGAAATAACCTACCAAACAGTAGGGAATGGGATAACCAAAGCCTTGAAATAAGCCAAAACGTTTTCTTGGCTATCATTTCCTATTAATTTTTGTGTTTATGAAATAGATAATTTCAAGCAGGTTGTGCTTGAAATAAATCAATTTCAGTGTTTAAAATTATCTACCATGCCCAACAAACAGTTTGGCCCAAAAAAAGTGGCCCAATACTTTACAACCCAAGTAAAATTCAGACAATTTATTCATGAGACTGATGACTATGATGATATTTTTGAGTCTGTTGAGACATATTCACAGGTGGAAAATCTACAAGCAATTTGTCTTGATAAAAAACAGCTTGCCAAGTTTAAAGAGTACACATACAAGAGGTTGGAAAATATCCCTCTAGACATGTTGAGGATATCTCAACCAATTTTACAGAAATAACACGATTTGGAGCAGCCTCCAAAGGACATTGAGGTCCTACATGGAATAAAAGAAACCACATCCAGAGAACAAAAACCTATTAATACTTTCTTTAGTAGTAATTTGGATGAGGTTTGGAACCAGGTTGATCAACAGATCAAAGGAAAGCAAGAGGTAAACGCTTATGAGCCTAAAGAGATAAGAAACACTCCTCAAGGAAATAGACAAAGACCGTTTAAGGTTGGGGATTATGAAAAATAAGTTAGCACAGATGAAATTGAATTCATCCCGTCATTCCCCTGATCAGAAATTATGCTCAAGATAGAAGAAATCCCTCCTCTTGACATATTTTATAGTCCCAAACATCGAGTTGTAAAGAGGAGACATAGAAAGGGGAGAAGAGTTGATAAATCCCAGGAATTATTTCCTAGATATATACCAATGCAAGTGGTGTGGAAATATTCGCAAACTAATCCTTTTGAAGATTTAACAAGATTGTCGTAGTTTGCAGGTGCTTATGCAACTACCACAATTGACAAGGAATCAAAGGTCCAACAATTGGTCAAGGAAAAGGATGATAAAATCCAACAATTGGAACAATATTTGTTAAAGGAAAAGCAGAGTATTGATCACCAATGGCAGAAACAGTTGTCACAACTTCAACATAGCTTTGATCAATTGAAATTTCAACATCAAGCTAATATCAAGGTCAAAGATTCTCAAATTCAACAACTTCAATTCACAATTGAGCAACTAAAGGAATCCAAAAATTGAATACTTTAAGAAGGAAGCAATGGAATTGAATACTATTTTGGCCCAAAAACAAGTAATATTCTATCAGAAATTAACAATCATCAATGATTTGTGCAACAAAAGTGATCCACTCATGAATCAATCATCTATATAAGGACGAATTTTGATGACATTGATGAAAAGATCTCAAAATTTATCACCTGGAAAGAAACCACAGAGGGCATGAAAAAAAATCTTCATAGAATAGAGGATTCACACAAAGAAACCCTCTTTACAGATTGGGACACACAAATAAATCAAGCAGAAAGGGTTTTCTTCAGAGCAAGGGATGTTGCAAGCAACATTACCAAAACAGTCAGTAAAAATTTTGCCAATCTTATCCAAGAATTCCTACCTGTTTCCCTTCCCAATGTGAAATTTTTATTTAAATAATGGGAGGACAAGTCAAAGATAAAGGAAGAAAGCATTAAGAAACTGGAAAAACTCGACTAGGAAAAATACTGGTAGTATCTTGTTAAGCAGTTGCTAATGTTTGCATTGCCTTGCTGACACATCCTCCCACATGCTTCCTGCACTATCAGATGTAGTGTATACAGAAATATGCACTTAAGGCCAACTCAGCCTCCTGAAGTGAATCCAATGTTAGATATTTATGAGCTCAAGCAACAAATGGGAAAGAGACAACACCACACTCCTGAGCTTGTCATACAAACAAATTCTATTTTTTTCCTATTATCTCTAATTTAAAGGAGAGTTAATTTTTAAACCTCCTCAACACTTTGCATGTTTTCTATTTTTACATTTATAGTACTTTCTATACAAACCCTCTCATGTCTACAAATAAAGGGTCCTGAAATTTTGTAAGGAAGGCTTTAAGAAGTCGCATGTTTTTACTTTTTAAAATCATCTTAATAGAAAGGCTGGACCAGAGCTATTTCTTGGATGAGAAGAGTTAAGATATATCAGGTATTTGTATCTTTATATTGTTGTTCTGTTATACGTCAGTAATAGCCATAATTGTTTTAATTGTTTTTTATATGGATATTCCAAATACAATTGAGCATTAATTCACTTTTGAACATGCAAAGATTAACTTCTTTTGATATATGTACAATGCATTCAATTATTTGATGTGATATGAGTTTAATCAATTAATTTGATTAACTATTTAATCAAAGTAAGTATCTTTAATTTTTTTCACTTATGTTAGTGTTTGATAATATATATTATCATACAGTAAGGATAATCTTTTAAATTGCATAAAAAAGAAACATAATTAAGTCTAGGGATATAGATAGGTATATATATACTTTCAAGTTTGTTATCACTCCCATTTATCATTCATCCAGTTATAAATACCCCACATCCACTCAATTATACTTTATTGGGAAATTGGTCCCGTCATCCCCAGTCGAAGCCACTATTTCAAATGGAAAATGAATACTATTTAAGTTCCTAATCGGGTGGTCATCCCCTAATGTTGTTGCAACGATTTTCAAGGCGTCAACATTTTTGGCACTAGAAGGAGGGCCAACTAGACTATGAATGGAATTAAGGTCTAATCCTAAAGGCCATCAAAAGAGTCAATCCCCCTCCAAATCTCCTACAACTTCAAGGTCACATTCAAAATACTATCCCTTTAGGTCTGAAGTTGTTCAATCATCTCCTAAATCTCGTAGTATAGGCCCTGAGGTAATTCCCCTAGATTAGAATCATCTGAAGTTCAGACTGTGATTAAAAAATTAGAAGATATTTCTGTTTCAGGAGAAAATTCTGTGCAATTTGAAACGTCTGAAGGAAGTGTAACCTCCATTTTTCAAGGTACTGGTGTACTGACTCTGTCTCAAAGTGAGAAACTTGGAATAACTCCATTTGATTTTCCATTTCATTCTCATAGAAGAAATACTCCTACATTGGAAATTCAAACATCCACTAGAGAGATCACTTCATCATATCCTCCACAAACTCCTTCATTCATTCCTCCTTCATTTCCTTTTTCCCAACCAATCACTTCCTCTATTCATATCTCTCTAACTCAAACAACTACTATCACCTCAAGTAATACTATTTCAGTGGTTATTTCTTCTACCACTACATCAACCTTTGGAACTACTACAACATCTTCCAATCCTACAGGTAATACAATGGTAGATATACCATGGAGTAACCCATGAGTTGTTCGATTGGTAGAACCTCTTCATGATTTAACTAAGAACCCATAGATATGGTTGCCTAAGTATAATCCTGATGATGGAATCCCTGCTAAGGAACACCTCCATAATTTCATGCTAGCCATGAACCTCAATGGTGTATCTGAAGAAGACTGTGTAGTTAGGTTATTCCCTTATACTTTCCAAGGATCAAGAGGATCATGTTACTTTTCACTACCATCAGGTAGTATAACTATTTGGGTTATATTTGAGGAGAAATTTTTAACCAAGTTTGGTGATGATCACACTACTACTACTCTTATAAATGATCTTTCCAATCTTACAACTAATTTAGGAGAAACGATAAAAGACTTTAATTCCAAGTTTAATAAATTGCTAAAAAAAATCCCATATACATCAAAGCCTGGTGTTAACATACAGATTGAATGGTACATATAATCTATTCCCTCCAATATTGCAATTTTTGTAGATAAATCTAACAAAGAAACTTTATTAGAGAACATGAAGGAAGCCTTGTCTATTGAAAATAGAATACTTGCATTAGAAAAGAATACTACTTAGGAAGAAAGAAAAACAAAGAAGGTTACATTTAAGGATGAGCGAAATAAGAAAACTCCTAAATATCCTTTCGATCTTGAAGGATTTCAAAATGTAATATTCCCAATTTTGCCATCAGTTAATTATAATATTAGAGTTCTCACTTTTCTTAATTAATTAAGTAAATAAGAGGGTGGAGGGACCCATAAACCCCATAAATGAATAAAATCCCCTTTTGATGTGTGTATGTGGATAATTTAGAGTTATATCTGCATTATGGAGTAGTGGAGCAGCTTCTTAAATGAAGGAAGAGTGGAGATCATGCCACATTAATGATAGATCATGGAGATCATGGAGGAAGTCAAATGAGATCATGGTGCATTAAAAGTAAGATCATAAAGCACTAATGATGAGATAGTGGAGGAAGTTGTGCATCCAATGCACACATGATCGAGAGAGTGGGAATTAAATGCTGAGATGGTGGAGAACATGGAGAGACAATGCAGTCTTCATGGAGGCTAGTGGCCACATGTGTAACGCGGTCTTCATGGAGGCTAGTTACCACATGTGCAGCATAGTTATGAGGTAGGCTAGGGCTATGGAAGGCTCACAAAGCATATAAGGGAGATGAAGGCAGCAATAGAAGGCAAGATTTAGATTATTATTTTTATTTGTTTAGATCTGGATTTGTCTTTTTACATTTCTATGCACGCTTATTTTATTTAGCTAAGTCTGTAGTGTTGTTTAGCACACAGTTGTTTCCGAGCGAAAATCCCACCCTTACCCCTAGGGGACTTCGAGTGCCTACTTTGGGAAGGTTATTCTAAGCTGTCATACATCATCATGCATTGGTGCCACATTCACTCTCAGGAATTACGCATCCTTGCTTGAGGGTTTGAGAGAAGGAGGTAGTTCTTGGCATTTCAGCTAAGAAATCGATGGAGGATTCATCCTTTCACCTTGGGATTTAAGAAAATTTTTCCAGGAACTGTATATTAATATCTGACATTTAGGCCAACATGACACACCTCCATGCAACAAAAATTCCCCAAGGGATTGCACAGTCCAGTGCTATAGATATATTGGAGGAGGGAAGTTTCCAGTATTTTAGCTGGAAATCCCGTGAGGGACCATTCCTTAACTTTTGGCATATAATTTCCATCATTATTGAGCTGAATTGCATTATCTATCAATAGGCTATAGAGCCTCCATCCTTGACAATGTAGTTTTACTCAGGTGTTGTGTATTCAACAACTGCATCTTTGGGAGGAGGTTGGAGGAGACAAATCTGGAGCTTTTAGCTTAAAGATCTTAAGGAGGGATCAATCCTCTATGCATTGAGTTGGTTGTTCCTTATTGCATCCATCATATCTTAATCTCATGCAGTAGATATGCATACCCAACAACCATATAGTTGCAGGGCCTAAGAGGGAAATTTTCCAAGGTTGTCAGATCTGGAAATCCTTTTTGGGTTATCTTGGGTATTCATCATAGAGCCTGGATCTAAAATCCCGGCATCATGTAAGCTCTGGAACTACCAGATCTACAATTTTATATTTTTTCAGCAGTTGCAGTCCTCACATTTGTAGCAGGGACATCGTAGTATTCCTTCCAGCAATCTAACAGTTAAGCAGTCCCTCTTGTGGGAGAATTTCAGGGTCATTCTAGGCCATCTCTTTGGCTTGAGTGTCTCATATTTTGAGCACTGTTGTACTTTTATTCCACCTACTATATCATAAAATGGCTCAGTTATTCTATACATTTGTATGGAGTATTTAAATTATTTGTTTACATTGCTGTAGTTCTTATATTGTGTTTTTATATTACTGCATTCTCCCCTTTGGGATATTACAGTGGTATCAAAGCATGATATTTGGCTCATCTTGTGGACACTTCATCTTTTGCATCAAAAGAATAAGCCGATAATAGAGATCTACAATGAAGGAGGATTGCAGTTTTTCCACTCTTCTCTTTATATCTATGCAAGATATCTCCAAGGAGGTTAATCAAATGAAGAGAGAAAGACAAAAGGAGGATCTAAGAAGAATTCAGAAAGAGGAAGGTCCCAAAACTTCCTATCAGCAGCAGAAACAACCAGAGAAGCAAAGAGATTCACATCATTCTACTAGATCCAATTTCTTTGAGAAGGAAGGGGAATGGTGTGAATATGAAGGAGACTTGGGGTATGAGACCCTAAGTAAATATATGTATGAGTACAAAGCACTGCCTATAGAACTAAAGTAGAATATATCTCTCCAACAATTTTTGCAACTCAAAGAAGAAAGGAGATCCCGCAGCAACAATAGAAGAAAGAGGCATAGATTCTTCTTGCCTACATTTGATGGATCTACCAAAATCACATTGAGGGCTTAGAGGGAAGAGTTAGCTACATTATTTTAGCTATATATAGTAGTAGAAAGAAATTTTGTTGAGATTGCAGCCCTGCACCTAGAGGGTGAAGCCAAGGGTTGGTGGTTCAGTCATTTGTCACATGCCAAAGTGACTGCTTATGCAGATTTTATACAAAGACTCAAGAATAATTTTGGTAGAAAGAAACTGGAGACATCTCACATATAGACACTTCCCATCATTGAGGAGATAGTACATGAAGAGCCAAGGGAATATGTCCTCATTATCACTCCAGAAGAGGAGCCCCTACCACCACCATCAACTGCAGATGTACTTACATCAGGAGGAGGAACACTTGCATCTTTGAAATATGGTCTTGAACTCTTGAAATTGGGAGCCCCATGCATGATTCATGAGATGCATGAGGAGGAGGAGGTAGATACCAGCACTAGTATAGTTGAAGAAGAGAAACCATCATAATTACCAGCAGTTGGAGAGCCCATTGCACCAGTTGGAGGAACTCTTGTAGATGTGCAAGATGCTCCCAAGATTCAACTTATGCAAGGTTTGAAAACACTTTCATCTCATATTATTTTAGTACCTCATATTGAGATTTGTGAGACAATGCCATCAAGGCAATTGCATAACCAAGGATTAGAGCACCTTGCTAATTTGGAGCAGCAAATTATCACTGCACAGAGGACCCTTGATTTGATCAAGGAGAAGATGTACAACTATCCCAATTTATCATGGTTGAGCTACACCCAATACTTTGTGTTCAATTGTGGAGTTTTAGAAGATGGGAGGAGCACAGTCCTATTCAGTACAGTGTCAGACTATGAGTTCATCATTGTATATGGTCAAGAGAGATGTATCACAATGCAGATCTACAACGTTGTCACTAAGTAGTAGTGATGAGATGAGGGCCCCATTATTCTTGGAGCATCCCAAAGATAGCTTCACTTATGAAGCACAAGAGGGATAGATGATAGATGGTAGAAATCTTATGATGGAGAACACTTTCCATTGTCAAGATGAAGTTTTCTTGATGATAACCTCACAGCTCAAAGATGAATCTCTACCTACAGCATGCATGGAACCTTATGGGTTCTATTGAGCCATTGATGAGCGGATATCATGGAGATACCTCAAAGGAGGTGCACTTCAACATTTCATGGAGTGAGAATGCTATCAGATGGAGGAGATTGGTATTCTACCTTGGATGGATACCAAGATTGAGCTTGGCATGATTCATCATCCACATTGGGATGAATGGATCTGGATGAGGAGCAAGAGGTTTCCAACCTTTTTGCAGATCTATGATATAGGGCAGCAAGAAGCATGGCTGCGCTGGTTGCTTTTGGGTGAGTATGGTTACTACCCAAAAACTCACATTTGTGTGGTCCATGCCATGGACGTCACTGATGTTATGTAGTAGCAGGAGGCATGGTTGCACTAGTTATTGTTGAGAGAGTTTGGCCATCTCATGATGTGTCTTGTGTCCTTGTATTTACTTTTTATTGGGATATGTCTCATGTATTTAAATGTACGATTGTTTGGGATATATCTTATGTTCATGTATGTACTTGGGTTTGGGACATGGAATAACTCTCACATGATGTTGGAGCAGGGAGCTTGTTTGTATTGTTATGATGTGACATTCCACATGTCAATCAATATGTTGTTGCTCCATCACTTGCATCATGATGATTTAAGATGGCAACAATAATCCTTGTTGCTTTGGTTACTTTTGGGAGAGTATGGGTTGATTTATCCCCATACATTGCATGAAATTGATGGAGGATGGAAACAAGAGGCCTTACTGTGTTGGATTTTTGTTGGGGGATTATGGTCACTATACTTTGTATGATGATGATGTGATGGGGCAGCAAGAGGCATTACTGCGATGGCTTCTCTTGAGAGAATATGGCCACTACATTTGGTAAAATTATGATATGGTGTGGCCTGCGGTGGATTCTTTTGAGAGATTATAGCTCTCATACTTATATTGATGCTGATTTGGCATGGCAGCAAGAGGAATTTCTACAGTGGCTTCTATTGAGAGAGTATGGCTCTATTACTTGGTTTCATGATGATTTTCATGGCAGTAGAAGGATTTGTTGTGGTGGTTGTTATTGGGAGAGTATGGTTTGACATTGTACATGTTCATCCATATGTCTATACTTCTTATTTTGCACATTGTTGGGATGATGCTTGGATCCAACAAGCCAAACATGGCTAAGGAGGGAAGCATGGAGAGATACACTCCACTTCATGTAGAATGGGATGGAGATGGTTTATGAGTTGGGACTTTCCACTTTGGGAAGGGACCACTTCACTTTATGTATCTCATGCACAACAGAGGATCTTTGACAACATATGGTTGCCACTTGGATACTTATTGATGATGAGAGGTATCTAAATTTTCAGTTGGAGGCCATTCTAGGAATTCTAGAGAGGTAGCTTTGGAGTTGGGCATGCATTGCACATTGTAGCAAATGGGGAGGCCTTTCATATGAGGATGCCATTTGGAGGGAGATGGATTGTTGTAGCATCCACTTTTTCAATTGCTTGAGGACAAGCAACATTTTGACGGGGAGGACTGTAATATTCCCAATTTTCCATCAGTTAATTGGAATATTAGAGTTCTTACTTTTCTTAATTAATTAAGTAAATAAGAGGGCAGAGGGACCCATAAACCCCATAGATGAATAAAATCCACTTTTTATGTGTCTATGAGGATAATTTAGAATTAGATATTCATTATGGAGTAGTGGAGTGGCTTCTTAAATGAAGGAAGAGTGGAGATCATGCCACATTAATGATAGATCATGGGGATCATTGAGGAAGTCAAATGAGATCATGGTGCATTAAAAGTAAGATCATAAAGCACTAATGATGAGATACTGGAGGAATTTGTGCATCCAATGCACACATGATGGAGAGAGTGGGAATTAAATGCAAAGATGGTGGAGAACATGGAGAGACAACACAGTCTTCATGGAGGCTAGTGGCCACATGTGCAACACAGTTATGAGGTGGGCCAGGGCTATGGAAGGCTCACAAAGAATATAAGGGAGATGAAGGAAGAAATATAAGGCACGATTTATATTATTATTTGATTTTTTTAGATCTGGATTTTTCTTTTGATATTTCTATCTACGCTTATGTTGTTTAACTAAGTCTGTAGTGATGTTTAGCACACAGGTGTTTCCGAGCGGAAATACCACCCTTATCCATAGGGGAATTCGAGTTCCTACTTTGGGAAGATTATTCTGAGCTGTAATACATCATCAGGCATTGGTGCCACATTCATCCCCTCTCTACAGCACGTTCAGTCTCAGGAATTATGCATCCCTGCTTGAGGGCATAGAAAATTTTAGGGGTGAATTTTCGCCTATGGGCGAAATTAAAGGGTTTTAAATTTTTATTGGGCGTATCATAGTATATTATTTCATTATTTAAAATCACCCCAAATTTATTTTATAAAAAAATTACGTCTAGAGGTTAACCCACCTTATTTTAAGGGAGAGGATAAAAAAAGTAAATTTATATTTCAAATCGCCCCAAATTTATTTTATAAAAAATTAAATTCTAGAGGTTAGCCCACCTTATTTTAAGGGAGAGGGGGAATTAAAACAACTTAGATAAATCTTAACTCGAAATATACTAGATCAAATCTCCTTTCACTCTAAAGAGGTTTTCATCTTAAGAGATTTGATCCCATTGGGAAAAATAAAAATAATAAAAATAATAACATTAAAATAAAAACAATTTCATGGTATTTACCCATGGTATTGACACATGGTATGAGAACCCATGGTATTCATGTGGAACATAACATATTTAAAGGGTAAAATTAAACCAACCTATATCCATCTTCACTTAGGAGTCTGCCAAGCCGAGAGAGATATCAAATAGCTTGTGACACAAACCTATTTTCACTAAGTGAAAAAAATATTGAACCCTTTTGAGGTTTGGTGGATCCAAAGTTAAAATAAATTTACAATGGTCACATTTTGTAAGCCTAGATGATGCTTCAGAAGTGGGTATTTTTTTTATGTTATACATCCCTGGATGAGGCTTTAGAAGTGGGTATGTTTTTTATGTTATACATTTTATTTTAAAATATTGTTAGGAGGGGTAAATAATTTATTTCCCCATTAAGCTATAGATTTAAAGATAAAAGGGCAACTGACATTATGGATTTTGTGAATTTGAAGATGATGTTTATATAAATAGTTGTTTTCTTTATCTAAGTGAGTTATAGCCTAGTGAGAATATTTTAGTATTTTTCTGTATCAATGCTTCAAATTAAAAATTACTTGGACTATTTTTCCAACACTATAATGTGTGCAAGTTTTGATATCTCAAGTGTAGACATTTTTTTAAGAAAATATTCTTGTAATGTGCTCAGAATGTTTGATTTCATGGAATATTTTCCTTCCTCCATGGAATTCCTACAAGACAAGACTCCTCCTTTAACTCAGCCTCATGAGTAGGAAAGTATTCATCTTAACTTCAGTAAGTTCAAGTGACATTTACTTTCATTTTAGTACCTTTATTGACAATATCTAATATCAACACGTTCAACATCATTTTAGCAAAATCTTATTGAAATTTAAACTAAAAAGTTACATTTTCTAAAAAATAAATCTAATTAAAAATGAAACTTTGGAAATTTATTTTTAGCAATGGCACGTTGTTTTTCACCCTAATCTCTTCAAATTTTAACTGCATTACCCTAATCTCTTCACAGTATGATGGGTAGGAGGACCCGTCAAATTTAACCCCTGAAGCCACATATTTTAAAACTTCACAATTTACAACCTTCAAAATTTCAGAATAAGTCTAGGTGGTGTTATTAACTTTTTTTTACATGATTCTTAGTTTCTTTCAATTAAGTATGAAAACATTTTCTTGAGAAGTAAGTAAATGACATCTAATTATTTTATATTTTTATTTATTTTTATGAAAATTATGAAAACATTTCCTTAGAAATTAAGGAAATAATTATTCTACATATGTATTTTTTCTTATGAAAATTATGAAATACAAATCTAGCTATTTTTCATTTCTTGAAATGTATCTTTAAATACATACAAAGCTAGATTCTACAATTCCAAAAAATTACTCAAAAACTAAAAAGTGATTTCATCATAAATAATAATAAAAAAAACAAAAAAAATTATGGGTTCAAAATTAACACACGGATTAGTTTCAATTCAAATAAAATATAACCTCAATCCAACACATAAAGTTATCTGAAAAAATTTCAAAAATAAAATAAAATATTTTAACCAATTCCACTAAAATTTATAAGGAAAATATCTAATACTTTTAACAAATAACTTTAGTCTTATAAAAATAACAAAATAATACAATCACAAAATAACACCGAGTTTCAAAAAACTAACCCTATTTGAGGTTTTGGTAACTTCTACCTAATTTGATAACCAACATGGGAGGGAATGCCACATTGTCCTTCCAATAAAAAAACCATCCAATACCGTCGAAAAGTATGTTACTAATAATTTTAGAGGTTATTACATTAACAAGAATGAATTTTTAAGGAATAATCTTGCAAATCCACTGACAGTCTTATACAAACACATTCTTAAATTTAAAATAATTACTCGACAAACGTTTCAAGATTGCATACAAAACTTCCTAGTTACTGCAGGATCAGACATAGGCATAAACTCAGTAACAAAGTTGTTCAGTTACACAAGAGATCTAAGTTATTATAGAATCAAACGTAAGCATAAATTCAGTAATGAAGTTATCCAGTTACACGCGAGATCTATGACAATACATAATCTCTGAATAGCCGCATACTAAAGATTCACCGAATAAGGCAAAAATGAGATAGCTTTAATTATCTGAGTCTTCACCACCTTCCTTGTATCTGAATATCTGCAGTACGAAGAGTGAGTTATCCATCACGTTCCTTTCTTTTTAGCGTTGGTGGCCTTAGGTTCCCATCTGGGTGCAGAGGGAACAATTCGAGCAATTCTCCCCTCTTTTCATATTCTGGTTAAATTTCTAGTCCCTTCTCATTAAATAAAATGTAACTTAAATTAGAATTTGAACAACGTATTTGAGAACTTTGAAAACTAGAATATGAACAACGTATTTGAAAATTTTGGAAATTGGTTGCTGAATGGGGAAAATTCATGTGCATATATGTTTGAAATCAATAATAAAAGCAAAGGAATTTGGATGTAAATGTAATATTTGACAGTTGAAGAGGAAAAGTATGTAACAAAAGAAAATATTTGATTTAGCTTTTAACACTAAAGGCGCATTGCATTTCTTGAATAGGTTGGAAATCTAATAAAGAAGAACTAGCCTAGCTAATTATTTGACTTGGCTTTTCATTTTAATTGTAGTTTTTTCAATATTTTGGTTATTCGATAGATATGAACAAAGCTAATTGTTAACTGTTTAACTTTGTGCATATCCATCAAACTTTTGAGAACATTTCTAAACCTGAAATGAGTTATGCTCAAATCCCTTTGAAAACAACTTGGATCGGTTTCTTATGCATTTAACAAAATATTTCCCTATTAATATCCAAATCATAGAAATTGAGAATCGATAATATACTTACTTGAGATAAAAATGTAGCTATATTCATCGAAGACTCACAAGTAATGTTGCAGGTTGGGGTTGAACACAGAGAATGCCACCAAATAAGAATTTGTTAGGAAAACAGTTAAAATTATTGAAAAACATACACAAACAATGTAGAGTTTACTAGCGGTTGAAGGGGTGCAGGCTGGCCCCAAAGAGAGTGAGAAGACTCCTGCATGGAAATTTTTTGTTCTTTCTATCTCTTACTGCAGTGAGTGTTTTGAAGTCAATAAGAAACACTCTTTTCTTCCACATCTCTATAGGGTTTGAGTAAACTCACAATATCTGTGACCTCATCTGGAGTAGGGTTAGTACAAATGCATTTTGCGCATAATTCTTCCTGAAGCTTCTTATGCTTTTGGGTTGGATTGTTCCAGAAGCTTCTTATGCTTTTGGTTTGGATTCTTCTAGAAGCTTCTTATGCTTTTGGGTTGGTCTCCAATGAGACATAACATTTTCTTCATTTCTTCACTCTAAACTTCTAATATGTGGAGATCTAGTATTAAGAAAGTCTGACCAATTTTGGTGTGTTGAACTTCAAGATTTGACATCTATGGGTGGAGGAAAGGAACGAGGTGCCATACTTCTTTATATTTCCTTATAGAAAGATAATAAAAATCCCAAATCAACCAAAATTATCTTGATATTGACTTATATCATATAGTCAATATATATAAGAAGTTTCAATAGCTATATGAGCGGGAAGTGAACGATTTTAAATGATTTTTTTGGGGCAACATTAAGAATCTGAAATTGGACTCATGATAAATTCTTTAATTAATGAGGGTATGTGGTAAGAAAATCGTGTATAAATGTACTTTCCTTTCTATTTTTTTTTTTCCTAGTAACTTGTATAACCAATGAAATGTTTTAAAACATTTTTTTCCTTATTTTAAAATTGATAATTATTGTGTTTTTAAAATTTTTTTTTCTAGAAATTTGTATAACCATGCAATGTTTTAAAACAATTTTTTCTTATTTTAAAATTGATATTAGGTTTTTTCATTTTAAAATTGATATTAGAGTAAATTATTTTATTGTAATTTTGATAATATAATTTAATAAATACATTGAGTGACATTCATAATATCCACTTATTTATAATTATAAAAAATAAAATAAAAGTATAATTTATTTATATTTATATTTATAATTAATCCAAAAAAATTATTATCAATATACATCTATTTACATATGAGATAATGTAATAAGAATTTTATTTATTTTTCTCTATATTCTCAATAAAATATGAAATTATATATGTGTGTGTGTGTGTGTGTGTGTGTGTGTGTGTGTGTGTGTGTGTGTGTCATGTTATAACAATACAAGGTTCCTTTGTCATAACAATGACCTTTCTTCAAGGCTTTCCATCTTCAATAGCCATCATGTATCATACACATACAATTACAATATATATATATATATATAATAATAATAATAATAATAATAATAATAATAATAATAATAATAATAATAATAATAATACAACTTATAAATTCCAAGTCTAATTCATAAATTTCATAAGTATGAGATTCCTTCTCATGGTGTTTGGCTCTTAGCGTAGTACCTAATATTTCTTACATAATTACATTCATTTTCATATTTGAGACCATTCCACCTACAACCTAAATTTTTTAATCAACCAAATAAAAGTGATTATCTATGCCTATAATTCTTTCTTTCAATATTTACTACCATCCATGAGGTTTCCTCAGAATAATATTAACAAACGAATAATTCAATCATTTTTAGTTGTTAATCATACTCAATTAAATGGAATTATGTTTCAATGTACATGTCTTACTTAACATACCTACCATTACAAGATGAAACTAAATATTTATTCCAATAAATCGATGTGCCAATACTCATGATCACATCCACTCAATCCATCCATGTCGTTTGATTTCAAAATCATACATTTCTATTTCATGTATTCCACCATCATCAATTGGAAGGTCTAACCAATACCTCAACACATCATCTAGTCACCCCCCATATGTACCTTGAAGATACTACAAGGAAATTCCTTTCTCTACTATATATTACCTTAGGAATCCTTTCCTTTAATGGTGCTCCTCACTATTTTCCAGAAGGTTATAGTCTACAATGGAAATATAAGTAGGGAGACAAGTGGACATTTGTGTAGTACTATATCCTTCCATATCCATCAATTATATTACCTATTGGAATTCACTATCATGTGTTATACAAATTCATAACATGATTTTGTTACCCATTCACTCATTATAAGTGAATCAATCATGAGATACTAATTCATGGTTGAATCAAAAGGATTATACAAATCTTGTCATACCAAAAGATTCTTCATTCATCATATCCAACCTAGGTATCATTATCACACATGCATTCAATCATAAACAAATAAATGAATATATAAAGTATTCATAAAGGAATTATTACTCCAATCATTACAAGTCATATATATTGGCATGATTAATTTTTATATTTGGATAGTTTCCTTCAACATTCCTGATGTTAATTGATAATTTGATGTCTCATGGGAACTCAGATGATCCCTTAATCAACCTCTTGACAAGCATCCTATCATCTTTATCCTTTTCACAAGGTTTTCTATCATAGGCTACTTCATCATCAACATTTTCAACCATTGTTGAGATTTTTTTTTGGAATAAACTATGTGTCAATATTTGAAATGTCCAATGTTTCGAGTGGACACTCCACCCATCATCAAGGAAACATAAATAAATAAAATATGAGGTGGGTTTAGTAATGAAAAGAGAATATAAAGGTAACATAAAGGAGTTAACCATGAAATAAGAAAATGGGTTCCAAGTAATGGAAAATATCTTTAGATAATATAAAGAATAAAATATACCTTAGGAGAAATTTGAGGCATAAATTATTAAAAAGTCAACGAAGACAAATATTTATAAACTAATTAAAGGTTTCAAACAATATTAAAATTTGGATTAAAATATTAAATTATTATTTTTTAAATTCAAGTTATTTTGGATTCATCAAAATTGTTTCAACAAGCCATGCGCTTTGCTAAAACAATGTGAAAACAATTTCATGTTTTGGAGAATCCTCTAGAATATGGTGCGATAACAAGATTATGGAATATTTTAGATGCTAGCTAATACTTACAAGAAAACATATCATAATATTTCAAATTAGAATATTTGTGTCAAAGCATGATTTTGTGATCAGTAGAGGATGATAGGATGTTTAGTGCACTATCATATTTGAAGTCAAAATTTAGGAACGAACTTGATAAACATATGGATATATGCCTAAAATTATATGTAACAAAGCATGACATTAACTATTTTCCATATGAAAGAGCACTAGCTCTTTGGCGATCATATTGTGATAGAAGGGGCAAAGACAATATGACAAACTTCTCTAATAAAATTGATATGGAACATGATATTTTGGAGGATCAAAATTACAGTTCATGTGGAAAATATTTTTTTCAGAATGAAGCAAATGATGATGAAATTGAGAAGTGGAAAATTGATATACTAAAATATTTTATCTATATCAATATATATGAAGTCCCAAAGGACACTTATTTTGGTATACATGTTCCATAGGTTGTGTAAGAAAAATTGAATGGAATAGTACAAATGAGGTGATTCCTTTTATTTGATTAAATTTGTTGTTCCTCTATTTTTGGTGCAGGTTCTAAATTATTTATCACAACAACATTACTAATAATATATGCCAATTTGACATTGCATTTGAGGTAATAACGTGTTATATACTTTCTATTCTTTATTGTAACATTGAATCCATATTTCCTTGCTTCAATGTTTTTTAAGATTGATGTCTTGATAATTAACTATTACTTTATCCCTTTCTTGTATGTGATATAAAATGAAGCAATAATTTTATGAGGTGAGGATATATATTTTGACATAGGTAGTGTCCTTGTATTAAAGGATAAATAAGTACTTTAACAAGGCTTTTACTAAGTAAGAATGGGTTCATTTCAATTAGATGAGTTTTTTTTTTGTAGCTCTAATATTTTGGTCACTCTTAATGGTTTGTTTGTTTGTTGCATTTGGATCATTTTTCCAAGTTTGAAAATTTTATGTTTATTTTAGTTAAAAATTATTATCTCTTAAATTATTCTAGTTTTTATTTGATGTTAATTGATCCTTTTGTGAATGCATGCTTTGTTTCATCTTATTTTATTGTTTTAAGGGGTTCAGTTAAAGTTAAAGGCCTTTGTTGACTAAAAATGTATTTTGTTTTTGTTTTTTTGTCATGTTCATTTGAGACTGATATGGTATTAGGATTAATATATGAATTCACTTATTATCTAGGCATTCAATATGTCTTCCATAACTATTATTATTTTCTTTATATATTTGATTATCAAAGTATATGTTTTATTTTATTTTTATTTCCTCTCACGTTGTGGTGTCACAAAAAAATATTCACCTTTTAGAATCTACTATTTTATTTTATATTTTCTTTAAAAATACTTATTTTTTCTTAAGAGAGGAAAATGAGCTCTACTTAGTTAAGTGAAGAAAAAAATGGTCTATGCACTAGGATCCTATGTGTTCATCGTAGAAGTCATATTATCATGACAAGGGCATTCATCTAATGCAATTATACTTTGATACCAATAAAAAAAAACATCACATGTAATTAGTTGAGAACGATAGATTGTTTAGTGTAGTATTATTCTTGAAATGAAAAGCCCCTTGATGATCATTGTTTTGTGACATATTATTCCAAGTAATGAACATGCAGAGACTATTTTTTATATTTGTGTTAGATTTTTGAACTCACCCATTGTAGATTTTTAATGAGTTTGTGTTATTACCTTTTTTTTCATTGTGTATAAAATTAAGTTTCAATGCACATTCATCTTCCATTCATTCTCATTTTTTATTTTGTGCGATTTCAAATAATTTTTTACCAAGTCAACATTATTAGAGTTATTAACTGTAGAATAAATTGCAACAACGACTACAACAGTTATGATCCAAAAGTAGGTGAAAAACCTACATATTATGATGAAACACCATATTTTAAAGTTGTTGGTTTATTTGAACTTGGGGAATTAGAGAAGCATCTACCTTTTAGAAAAGTGATGTATAAGAAAACAAAAGAATTTTATGTAAATATTCATGATTTTGATATAGCTATTCATAGACCTTATTTTCATGTGAAGCCTATAGAATATGAATTACATAGAATATTGGAGTGTTATCTAGATGTGTAAAGACCAAGTTTAAAAAAACGAATTTATTTGGTTCAACATCACATGCCTTTGGGGGTGCCTTTCCAATTAATTTCCCCTTGGGATGTGATAAGACATTTTTGGTAAAACATAATAAAAACATGAAAAAAGATTTTCAATAGTGTATAACAAAAACCTAGAGCAACATTACCTTTAATTTTTCTTTTCCAAAACATGGAAAATTGTATATCATAGCTTTTAAATAAATAATTTTTTTATTATTACATATGTTTCTATACATTGGTAACGAATCATTAACATTTTACAATGTTTTCTAATTTTTTAGAAGATTAATCAATAATTTTCAATACTTTATAACCTAGTGAAAAATTCTCCAATATTTAAGAAAATTTTATAATTTAGTGAAAGATTCGGAAAAATATATATATGTATATTATATTAATGAAAAAATAGCTTATACATTTTTATATATACATTGGGGATTCGCCCATTGATTATACATAAAAATTTCGGGGGTTTCTTAAAATTTTGCTTGCTCAAAACTACTTTCAGAACCAAGTGGGGAACTTTCCACTTTAAGCGTGTGCCATTTGGGCTTATTAATGTTGGTGCTACATTTCAAAAAGTGATCGAAATTACTTTCCATGGCCTAATTGGCCAAAGTGTGGTAGTTTATATCGATGATTTAATTGTTATCTAAAAGACGATCAGATCATGTGCGTCATTTGAAATGAATATTTAAGCGGTGTCACAAATATGGGATTTCTATCAATCCCAAGAAAAGCATATTCAGTATGTTAGAAGGAAGTATCTTAGGACACATCACCACTAAGAGTGAAATCAAAGTTGATCCAGAAAGGGTTAAAGCTATAGCTCAAATCCCTTTCCCAATAAATAAGAAGGCTATGCAATATTTCTTGGGAAAGATTAATTTCCTGTGCAAGTTCATCTTTGACTATGCTAATATAGTTAAACCATTGAAAGAGATGATAATGAAGATGCAATCTATAAATGGGACAAAAGGGTAAATGGTGCTTTTCTCATATCAAAAACGTTATTTTTGATGCGTCTGCATTGTTTACTCTTGATTATGGCAAGGATTTCCTTCTTTTTACGTTCGCCTCAAATTCATATATTATGATCGTATTGACGTAGAAAGATTTTGAATGAAATGAACAACCTATTACTTTCATGAGTGTTGGCTTACAAGGGTCACATTTGAATTACCTATTCGTTGATAGACAAGATTATGTTGTATATAAGGCAGTTAAGCATTTCAAGCCCTACCTCCTTAAAGCTCATAAAACAGTCAGAACACTTTTTGTGCAACAGGAGATGGGTCATCCTACTCCATCAGCGCAGTATCTGTAGCAGATTATTGTGTAGTGTTACAGGGTGTTGCTGGGGAGGTTTCCTACAACACCATTTCGAGCTGATCTTTCAGAGGAGGGAGGTTCTCTACTTCCGGGAGGTTAGTGAGGATGGTTCCTGAGCTTATTCTACCATCATTGGTAGGAGGCCAACCACTACCATCAGTTACAGCGCAGGCCCTCTCATAGACTGCGTTCTAGTTGGAGCACATTTGCAATGAAGGTGTTGCAGACATTTCAGAGGGTGAGATCTTTGGTGTAGGGATAAGCCTTGCACTTCATATTTCCAAGGGAGAAGGGCTCTTCATCAGCTTCATCCATTCAGCCTTCTCCAATCCACTCCATTTATTGAGTTGCTGCTGCTACCCAGCAACTTCGGCATTTTGCAGTTTTGCATATTTCAGCCAATCCTTCCGAGATTGACTTGAGGTAGTGACTGGGAGATTAGCTTAGCTCTCCCAATGATGTATGAGCCATATATATGCAGATCCTATGATGTTTTTCACTGAGTGTAGCAGTCTCCTTCATGTGATTGCGCAATCCCTATTCATGGGCATCCTGTTATGAAGCAGCATTTTGTATTTTGGCATATGTTTTCATGGAGGGCTCCTTGCCTTGTTCTTTTGATGTTCATTGTATCATTTTGCTGTTGATATTCATAATAAAATGGCTCAAGGGTTTTCATACATTTTGGCATAATGTTTATTCACTGTTATTTCCAGTTTATGTCTTTATATTGCTGTAGCTGCATTTTTGGGTTATCGTGAGAGATTCCCAATCTTGTTGTATTTCGCTATTGGGGATATTTTCCCTTGACAATCACTCTATAGATAAAGTCTACTAGTGGGTCAGGTAGCCTCTGGAGCTCATCCTTTGTTTAAAGGTGACAAATCCAGTAAATGCCCCTGCAGTCTATCTCTGGAATATATTTGCTTTGTCGATTGACAATGTTTCTGAAAAAGGAACATTACAGTGGTATTAGAGCATAATCTTGGCTTAGCATGTGGATCTTCAGCCAAGATGCCATCTAAGAAGAATATGAATACTCCACTTTGTGGAGAAGAAAAAGGAGATGAGCTAGCCAAGCTTCTCCCTAAATCCACCTAGGGCTTTCATGGGAGCCACAAGCAAAAGAGAAGGGAGAGATTTGAAGAATATCTACGAGGGTTTGGAACAGAAACAAACTCTAGGGTTTCTGATGAGGAATGTGAGAGTGTAGTCACATCCTTTGATGCACAGCGTAGTCACATGTGCAACTTGTCATGGAAGATATGGGAAAGGAAGGAGAGGTGACCAGGAAGAAAACTCTTGGATATTTTCAAACTCCAACATTCAGAGATCATCTCACTTTCATGGATTTTTGCAAGTCTAAGGTGAAGGGGAGCCAACAGCAAGATATATTTGTTCTATATACTTTCAAAGGTTCACCTACATGTTCAGCCAAAGCATGGGTAGAGGAGCTGAAGACCATGTTGCAGCAACACAAAGTTTCCAAAGGAGATGCTATCAGATTTGCAGCGCTGCACTTTAGAGGTAAGACCTATGCATGGTGGATATTTGAGTCATGTTCTTTAAAGGATGCAAATAATTCTTCCTATTTCATATTCATTGGAACAATAATGGAAGGATTTGGAGAGAGAAAATTTGAAACACATGCAGAGAAACAAACCAAGACTTTGCATGTAAAGGGAGGAAACATAAACTCAGATCCACTTCAGAACATTGTTGAAAAGGTTGACATATTGCATCATACATTGTTGGAGGCAAGGTATCCATCTCATATTCTTGCACAAGAGAGCATGGAGGTCTCTTTTCAAAAGGAGATCAAATTTTGGAGAAGTTGCCCCTACATGTTGATGAGGAGGAGGGAAGCTACGCTGCTATAGCTAGATTTGATCTAGTGCCTCATGCAAAGGAAAGAGGAGCTCTTGCTCCACATATAGGGATTCTTGTTTCTTTGCAAGAAAATCCCCAGGATCTCCCCATGTAGAGATCAAGGCACAACTCATGATATACATGTGACATTGTTGATAGGGTGCAGAGCTATGGAGATAGAAGAAGAGATAGGGAGGATGATCAGCATCATGTGATGAGGAGCACACACCCCTGTCTATTTTATGAGGTTGATGCACCTAAGATGATGATTGGATTGCACAGTAGAAGCATGGATGGTTTTCTCCATTCATACATTCAGTCATCTATTGATGATGGTGTCTCACTACATGGAGACATTGCACCAAGGAGACCACTAGATCAGCAGAGGAGGTTGGATGTTCCACATTTGGGGGCCTCACACCTTGATCTCAGGAGGGTGGAAACCTTGGGAGAGTTCAACACAACGCAAATAGTTTGGGATAGACTCAAGGAGGAGGGAGACACTCTCTCATTTTCAGCATCACCCACTCTCATCAGTCATACTGCGCTGACAGATTTTGTTGCAGGGATGGAAGATTACATATTCATGATGCAGGATGAATGCTCCATAGATTTAGTGAGAGATATGATAATTCCTCTTTAGGAAGGACTCTTTCATTCATTGGACTAGATGGAGGCCACTCATGCTTACATTTCCCAGGATCGTGAGATTCTTTGGAGGTGATAGTCTCCTATGGGAGGCTCATTTTCAGATAGCATCATTTCTATTTGAGAATGAGTACTTGAATGATGGGCATGGCAGCAACTTGGAGGATGAATTTGGCATGGGGGATGTCAAGGTATCAAGCAGCAGCGTGAGGGGAGCACCATATTGCAGAACACTAGCACTGTCTATGTGGAGGATTGATCCAGGATGGAGGACTCAGCTTTGGTTGAGTATTCCCCAGGATCTTGGTGCATGCTTGATTCTTGGATGGCCTTGATGAAGATGACAGATACTTAGTGGATGATATGATCATTTATCATCATGGAAAACTCTTCTTGACTAGGGTTTCTAGTCTTAAGGAGAAACTATGGCATGCAGCATGTGAGGACTTCCTAGCTATGCACTTGGATGCATACTTTACCTTGCTATAGGAGTTCACTTTGGAGGGAAGTCATCATGATCTTCATCAGCATATGGATAGATGCATAACTCGGATGAATTTAGAGAGGTTGGCACAACCATTCCCTTACTCATTGGAGGAGAGGGAGAGCATTAAGATGAGCTATTTCAGCTCAAGGACTGGAGTACATGGTAGAGGAGGTATAGATCTTCATTTTGATTTGCCTTCCTTTACTTCTTATGGACAGCTTGATGAGCTAAGGATGATCACATCTCCTTATGCTCCCTATTTTGATGTAATTTTGGCCCATTGCAGCAATGGGAGTGGCCATTCTTATGATGGTTTGTGGGGGAGGCCACATGCTTCTTGGTGTGCACCATGGCACCAATTTGTATTTGGATGATTCCATCTTGTGAGGATTTTGTGGCAGCAAACAAGTGGCTAGTTCAGCCCTTTTTACTTTGATTTTGAGGTAGGCCAAGGAGGCACTGTGCAGGTTCCATGAGTGGAACTTTGAAACACTCTCTGGTTGTCATTTGACAACCTGTTTCTATTGCATATTGCTCCTTATATATTTCTGATGTTATATATCTTTTGAGGAGAATTGTTTGGAGATAATTGTATGTACAGCCCATTGGGAGCAAGATTCTCCCCTTTATACATGTTTTATGTTGTAGGAGATACCATTGGAAAACAATGATTGCCACATTGCTACTTGTACCTTCTTGTGGGAGGGACCACTTGGAGCATTTGCAGAGGCATTTCATGGTTGATTTTATTGATGGGGTAGCTTGGTCCATTCTTGGAGGCCATACTATTTCATCCCAAGGATAGAGGCAGCCCCATGAACACTTCAAATGGAGAGAGGACCATCTTGAGAAGCACAAGCACACTCTCCATTCAGCCCCAACACATTGCAGAAACCAGGGGTTGAGATTTTCAATTGGATGATAGAATGGATGAGAGGATAATCATTGGGAGCAGGATTATCCCATGCATATCATCACTCCTATCTTAAGGAGGCCACATTCTAGTGGGAAGGATTCCACTACACCTTCTATCTTTCCATAAGGAGCATCGTTTTTAGTTTGCATACTTGGGAGAGAGAATTGGAGGGAAAATTTATTGCAGCAGATTTGAGCAGTGGTGGGACCATGGATGAGGAGGCCACAAGAGAAGAAGGAGGAGGAATTTTTTTCTCTCTATGCAGTTGCTTGAGGAAAAGCAACATGTGGGAGGGGAGGACTGTAATGTTCCCAATTTTAGCCTCGAGCTAAAATGGAACATTATAGTTGCATATTTTCATTTTGTTGAATAAAAGTGGGTAAAGTGACCCATTCATGTAATAAAAAGGAATAAAATCCCTCACAATGTGAAAATGGATCATCATGGAGTGGGAATTCACACCCTCATGTGTGAAAGAGGTTAAAATGCAAATGGACAAGGCCTAGTTGACCAAGTCAAATTGCGTTGGCATGAGTTGGAAAACACTAAGTGGGACAACGCAGTTTTAGTGGAGGAATATTCCATGGGGGAGGAAACTTCTAGAGGAAGGAAGGTGGAGACTTCGTTGTGTTTAAAAGAGGAGCAAGGAAGCCCATTGAGATTATCTTTGGATCATTCTACTTCCAAGTCTTGGAGACTTGTTGCTGCCTCTTGCTGTTCAGCAAAGCTACAGTGCCTTCGGGCATGAGGGAGTCCTGTTTAGGATTTCCTTTCCTTCTTGAGGAGCTCATGAAGGATTGAAATCATCTCCCATATTCTGGAATTTAGGCCATGGCATGATCCTACTCCATCAGCGTAGTATCTGTAGTAGATTATTGTGTAGTGTTGCATGGTGTTGCTGGGGAGGTTTCCTACAACACCATTTTGAGCTGATATTTCAGAGGAGGGAGGTTCTCTACTTCCAGGAAGTTATTGAGGATGGTTCCTAAGCTTATTCCACCATCATTGGCAGGAGGCCAACCACTACCATCAGTTACAGCGCAGTCCCTCTCATAGACTGTGTTCTAGTTGGAGCACGTTTGCAATGAGGGTGTTGCAGACATTTCAAAGGGTGAGATATTTGGTGTAGGGATCAACCTTGCACTTTAGATTTCCAAGGGAGAAGGGCTCTTCATCAGCTTCATCCATTCATCCTTCTCCAATTGATTCCATGTATTGAGTTGCTGCTGATACCCAGCAACTCCAGCATTTTGCAGTTTTGCATATTTCAGCCAATCCTTCCGGGATTGACTTGAGGTAGTGATTTGGAGATTAGCATAGCTCTCCCAATAATGTATGAGCCATCTATATGCAGATCCAATGATGTTTTTCACTCAGTGTAGCAGTATCCTTCATGTGACTGCGCAGTCCCTATTCATGGGCATCCTGCTATGAAGCAACATTTTGTATTTTGGCATATGTTTTCATGGAGGGCTCCTTGCCTTGTTCTTTTGATGTTAATTGTATAATTTTTCTGCTGATATTCATAATAAAATGGCTCAAGGGTTTTCATACATTTTGTCATAATTTTTATTCACTGTTATTTCCAGTTTATGTCTTTATATTGTTGTAGCTGCATTTTTGGGTTATCTTGAGAGATTCCCAATCTTGTTGTATTTCCCTATTGGGGATATTTTCCCTTGAAAATCACTCCATAGATAGAGTTTTCTAGTGGGCTAGGTAGCCTCTGGAGCTCATCATTTGTTTAAAGGTGACAAATCCAGTAAATGCCCCTGCAGTCTATCTCTGGAATAGATTTTCTTTGTCGATTGACAATGTTTCTGAAAGAGGAACATTACAAATATTATTCTATTAGTTTAGCTATGATTTTATTATTTCCTTACGAGGCCCATTTTAGACCTCAAATTTCCCCTAATGAGTGGTGAGCTGGGATGAGGGTGAGTTTTCTATGGGAATTTCAAAGGGTACTCTTGCGTAGATAGACACATGCAAGGGATGTACCATGGGGAAGTGTGAGAAAGCCATGCGATTGTCCCTTGTGAGGGAGCTTGATTTGAATGCAGATGAGGAAATATTGGTTCCAAAGAATGAACCTCAAGATGTGGAGCAACCACAAGATGAGGATCATGGAGTGGAAGAAACCACTCATGCAGAGACCTCTAGGAAGGGGAAATTTTGAGCAAGATGGGCAAAGGGAGTACATGCAGCTATACCTCCAGGTGTGAGGTGGGGCGATGTGCAAAATTAATCCCAAGAATAAATTTAGGCAGGGTTCATTGAGATGGTGTGTCTCATGGATTGAACCTGGCTACGAGGAGCCCAAAGTACAACAGTAGCATGATCGGTTAGATGAATGTAGTCAGATGTCAGGAAGACAAAAATCAGAGTGACATGTGTCGAATATTAGAGCACAGATCAGAGTTGGCAGTAGTGCATAGTGCATGGATGTAGATGTCAACATCTTAGAGAGTCCAATAGACATGTGTAGTAGCTAGGAGCAGTCAGAAGAATTTGATGACAGATGCATTATAATGATTCAGTTGTTGGGAGTATACTGATTTAGTTGCATGTGCTAGAAAGACCAGAGGAGTATTGCATGCAAGAGTTGCATGTGCGAACAACACTAGGGAAGTGTTACATGCAATATTTTCATGTCACATGCAAGTACATTCCAAAGTACTGGATCAGGACAAATTGATTCCTTTCTTGTTATGAGGGAGTGTTGAAATTTGCAACAAGAAATAGTGAAATTGGCATCCAGAAACAACATGACAACACCTACACTAGTGTGGGACCACAAGTCATGTAATGATGGGTCTTAGCGATACATTAGTGTGAAATTAAATTTATTTAATAAATTGGAAATATGTCTAATTTAATTATCCCTTAATTAAATTGGAAAATAGAATGTAATCTTATCTCATAATCACTTGGAATAGTTAACTGAGTGTGATAAACTCAGTTAGCTCAATAATTTCAAGTTGAGGGTGGTAGGTGAGGCATGTAGAGTGATTTTGTATGTTTTAATGTTCAATTTGCAGTTAAGTGCACGAGTTTAATGCATGAGAAATCAATTAACTAAGTTAAGTGAGTTAAAGTCAGTTGAACTAGTTGTAACTATTTGTTTCACTAGTGAGAGATCAAGTGAATCAAATCAGATTCAATTCACATACAATGATCTGCCATGCAATTGATGATTTACTATTAATTACTGCATGCATGTCAGTTCTAGTGGAGACCCAGTTCAGAAAACGGTTAAAGGGAAGTTGACTATCAGTTGTGTTATTATCAAACTGCCCACATGTAGTTAAAACACCACAGGATTGCCCATGATACTTGCGCAGTTAAGAAAGGCTGAAATTCCTAAGGAATAGGGATTACATTCCTCATGAATTGCGTGAGCAAGGCAGGCTGAAGACATGCTAAGAATTGGCTAAGTGTTGGCCCAATTTTTTCTAGATCAGTGTGAGACAGTTGTGAGAGTGCAGGAGACTCTTGTGAGAAGAGTGCAATGTAATTGTTTCATGATTCCATAGTGAATATATAATAGAAGATAAAGGGGTTTTGAGTAGAAATATTTCCCCAAGAAAGTATATGTGTTTTGGTTTGATTTTATTATTTTTTACTTGTTTTGAGTGGCGATCGTGTTTATTTTCCGCAATTAATTTGTAGAAGGGTTCAGTATCTTGCTTTAGTACATTGCTTGATCGGATTGAATCTATTGATATACATATGTTTGTATGATTTCTACATGGGATTCTAGTTGTAGGTTAGTAATATCAACAATACTCCCATACCTAATAATTTAATAGACTTAGGCATATATATTAATGTTATGACAGGAAACTATGGAAAAACTTTATCTATCAACACTGCGACCAACTCCAACAATGCTTAAGCTCTATGATACGTCTATTTTAAAACTAGAAGAAGTTCTTGAAGATATATTTATCTCCATATATTTGTGGGAATACCTTATCGACTTTATGTTTCTAAAACCAAAAACCAACTTGGGGGATATCCTTTGATTTTATGAAAGACATGGCTAGCTATCGTTGATGCATCCATCAGTTATAGATCTGGGGATATGACTATTTCTCATGGTAATTCTACCAAGAAGTTGACTCTTTATCTCCACTTTGGCCAGAAGATATGGATGAAGAAGAAATTCAACCTCTTCTTACTCTTGACCAAGCTTCAAATTTTAAGGAAAGCATTGAAGGTGATTTGATTTTCACCCTTATGATTAAACCTCACACATCTAACCCCTTACCTTTTGAACATATCCTTAAGAGGATATCTCAAGACAATTACTCACCTTTTGAATTAATTCCACAAATGGATAACATGGAAAATATATCTATTGCCTCTGGGGGAGATTTCCTCCCTATTGATATTTTTCTCGCGAAAACCTTAAATATAAATGGTGGATTGGAACCTGCCTAGCAAAAACAACTTATTGAAATACTACAAAGGTATAATAGTGATTTTGCATGGTACTACACTGATATGAAAATAATACACCCAACTTATGTAATAATCATATCCATACTAAGGAATATTTGAGACCTATTTGATAGCCCCAATAGAGGATGAATCATGTCCTTAAGGATATAGTTATGGAAAAGCTTCAAAAATTACTCAATGTAGGTTTTATCTATCCTATTTCCAATACCAAGTGCATTTCACCCCTCGTTATCGTATCTAAGAAGAATGGTAAGTGGTGAGTGTGTGTAGATTATCGATAAGTGAATAAGGATACCTTGAAGGATAATTTTCCCCTACCATTCATTGATAAGTAACATTATACATTAGTATGGAAGACAATTTTCTCTTTTCTTGATCTATTCCCTAGAGTAATTATGCTTATCAAGTTCTTCCCTTTGGTTTATGTAATGTCATCGCTACAATCGAAAGGGATATCCTTGCCATATTTATTAAAATAAACAATAATTTTGTGGAGATATACATGGATGACTTCACTATATATGGGGATACTTTGAGTAAGCCATAAGAAATATTGAAAAGGTTTTGATTAGGTGCAAATAAACCAACCTTTCCATTAACGCCAAAAAATTTAAAATGCTTCTTACTGGGGCCATGGTGTTACGATATCATGTATTGTGTGAAGGGATAAAATTATATTTGGACAAGATAGAGGTTATTTGTAATCTCCCAACTCTATATGTTTTCAATTTTTTTTGGATATGGAAGGTGTTGTTGAAGATTTATAAAAAAAATTACTAAGGTAGCATGACCCTTATTTTATTTATTAACTAAAGAAGTGGACATCTTTTGGACTGAAAAATGCCAATTGGATTTTGAAGCTTTAAAAGAAAAACTACCCACAACCGTTATCTTCGGAGGACATAATTGATCCATTCCATTTCATATTTTCACTAATGCTTCAAAAAAATCCATTGGAGTTGTGTTAGGACAAATGGAATAACAAAAACCTTATGTTACTTACTATAGTAGTAAAAATATTACCCCATTTGAAGAAAATTACAATGTGATTGAGAAGCAATTTCTTGTTGTCACACATGTCATTAGGAATTTTGGTCACTATATCAACGGACACCTAGTCTTTGTGCACACTGATCATTTTTCCATACATTATCTCACGAATAAACCTACTAATAATGACAGAGTGACTACATGGCTTATTTTCTATATCAACCCTAGTGAAAATTCCATGTAAATAAAAGTTAATAAAGGAAAAATAATAACCATGGTTGTGAGACACTTATTCCAAGATGAATGTTGGGAAAAACATCCTAGTGTGGGAGTCCATTTGGTTTATTATGGCTAAGAAAATTGTAAAAGGCATTTACAAAGCATTTGGAAAGGCAAAGTGGCATTTATTGGCATTTATTTATGAAAGTAATGGAAATTAGGAGAGAAGGAAGGTGAAAGGTCACAGGTCGCATGTGAGGAGGAAAATGAAGGAAAATAATGGAAAATTGAAGAAAATAGATGCCTCATTAATAAAATGTCTTTTGAGGAATATTTGGTACCTTTTGTTAGTGTAACCTTTTATCAGTTTAGTTTTGAAGCTCTCTCTCTATTCTCTCCCTCTCTTACTCTTGGACACTTAGAGTTTTCTTGGAGTACTTCAACATTGGATCAAGAAAGGAAAAGAATTAAAATAGGAAGAAAATATCAAGCAAGGAAGAGAAAGATCAAGTAGCTACATCACGTTTACTTATAGGTATTGATTTTCATGTATGCTTTCCTTGCTATATTTGGCATGCATGGTTATTCATGTGTGTTCTTGGTTCTCTTGTTGTCATTGGCATGTGTTTTTCCAAGTGTGACAATGTTCTTCAACCTAGCCTTTCCATTTCTGGATAGCCATGGCGTGATGGGGTTCTCATGTTTTGGTTGAGTTGGATTATCTGATGGATTCAAAACTAAGTGAGGTGGATCTCTAAATGAAAAGACACGTTGCCTAGTGATCCCTGAATCAAACTATGGATTCTGGTAAATAGACTGTCCTAGTAACCCCTAAACTGGATTATGGGTTGCAGCAAGTCAAACTATTGTGTGCCTTGGTGGGCCTAGGAATACTCAACTGGTGAATGGAAGGATATAATAATAAAGCCTAGAGGTGTGTGCCCTCAGCCATTTCTAGTGATCCGATGGGGATTGCGGTAAATCCTGGAGGGTGGAGTCTCGATCAGGCATAGGAATCCTTGATCGATGAATGGTAGGATATGTGGTAAAGCCTATAGACTGGTATTTTGACTATGGCCTAGTGTTCCATATATAGGAATATGGATTGGGGTAAATCATAGAGACTATGAGACAATAAAATTCCTCATGGTGTAGGTGGAGAAATTCAGAAGCATCCATGTTTGTTTAGGGTCTAGCGATCCAGTGAGGATTGTGGTAAATCCTGGTTCTATTGATGAGGGTAAGGTGTTTTATCCTCAGGAATCCCTGGTTCATTTTGGTTATGAGTCCCAAATTCATGCTTGGAATATGGAATGCAAGTGATTAGCGGAAATAAATATTTGGTTCATCCCGATCTATGGTCAAGTGGTACATGGATGTCTCAAACTTGGTTGGCTTTGCATTCATTAATAAGAGTTCCTTTTCCATAGTATTTTATGTGCAAATGTATTGGTTCATATGTGCCATTCATGGTTGTTGTATCCTTGTTATTTTTTTTGTTTATATGTTGGTTATGAGTACGTTTTATGACAATAATGATGTATGTATCTCATCATGTTTTGATTTTTAAATGAATGAATAATCAATATATGACCTGATAGATGATAATGCATCTAATGTCATAAGGCATCAATGCTTCTTAGTGATTGTAAGATAAGTATGAGACCTATATTCCAGATCTGTTGCTTTAACCTGTAGAATGCATATTTGTGTCATGTTTGATGAAATGTATTTCATGGCTAGTAGGGGTCCAGTCAAGTGCTTGATCAAGTTTGTTATCAAATAAATTGTCTTCATGTATTTTATGAGTTCTAGAAGTTTCATCGAGTTCTGGTCAGTGAATGGGTCCTAGCCTTGGAAAATAGCATTAAATCTCATAGTCACTAGCATAACACTAGCAGAAAAAGGCTACATTCACACTTATACTATCTCATGGGCGCAACTGGGACCCTCAGTTGCTTGGAGGGCTTGTCAAGGGAGTGATTAGGGCTCTAAGTAAGTAAAGTTTTAAGTTACCTCAAGGGCTTTTGACTAGGAAGGGTTGGTTGTCTCCTAAAGGTTATGTAGCTTGTGTATAAGGTCATTTTGGTTGTGTTTTTTTGGTTCCACTTCCTTAACTGTAATTGGGGATGTTGTGGTGTGTTTGGTACACGTATGTACGAAATCACACCAGTTTAAGGGGTGTGGTTTACCACTTTAAACTATTGGTAACAAGCATAAAGAAGTGGAGTAACTGAGCATACTATATATATAAATAAGCATGAAAATTTAATCTAAAAACTAAACTAAACCTAAACATAAAAAAACAGAAGCTTTGAACGAGTCAAACAACACAATAATGCAAACAGTGGCTCTAGGCCCCTCTTATTGAGCGCTGGTAGTAAGGATAAGAATACTTTACCCTCTTACCAAAGGGCCCCTAGACGATGGTTTTAGGTCCCGATGGAAGGATGTGATTATCCCAAGCTTGCCTCGGTGCATTATCCCTCTCTCTCTCTACTGTGTGCGTTGAGCTTGTTGGGTGGCCAACAAGTGAGTCCCCTCTATCTTCAGCTCCGAGTCACACACTGTTGGTATTTCTTGGGCAATTTTGGCTAGCATAACAATGTGATCACCAATTCTTCATCTCATGGTGGCTTTATATAGGGGATTTCAAATTCTCCTTCCCTCACTTGGTACATTGTGGATGGTGACCCAAGGGAGAGGTATGATTCCTTTGTGTGCTCCAAATATTCCGTTGTGTGCTCACATTGTGTCTAAGGAGGCGTTGGTGGCTGTCCTTAGGAGGCTTCAAGTAAGGAGTAACTTGTCCTTTGATTTATGTGGTCCCAAATAGTGACATTTCACCACTCTCATGAATGCATGCTTATCGGGCCAAAAGGCACATAGAAGGCGCTCTTATCGAAGGATAATGCGCACAATCAACATTTGATACTAGTTCAAATTTGATTTTCCTTAAACCTTCTAGATTTTTAAATACTTTCCAGATCTTGTAATGTCTTCCAGGCCTGTAAATCCTTTGGCTTGACATTAATTAGTGTCATCTTCTGCTGTATGATTTTCCAGTGTTAGTAGTTGCCCCCTAATGTGTGAGGTATAGGAAGGACTGTATAGATGAAATACATTATAGTTTATTTTCTATATCATGCGTAGAGAGAGAGAGAGAGACCTATGTGAAGCCTTGGGATTGAACACACCCTGCACCATTTCCAAGAATGACCATGTCTAAGGGATCCCTGCAAGCGAATACAATTTAAAATACATATACAAAATTTCAATGAGGCGGGCATGTCCCATGCTCGTGATGTTATGGCTAGTTAAACAAAATTGACAGATATATATTATGTTTGTGTCACTACTATGGTAGTGATGTTGGCAGTTGTTGACGACGACTGTTAATGCCATCAGGGGTGTTTTTTATTTGACGATAGGTGGAATGTGGTACTCATATGCGTAAAATTGGTATGGCATATAAATGCGCAATGGGAGAAAAGATGAAATACGAGGGTGAGGGGACGAAGTGCATCGTTTGCGGTCTTTGTATACTTACCAAAAGAATAAAATAATGGGGTTTGGTTTGTATAAAACATAGAGACGGGTACCCCAAAACATGAAAGTGTTCGCTCACTGATGTTGTGAGGAAGGTGTTTTGATGGGGGTGGGTGTCACATTGGTTGGTCTCATGTGTGGGGTTGATGAAGAGGATGAAAAAGTATCACAGATGGGATTAAATTGGTGGAGGTATGGTGGGACAAATGCGAGGCGTGGTGGTGCGCTTTTGATCTGCTTGTACAATCGGGTCTTCCGAGAAGGGGACTTCAGCTTGTATGGTAATCTTGACCTTATGCATGATGAATGGATAAGCATGAAGTGCTTCCCGGATTGAAGTGGTATGGCCATGGTGTCAGTTATGTTGTGATATATGGTCTACTATGGGTGATGGGCACCATGAAGGGGAGGCTCTATCGACCAATGCAAAGTTTTATCATGTGCAAGGTGAGGTGATGATAAACATGATCGGATATGAGGACCCTCTGGTTTATTTCTGATGGAGAAATGATGTTAGGATATGAAAAATTCCTTGGGACTCTATCATGCTAGGGGTAGAATGATACTTGCTCTGGAACTTTCAGGAGATAACGTTGTGGATGGTTTGTAGGTTTTTCCTGCAAAAACAAATACCTCAAGTGAAAGCATCTTCTTTTTATCAAATATTATTGAAATATAAACACAAAAGAAGAATAGAAACATATAAATGAAAAAAAAAATTTGTGGAAAAGAAAATGTGGCAAAAGCAATGGCAAGTTGTTATTTGGTCAAGTTCCTGGCTTTGATTTCGGATTTAGGGTTGCCCCGGTGAGATCATGGGGGGTATTTTTTAGTTACGCACAGTCGGCGGTTGTCATTGATGTCAACCCAAGCAGCACCAGGGGCTAACCCAATATTGCATGGTAATTTTGACCTACCAAAATAATATATTCTAGGTCAATAATTCTTATGATGGTTTCTACTTGTCGAGATGTTTCCGTTGATATATGGCACGCCATGTAATTCTTCACGGTTTGAGAGATATTCATGTTTGAAGTTTGTACCCCCAGTTAGTGGGCTAAAACCCCATGGTGTTGGGGCATAGGTCATTGAAAATTCATAATTAATATATTTTAAGCTCCTAAAATCCCTCCCACGTTCACTTGTTGAAGCCCTTCTCAACTTAAGCATTTATATAAATTGTGATCTTCATTTCCTCCTTGTACGAAGTTTCGCCATACGAAATAGGGGGGGGGGGGGGGGGGGGGGGGGGGGGGGGGGGGGGGGGCAGAAGCTGAAATTATTATGAGGTGAAGCCAAAATCCTAAGAAAACTTCTGTAAAAATTTCAAATCAAGGTGCACAACATTTTTGGAGATATGATCTGTGGAAGTCAGGTTTTTTGTAGGCTCCTGAAATTCATCTCAAAGAAGTGACCTTGGTAAATTCGTCATAATTCTCTGTCTGAGTATCGGATTGGAATTCCGTAAAAAGTGGAAGATAGCACATAGTATGTAATTTTCGCTCTATCAATTGTAGAACCAAATGAAGAAACATTGACACGTGGCATGTCGTACAAGTGCACTCTACTGAAACAGTCCATAATTAGGGCATTGTGAGAGATTGGGTATAACTCTCTCTTCAAGAATCCAAATTGGGTTAGACCTATGGCATTGGAAAGAGGACTCAGAGGACCACTACAAAACTGAAAATCAGATATTTAGGATCTGAAATAATAGAGATACACCAGATTCAATATCGAGCTCCTAGAAGGCAACAAAAAGGTAGATCATGTGTTGTCAAGGGTTGCAAAGGACCAGACTTTCTATGGAAGCAAAGCAAAGAAAAGTGCAGTAGAGGGTAGCATGAAAAGAGCAATAACCGAGGTGCATAAAATCAGCAATAATTTCATCATATGAAGTCTTCAAGTGGGCAGCACTGCATACAATCATTGTACTAAGTCATTGTAAATACATTATTATAAAAATTGTACTAGTGTTTATCTACCAAGGGTTGAAGAGGTAGTGTTGGGAGGTCTAGGATCATCATTAGGTGGTTGTGTCAAAGTTGGTGTTATGGTCTAGTATATATTTTTCTTCTACATCATTCTATATCATTGTAAAGTGGACCATTTTCCCTGGTACGGGAGTCCATTCTTATTTTATTCTTAAATAGGGTGGTAGGGTGGTGCTAGGGTGAGTTGTAGCTCATTGGGTGTTGGGGCATCCGTTTAGTTGACTATTGAAGAATCTTGAGTGTTGGAGCATCCATCCAGTGGAAGCTGGAGAATAATGCTTTTATAGATTCTAGGAAGTTGGAGCTTTATTTTCAATTGGAGTTGAATATTAAATAATTATTAGAAAATCATTAGGTGGTTTTTGTCCCAAAGTGGGTTTCCACCTTAAAAACTGTGTGCATTTGTGTTCCTCTTGTTTGCTGATATCATTGTACAAACACTGATAATAATTGCAGATTAACTAATGCTCTAATTGAAATGAATATTGATTCACCCCCCCCCCCTCAGTATTTCCAACACTGCCCCCTGTCCAGGATCTCCCCGAATATAGATTACTGCTGCATAGGTTACCTTAGGTCAAAGACCCGACCAAACCATCTGCAGCAATAAATGCACTTGATAACTCAAGAGGATGAGGCAACCAGGTTCCCCTGTCCCTGGTTAGTGTATGGTGGTTTGGGGGGAGGAGGGACAAATGGTTGTCTTTATGGTGACTGTTGCTCCTCCTATAGGTACGGGATGAAACGATCCTGGGTGGGGGGATCCTCTTGATAGGACTGCTCGATGGCATGTAAGGAATCCATATATCATTTTATCTGTGGACAATGGTGGGTATAGTGCCCATGGTTGCTACAGAGAGCGCATGCATTATTGGTATGCAATGCTTTGCCTTTACCTTTGGTGGTAGGTTCCTTTTTACAGTAACACGATGTCACAATGTCTGTTTCGGAGCCAAGTAGTGGTTTTAATTCATCCAGATCCAGACAGATGTGGGTAGGATGACCTATTACATTGCATATGGCACAGACTGGTGATTCCCATTGAATGGTGGGGATCACCATCTTCTTTCCTCTCTTCTCGGTTTTCTTAGCTGAAATCACCAGTTTTGCAATGGGAATTTCCTTTGCAGGGGTGATCTCAGTCGTTTCTTGGATGGGTAAGGGCTCCTCGGGACTGAGGGGCTTCAAACCTGTGGCAGTAACATGGGTGGCTCCTGTTCCAGAAGGAGGAACAAGATACCACACTGGGAATGCCAAAAATATGTTGGGTAGTACCAGTGTTTCCAAAACCTACTAGGAGATGAAGCCAGCTGGGAGGTAGAGGAAAGGGGTTTGGGAGGTGGCATAGGCTAGAGAGGCTATTGTCTCATATGCCTCAGTTTTGTTACTGCTTGAGTTCATGTCCTAACTAGCCTCGGCACTTGACATGGACATCATGCATACCGGAGCTCCTGTGACATTAGGTGATGCCTTAGGGATAATGGGAGGATCTCCTAGGAATGACCCTAGAATGGACGATGGTTTGAATTGGCCAGGGCCATATTATTGGTACCATGAGAGAGAATCTGAGTCTGTATTTACATAGGGTAGAATTACATCCATATTGGTTAGGGGACGATTCTCGCTGTGTGTCAACTGGTCTACAGTAGTGATGCGATCCTCGTGGGGGAAAATCATAATGTAAAAGACAAAGGAGGCTATGGCAGACATGGCGTACATATAACTTTGTCTGAGGAGTATATTGTAATCCAACTGAGCATCCAAGACTTCAATGTCTATGTGGACTATCTTTTTGGCTAAGCAGACTGGGACATTTTGGTAGAGGCCGACGGGGGTCGAGGGACGACTGTCGTATGCTCGAAGCGTGATGAATGAGGGTTTTAGTTTGGGAGAACCTAACTTCTGTCAAACATTTTTGGACATGATGCATGTGGATGCACCCTCGTTTATGACACATTGGTGGATAGTGATATTCTGCACTGACACTGGTATCTGGAAGGCGACCATGGAAGGAAGCCAGGGGGTGGCTTTGTTCAAGTCAAAAGCTATTAGGTGCGTATCGACAGGGTCGATAGCGCCTAATGCAGAAAGTAGATCTTTTCATTGTTTTGGGCATGACTGCAAAACTTCCAAAGCTGACATAGGAGTAGTGGATTGTGCCAAATCGTCCATGATGCTATAATTATGGGCCACTTTGGAGTAGTTTCATGCTCGCCTATTAGGTCCCTTTTCCATCTTTGGAAATGGTTCTATAGGCATCCTTGAAATGGTCAAAGGTGCAGTTGGTGCACTGGTACTTGCCCCTGACGTATTGGTGTTTGGTGGGGTGTCGTAGTTGCGATTTTCTGTTTGGAAAAACATCTCTTCTCCAGTCATGTAGATTTCATGGCTTCTTTTCCCGGAATTGTCTATATTTTGCTGGTGAGTGCTTACCGTCCCTTGGTTTGGGAAAGGTTCTTGCATCACGGCTGGTTGCTGGGAAGATCCTCCTTGTCCTTGATTACTATGTAGCTTCTTTAGCTCAGGGAGATCAGGACAATGATGAGTATAGTGCTTGTACTCACCACATATCAAATAGGAATGGTTTGTTTGAAGAGGGGGCCTTTTTCTCTACTATTGGGCATTTCTTGGCGCCTGGTTCTGATTCTGGTTGGAGTTACCTCCAGCCTGGGATCATGGTGGGCACTGCTGGTTGCCGCCCCCCTGTACAGGGTTCCCTTTTGGCTTGTTTTTGGATTTTTTCTTTACCACTGTAGGAGGGAAATTCTCTAGATTATATTGGTGTGGTTGGTTTTAGGATGGCTGCACAAATTTCACCTATGCATTGTTTTGCATAGGTGAGTCGTGTGTTGGGAACTGAGCGTAATGCAGTCTCGGGTTTGCACCTGACTGTTGGAGGGGAGTTCTTCCATCAGTTTTTCTTTCTGCGTATTGATTCAGTTGAGCCAAAGGATAAGGTCCTCCCTGGTGATATGCTTGCACCCTATTAGTCAAATTTTTTTGAGGCATATGATGACTTTGAAAACTGGGTTGAGGCATGTTCCAGGTAGAAATATATGTGTAATCGGGGTTTTGACTAATGTTGCCTAGGTAACCCTGGGTCATTGACCCAATTTGCCCATCTACAAAGTTCGAAGTGCCTGGCACTTCTTGATAAGTTTGCAGGCGTGAGGCATTAGTCAGGATGTTATAAATGTATCCTAACTGCGTATAAATCAACTCGAGCTTCTGGGCTTTGTTGATTGCGTCCTCTTCGGATGTGGGGTTTTGCTGCACCACATCCTTTGAAATCTCTACCGTTAGAGTTTTCAAGAAAAAATCTAAGAGAACCTGGTCGTCGAGTTTGGCTTTACATAAACTGCGACACCGCCTCGATTCATGGAGATGATCCGAGATGTGGACGGCAGGGGTTTGTCTAAAATGAGTCAGTAATTCCATTCTGGAATCATGATGAATGGGTAACTGAAAATATGTTAAGAACGCGGTAGCGAGGGTGCTAAAGCTTCCATGTGAAGCGGAGGGTTGCTCCACATACCATTTTGCGGCTAATCCTGAGAGAGTGCGTTGAAATAATCTCATTCGAATGGTGTCGTCAATGATACTATTCGATGAGCACCACAGGTGAAAGGTCATGACATGATTACCTGGGTCTTCCGTTTGCTTGCCTTCGAAATTTGGTATGTCTGAAGGAAGATTTGTGGCTACGAGAGGCCATGTAGGATCGTGCGCAATGGGGTCATTCGTTAGCTTGGTTAAATTGGGTAGATTCAATGAAGCTAAGAAAGGTGATTGAGAGGTTGACGCCATTGCAATGTGTGAAGACAGAATGTTCTGGCTTGAACGAGGTTTAGTCTGCGACGTACCCTATTGTGTATATAGCTGGCTTCTCTTATGGGATGCACTCCTCTACCCCCTGGGGGTTGTGGGAGGAGTGGTATGTGGTGTGGTGTTGGGAGATCGACTAGGGTTCCCAACTACGGCTACCCCAATAAAAGACGAAACAATGACAGTGGTAGTGTTTTGGCTTTGACGCCTAAATGGAGAAAGACCTGGAACCCCTCTTGGTAATGGGGGGAAGTCCAAAAGATGCCTGGATCGACGAGGTTCTGTTGGGACCTGTCAAGTGTCGCCGAAATTTTGGAAAAAATTGAGAGGATAGAGTCTTTGATCAAAGCAAAATTCTTCTCACATACATAAAACAAAGCAAAAAATAAAATATATTTCCCTTTAAATTAATCTATGTGATCAAGCAATAAAAAAAAGTGGTTTTTGTTCGTTTGCGTGTGATACTCAAAATCCCAGAAGACCTATGCGTCCTCACACACTCAAAAGTAACTAGTACTTGAGAATATTTCTTGCGAGTGTTGTCACAATGTCCCGCAAGAGCTGGCAATGCCCCCAGTCAGTCAAAGAGAGTCCACCAAGGTAAGGGTAGAGGGTCTGATGCTTGCCTGCACCGTCACCTATAGGTTGAAGGTTGCCTTAGTTTTTGGCCACTAAGAACAATCTTACCATGTGAGCATTCGAGTCTTAGGATTCTTGGTAGTCAGCTAACAGTACCGAGTATCAGCCGGGTCAGGTAGCCTGAATTGATACCGCATGCACTGCGCCTAAGCCTAACCCCCTCTGAAACGGGTATCTGCTGCGCTCCGTTTTTCTTTGTTGTGGGTTGATAGGTGGATTTGAATCTCCCTAAATACAAAACTTCTATGTTTCAATATGAAGTATGATCAAGGTGGCTTATTGGATGCCTACCCCCTTGATCCTAACATAAGCTATAAATTCTTTTGTGGCCCCTGTGGGGAGAATTTAGTGAGTTTGGTTAAGTTAGTTTTAGGTGTCTTTGCTTCGCTTAGTGGGTGAGTGTGTGTGAGCATAAAATGGACAAGCACATAGTTTGAATGTGTGGATATCATTGATCCCTTACAAAATCCCCTATTTAAACTATGTTGTATTGTTCCTGGCTCAAATGGAAAACATGTGCGGATAATGGGCCGCTTTCATATTTTCCTAGTTAATATATGTGATTAACTATAGGGAGATGACGAATTGTGAATGTGGAGTGTTTATATGCTTACCTAGGATCATCGGAGGGTGAAAAGGTAGCAGAGATTACTTGCTCTTCTATAAACAATTCAATCCTAGTCCCGCAATTCATAGTGCAAAAATTGAGCTAAACTAAAAACTTTCACATTAGAACAAAGAAAACTAGCTATGCATGCATGGTCTTGGACCACTTACTTGGACTAGTTATCTAGGTGTGAGTACCAAAATTTGCAGAACATAAATTTTTCGGAACGCAAGTTACTTTTCCCCCTACTTAAACTATGTGTAAATTTTGCAAAAAATCAACTTGAAGTAAAACAGACACTAAGCCTATAGAAAGCAGCTAAAAGTGAGTTTTAACAAGCTGTGGGGTACCAAAACTAGTGCTGGCAGGGATATTAAGGGCTGACAAGCACTTTACAAGTAGAAAAAGACATCATTTAGGGAGAAATTTTTCATTTTGTAAATTGTGCGCAAAAGGCTGACACAGGTGCGCTTTCTGCGCGCGGGTCAGCACTGAACACGCGCCCTGCACGTCTGTGAGGAAAAAATGCGTGCAAAATCCTGCAAGTAAAAAAAATATTAGGAGCTGCTCTTCTTCAGACTGTCACTAGGGGTGAATCTAGGGACTGCAAGAGAATATCAAAGGACATTCAGCTCCACTCCACAACATAGATAGAGGTCTCCTACAAAGGAAGCCACAACCACATAAACTTGGAAATAAAACATTAGTGGAGTCGCCAAACTTGTTGTGGTGTGTTTGGTGCACGTATGTACGAAATAACACAAGTTTAAGGGGTGTGGTTTACCCCTTTAAACTATTAGTAATAGGTAGAAAGAAGTGGAGTAACTGAGCATACTATATATAAAAATAAGCATGCAAATGTAATAAAAAAAACTAAACTAAAACTAAAAATAAATAAATAGAAGCTCTATACATTTCAAACGACACAATAATGAAAATTGTGGCTCTAGGCCCCTCTTATTGAGCGCTGGTAGTAAGGAGAAGAATACTTTACCCTCTCGACAAAGGGTCCCTAGACAATGGTTCTAGGTCCTGATGCAAGGATGTGATTATCCCAATCTTTCCTCGGTGTAGTCTTCCTCTCTCTCTCTACTGTGTGGACTGAGCTTGTTGGGTGGCCCACAAATGTGTCCCCTCTATCTTCATCTCCGGGTCACACACTGCTGGTATTTCTTGGGAAATTCTAGCCAGCATAACAATGTGATCACCAATTCTTCATCTCATGGTGGATTTATATCGGGGATTTCAAATCCTCCTTCCCTCCCTTGGTACATTGTGGATGGTGACCCAAGGGAAAGGTGTGATTCCTTTGTGTGCCCTAAATATTCCATTGTGTGCTCACATTGTGTCTAAGGAGGCGTTGGTGGTTGTCCTTAGGCGGCTTCAAGTAAAGAGTAACTTGTCCTTTGCTTTATGTGGTCCCGGATAGTGACATTTTTCCACTCTCAGGAATGCGCACTTATCAGGCCAAAAGGTGTGCAAAAGGCACTCTTATCGAATGATAATGTGCGCAATCAACATTTGAGACTAGTTCAAATTTTATTTTCCTTAAACCTTTGAGATTTTTAAATACTTTCTGGATCTTGTAATGTCTTCCAGCCCTTTAAACCCTTTGGCTTGACATTAATTAATTTCATCTTCTACTGTATGATTTTCCAGTGTTAACAGGGGAGTTGAATCACATCATAGTAGCCTATTGTCACATGTTTATCCCAGTAGTCTGGGAAGCTTGGCTAAATGTTTGAGGAGGGTGTTACATTTTCCTCCAAGAATTTGATATTACTATTCGGGCTAGACTTTGGAAAGAGAATGTTGTATTTGATTTTCACTCCAGACTAAATAAAAAAGAAAAACATGTTCTGATAGAAGATGTCTTTCGTGATAAACATTTTTTTACACTATATATTAATACACCTTGGATTTTAGATATCACTACTTATGTGGTTATGGGGAAGCTTCCATAAAAATTATCACCAAGATAACGTCAAAATGTTATTAGACACATGGAATTGTATTCCTAGGTTCAAGGGTACCTGTTGTGCACTGGACCAGATCTTGTGACCTGGCATTGTGTGTGAAAAGAAGAGATATATTACATCATTAAGGCATGTCACAATCAGTCATGTAAAGGACACTTCGTTGATAATAGAACCATGAACAAGGTCCTACTATTGGGGTACTACTAGCCACCCATTTTTAGGGATGCCAAGAAATATTTCAGTAGTTATGGAAATTTTTAATAGATAGGAAGACTTGCAATTTCAGATGAGATGTCACTTCAAGCAAAATTCATGGTAGAGACTTTTGAAAAATGGTCCCTTGATTTTGTAGGGCCAATCAACCAACCATGAAGAGAAAAGACATACATTTTAGTATGCACTAATTATGTAAATAAGTGGGTTGAAGAAAACGCCTTACCAAAAGTTACACAACAGGTAGTGGTTGAATTTCTATATGAATAATTTGTTGTTTTTTATGGAATTATGTGAGAAATCGTCACTAATCAAGGAACCCAGTTCACATATAGACTCATTAAATTATCGCTGGAAAAATTTGGATCAAGCATCAAATTTCCACCCCATACCATCTAGAAGAAAATGGATAGGTGGAGATCACTAATAATATATTGGAATCTATTTTTACCATGAAAATCTAGAAAAATCATAAGGATTGGGTTGAAAATCTCCCATAATAAAATTTGGCTTCTCTAATTACCTGGAGGAACATCACGTTCCTCGCTCATTTTGAGCTTCTATATGGGTAACAAGTAGTATTTCCAACCAAATTTGAAGAAAAAACTTCAAGTTGGGATGGACCTTACAGAAGCACAACAACATCAATTGGAAAAAATGAATGAGCTTTATGAACTCCACTAGGATTACCTACAAAAAATAACTCTTGTTTAAAAATTAAAGTGGCATGATGGAGTCATCGAAAAGAAAAATATTAAAGAAGGAGTTTGGGATCTCTTGTTTGATTCCACCTATAAATATTTTAAGGGTAAATTTTACATTAGATGGGTTTGGGCCATATGAAGTTGACATAATATATGATAATGGTTCCATTAAGTTATGCACATTGATGATAGATAGATCTCGTTAATGAAAAATAGACATCGATTGAATCTATATCAATGAAAACCTAGTTCTAGGTGATTTCAATATTTAGTGATATCAGAAAACCAATCTCTAGAAAATATCGCTAGGAAAAGGAAACTCCCCAAATATGAAAACATTCTTGGAAAGTTTAATTGGGGAGATTTGTGCTAGAAAACCAAGGAATCAACTGGCAGAATTTGAAAAAATAAAAAAATAAAAAAGAAGAATAAGAAGATAATAATGTTTTTTTCTAACTAGTTATTTAATACCTTTCATGATATATGTATTGGGAACCTAATCAAGACATGCAAGTTATTTTCAGGATGGTTGCAAAGCTACTCGTAAGATAGTTATTCATGAGACACATCAATAAAAACATAGAAACACTATATTCCATCCTTTGAATTAGGTGTTTTCTTTAACATTTCCTTGATTTCTTTTGTATATTAGGAATTTAATGGAATTATAATGAGTAAAATACCTAAGATACCATATGTCTCTCTAAAAAATTCCCCTATCTCTCCCTTTCGATCTTTGTTGACACTTCCTTGTCAGCTTGACTTCTTGCTACTATATTTCTCATTCATGGATCAAAGACTAATTTTATAAGGTCACTTGACAAGATTTTATTGAAATGGATTGTATCATTAAAAAGGAAAAACAAAAATGAGGTAACTACCCATTAAATTCTTAAATATCTAATGAAGAAGTTTGCCTCCTTCCATTTTTTCTCTTTTGTCAAAATAATCCAAAGTCTTGAGTTCTAAAGCTCCCATTATAAAAAGGGGGGGTGCTTGACCTTTAACCATACCATAAAAAATCAACACCATAAATGAGAGGCCAATCATATAAAATCATGTATACATATCCCATATAAATAGAAGGCATATTTCATGGAGCCATGGAACATAACTCATAGGAGAAGACCCCTGCATGGTTATCGGATCTCAGGCTCTCAGGTCATTTATGCATCACAATTTATCCACGAACTTATCAATATGAGAAGGCCATCCTGACCTGATACAATAAACAACAATCCTTTAAGGCTAACGACCAACGATAAAATCTTGGATTCTCGAGCTCTCAGATCATTTTTGTATCACAATTTCTCCTCGGTCGACCTGATCCAATAAGACCATTCAGATCTAACATTGTCTCCACTTTTGTTCTTGTAATTAACATATCCAACAATGAAATATTGAACTTATTACGTCCCCGATCCTTTCATTGAGTTCTCTACAACCAATTTGATCTGAGAAGAGCATCTTGACCTGATAAAATAACTAACAAACTCCATTTTTGTTTCGACGAATGATGGATCCGACAACAAAATATCAAACTTCTCAAATTATCGTTCTCCAGTTCTAAGTCCTTATGTTGGGTTCTCTATGAACAACCCAATTCGAAAAGGGTTTCCCAACCTAATAAAATAAATAACAACTGCCATTTATATTCCTCTAATTGAAATATCCAACGACATAATCTCATATTTCTCAAGTTCTCATTCTCGGGCTCTTTTCCCCGTGTTCATAAACCTTCGCACATAAGACTTTCTAGAAGTTCTAAAACTAAGAATGACACTTTTAATTGACATTACCAAATCAACCTCATTATCAAATTTTGTTTCCAAATCAACTTATTGTCAACAATAATATGGCAAGAATAACAAGTAATGATGGTGTACATTTTAGTCTAACCCTCTACCACATTACACAATTATTATTTCACATTTTGGGAAAGGATTATTTGGCAGCCCTATGCATAACGATTATTTACTACGTGTGATGAGAAACATAAAAACCATCACTAATCACTCTCAAGGGATATCCTCTGAAACAATTTCACTCATAGTGGATCGAAGCCGAGTTTACAATGATAATTGAATGTCAAGGGGGGGATAATTAACATGTTCAAGCCAACTAACATCAAGGCTGTGCAGATTGAACAAGAATTATAGGAAGTATTTTTTGTTAAAATTATGCAACTGCAGTCAAATTAGTGATGGTCAAATAGTCAATATTATAATTGCATTAGGTTCCTCTTTTCAAGAGGACCAAAATCGACATATAGATCACCCCAATCGGTCAAGAGGAAGTTAAATTATGAATCATTTTATCTATTAAAGTGAAATGGAATGGGTTGGCCTAACCACATGTGGAATTAGTCAATTCGACCTTAACCCCAAGTGGACCCACACAAAAGCTACAAATAGAGGTGACCTCAAGCTCATTCTCACACACTTTTCAATCGATCTTTAATTTTCATCCATTGTCTTGGTTCTTATATTTTGTATTGGCTTGCACAAGTTCAAAGGAAGAAGCTCGTGCAAGGTACGAGATCACAAATGAGAGGATTGTTCTGAACTAGGGCTTCTAGGCCATAGCCCCGGGCAAAAAAATTCAGAATTCGGGCTGGATTAGTGGTCATAGTGTGGAAAGGGAGTGGCTAAGCTTCCCTAGCTATGAGCAGAGCTTGTCAAGGTCGAGGCCAAGGTTCCTGGGCTAGATCAGACTAATCATGACCTCATCCATAGACACAGTGAGTCTAGGTAGTAGGCAAAGAAGCTTCAGACATGGGCACAATGTTCTAACGTCGCGGCTAAGGGTTTTTTTGGGAAGATCTGAGTTGGATCATCCTCAGTTGCTTGTGCAGTGCCTCTATACATCAGTCACTCAGTCACAAATGTTTGTGATCAATCTTTGACAACATCTTGGATTCAGATCTAGGATTTGGTAGTTGAGTGTAGTTGGATTCAGTGATCTATTGGATCTATTAGGGTCAGTTTATTAGTGATCAAAAATAACTCTTTTGAGATTTTTTCATCAGGTCATTAGTCAATTTTATTTTTCTTTTTCAGTTAGTTTTTAGCAATAATTTTGGTCATGGAAGAAGTATTATCTTGGTATATTGCTCCTTCACATCATTTCATCACCATTTAGAGGTCTAAAGTCAGGTTTTTCATCTCATATACGTCAATTCTAGGTTTTTAATTGCCTATGGAAAATATTTACATTTCCATTATCAAATAAAGCAGTTTGTCTTTAGTTCTATTTACAAAGTCTGGTTAAAGGAGAAATCTTGTTTTTACAATTCGAATAAAACTTTGCATGCCATAGAAATATCATAATCTATTGTTGTATTCACGAATAAAGGAAAAACATTGTCGAGAAAGTTATTTCAGACCACATGCTTTATAATTTTTTATTCTTCAAAAATCTGAAATATCATTCACATGACCATAGGACTCATCCTACGTGTCATCCTCCATTACCCATATGACATGTTACATACCACTACCTTGTCACTTATCCAAATCATATCACACTTATTATCCTTCCTTCCTCACCATTCATTAACCACTGTTGTATATCAACTATCGCCCATCTCACCATTCATCCATCGTACCATGATCTAATCCAACGACTCACACATGATTTTTGGCCCCCCTCATCATCTGAAACTTAACGTCAGGGGGGTATGAAATGGGTGTTTTTTATAATCCGACCCCAACACTAGGTGGAAAACCTGCGTGATTTCGCACCCCGCTCTCATAAAACCACTTATTATCGATGGACCCTATGAAATTCCACTTATCCACCGGATGAAAAGCACTGGGAAAAATTGTGTGAATTTTAGGAGTAAATGGTAAAAGAAAAAAGTCAACTTTTGCTAGATCAACAATTAGCCGATAGCTAGTGCAGTCCAGAATTCTCTCTTTTCAGCAACCATTTTCTGTTAGAGCAGTGCCAGCACATCCAATCGACTTTATTTCCATGTTCCAGTTAGAGTCTAATTTGGAAAATAAAACACTATATGTTACGATAGCATTTATGTAATATGTTGTGAAAGAATTTTTCTATAAATACTTCACTGTACGAAGTATTATGGGTCGGATAATTTGAGTTTTGAGAACTTTGTGCATTACTGTGGAGATTTTGTACACTTTTTAATGAAATCAAAGAAGTTGCAGCAGATATTGAGAGATTCATGTGGTATTTCTTTTGAGAATTATTCTTTCCTCTCTGTTATTTCACTTCCATTTCAGCTTCTATATGAAAATCTTACTAGTTTATAAACAAAAATCAATAATATGCTCTATTTATTAATATTTTCACAAATGTGTATTTCTTCTGAAGAATGAATTCATTTTATATGCTCATTCTTACTCCTAACTTTTCTATCATCACATATGCAACGACAACTTAATTGTGCCCAATAATTCTACATACCTTGCCTTATTTTGTTCTCTGCAATTCAGTCTTTTAAATCGGCTTTAGTTTTACTGATCATTATTTTTATCTAGAAAAAAAAATATAAAACAAATTTCAAACATATTAACTTATATCTAGCCTAAAATATGGTACTCAACCTTAAATTTAATATTTTAAAAAAGTGACATAGAGAGAGCCCTCTCTGGTTAGGTAGGGCTAGCTACCTAGCTAAAAGTTGGTTTGTGGTTACCTTTCTTCAATCCTATTTTCAGCCTAGGAAGTTGGGGAGAGTGATAACAGGATCTATGTTTCTTGATTTTGTATATCTACAGATCTGTAGATTTTTTCAGTATATTTCCACTGTAAATAGGGTCTTAAGTTTGCGCTCAGTGACCATTGTGTTCATCAATATGCTACAACCAGTATCAGTGCATCTTAGTTCTTATAATCAAGTTCCTTCAGCGGAGATATGTTTAAGGTCACATTATGCATGTATTAGTTGTTTTACTGCATTATGAAGATATGGATTAATGGATCATTGTACTCTTGTTTTCTGAATAATTTGATGACGATATAAGAAGAATAATTTGCAATATTTTTCCCTGTAGTGGGTTTTTCCCTGATCTCGGACCAATCCTAGTGTCTCTATGTGTGCATGCTTTTATTCCTTTGTTCCTTTACATTATGTTGCTTAGATGATGATGATGGTATTGTTCTTTCTATATAGTTGGTCATGTTTATGGTTAATAATGTGGATATGTATAATGATATAATGATTTGGGGTGAATTTAACATGTTATTGGACAAATGAAACTATCAAAGAAAAGAATAATGTAGCTCTAAGAAAAATTAACATGGTATCAGAGTTGGGTTGAAGGAAAGCCATGAAGATAATCTTCATGGAGACACTTTTATGGAAGAAAGACGAGGATGGTAGAGACCTAAAATAATTGTAGGTTATGAAGAAAACCCTAGGTAGTTATTAAATAAGGATGTGATAGCGAGGGTTTGAGAGAAACCCTAATTTATGACAAAAGTTTTTAGATGTGATCTATGTGAAGCACTTGGGATCGATTTGACAAATGACCTAGTTGTTGATAAAGTTGATGATTGAAGGCAACATTGTTTTATGGTCTATGGATGGCTCTTGAAGGTTGGTTCAAGAGGGAGAGTATCATATCTCATTGAAGATAAGTATTCCTTGACGTATGACCTTACTCTTGTTTATACTTATGGATCTTATTATTATGATTATTGTTTCTAGTCACTACTTCCTTGATTTATATTTTGAGCACTTGGATATTTCTAACCTCCTTGATGAGATGTGATGAGTGGATCCCTCTTGAGGATATTTTGAAATGTAAGAAATATGGTTAGAAATAGAAGAGGTAAATAGGCACATGAGCACCACAAGATGCCTATGTGAAGGTGCACAAGTAAAATCACTAGGTATGCATGGTATATTGTATGCTGAGAATGTCTCATTCTTAAGTGGCTCATGAATGTGAAAGTGATATTTGGATCCATGATACTGATGATGAAATGGTGCTCCTGGTATTGAACATTTTGATTAGGATAATTGATTCTATGAGGCTTCTTAGTGTTTATCCTTAATATAATGATATGCTTGATGTTTGGCTAACATCTATTGTTTTGAGATCTCGATCCTGACTCTAGTAAATGGTACTCTTGACTCTTGATATGCATAAGACTTGTTGGATCTCTTATAGCAGTTTACCTCATTGAAATGATATTTATAATTCTTGTGATAAGCATGATGAAAGCTCATGGAACTAGAGATTGAACTTTGTTGTTTTATAGAATACCCTAACTTTATCCCGTTGATCATGTTAAGCATGGTATTAGCGACCATGATGATAGAGGCATACATATGAGATTGATTTTCTAGATCTTGTACTACCTGTGGTTATGGCATATAGTGAAATTAAATGCTCTAACTTAATGTACTATTATTGGGTTCATAAGGTTGTGTTGCCACATCAACCTATTTCCCTAATGTTTCAAGCCAAGCCCTTGATGAAATATTGATGATCATGATAGATATGTGTTTATGATCTAATAGATCGAATGTTGCATGAATCCAGTAAAGACAGGTTGATGACATGAATGAAAATAAAATTACATGTCTTTCTATAATACATGAGTATTTTACATTTTTTTATCTATAGAAGAGGTTTGAGCCTAAAGGAAGGCCCATAGATGTGACTATTTCTGATAGACACAGAATTGAAGTTTTGTACAATGAAATCAGTCTGTACTCTAAATCAAGGGATCTGTGACATGTCCTTCCATTGTAAACTAATTTCTGGAATTGAGCATGAAATCAGATGGTCACTTGGAAGATGTCAGTTCTGAATATGTGTTGTATATAGCAGTAAGATCTATCATCATGAAAATTTTGTATGTTTGAATCAAACTTGTCTTTGCAGGTGACTGTGACATTCATATGAATATGAAATTATGTTTGAGGATTGTGCTACATGTTTTGGCTGATTGATATAGATAAGAAATGTTTGGAACTTTGACATGATGTTTTAGAACTTTGAATTGATGAACGAGACATGTCTTTGGATTATAAATCTCTCTATTTGGTCTTGATTTATTGATCGTTGATTTTCCCTGATGACAATGCTATGTGGGCATAGTGACCTTCAGTGTCGTATGTGAGTATTCATAATTATGGTTCTGTATTTGCCTCCTTGATTCCTATTACAATGGTTGTTGTGATTCAGTATGAATATGGAACATGCATGACTTAATCTTGATGTATGCACTTGAATCTAGTGATGTAAATGGCTTGTAATGACATGTTAAATTACAGACTTGATGGTTTGACTACAAATGAATTCAAGAATTGACATGAGAACGACCTGTCACCTGGTTGAAAGAATTGATCCCATGAAATCAATGTCTTTGATAATAGTTTTTTTCTAGCTTCTAAACTCTCATGATATGACTTTGTTGACACAACATTGATTTATGAGTATGTTGGCTTGGTAAGACATTATTCTTACTGAGAGTGATGTGTGATGAAAGCTCCCTGATTTAGATTCGTCCATACTTGATAGTTATTTGATGAAGTGATGATAATGAGTTCCAAGGTATGTCCTTGACTTTGATTATGGCTTTGGTTTTACATACTGGTACTCTACCCTTGACAGGTGATGAGCCTCTAATGATCTAAGTTAGAGGGAGATGGATTCTGAAGCTAGAAATAATGTATCATCCCATGATGAATCAATTTCTTAAATTTGGGAAATAAATCTTATATTGCAAGTTTGTTGATAAGATGTTTCTGTGTAATGAAAATGTAAATCCTTGGACTCTCTGATTTAAAGTTCAAATGTTGTTGAACTTGACATGGCATACGATGGTTTATTGAATAATTGATGTTCCGTTTTGAACATCCATCCATATAAAATGTGTATAGAACATGATTAAATTCATGATTGAATTGATTCATTCAAAATTGCTACCAAACATCCTTTTGAAATATTTGCATGAAACATTCTACTTTTAAAGGTTGAGATATTTCTTCCATGATATGTAGTGCATGAAGTAACTGATGATTTTTGGGATTATTATTGTTGAGCACATTTTTATGCTTCCTTAATATGAGATATTCCATGATATATTAGACGAGAGGTCCATAGCATGACCAAGGTCAGGGAAAATGCTACTAGCATGGTTGGCTGTGAGACCGAATGTAGAAGCTTCTTAGAGAGTTGTCTGAGCATGATCGCGATCAGACATGGATACACTATGATAATAGAGAATCCCATATACATATATTTGGGACTATGATTTTTCCATTCATTGAGACAATGCAGTTGTTCGAGACAAGCTTAGACTTGTGATTAACACCTCCGTGAGAGGGAGGATGATTATGGTGTATTGTTGTGATTTACATGATTATGTATGTTCTAACATAACATTTGATTTTATTTCCTGTATGATCATGAATCACTATTATTCTAATAAGAAGATACCAGATATGAGTATGATGAGAACATTTCTAATCGAGGACACTAAGCCAGCTCTTCCTCCATGTCTGATCTCTTGGGATGAGGAATTGAGATAGAGGGCTCCTAGGGTTGAGGGAACTCTAGAAAATAGGGAGTATTCCCTATCCGTTACCCATAGGGTTAGATATGTTGATCCCCTATCTTCACAGGGTCATATAATGTTTCTCCCCTGATTGGTATTTGCATAATATACCCCATTTGGCATCATACCCGCAAGTAGTGCTTGTCATGAATATTTCTCCTTTAGAGAACGATTTGAGAATGTACTTGGGGTGTACAACCCAAGTAGATTATGATGCATGTGTTCTACCACATGACTATTTAGGGTCATCGATGGGAACATCTGTAGGAAATATGATGGGTTGAGATAACCCTATGTGGTTTCGGGTTGAGATTGAGTTCCCCAATGTAAACCTAGGGTTGATATGGGCTCCCCTGCGTGGATGGATATATTATTTCTATATATGGGTTTGTAGAGGTACTCCGGGTAGTATCCCGCTGGCAGAGATTCTGAATGATAGCCTGATGGATGAAGGGTGGTGACCTAAGCTCCCCTCAGGTGACAAATTATTCTTCTTCTAAATCTGACAATGTTCAGCAAACGAGAAGAAATAATCAAGAGATAAGAAGAATAAGCATGAAAATCACATTGATGATTTTTAATAAGAAAGGTTCATATCATGACGAATATAGGATAGAGATGATCAGTCACGATATGTGATGATGCATGAAGATACCAGATTGGCATATTGATCGATAATTGGATATTGGCAGGTGGAATTCTCCCTGGTTGAGAGGGAGTGTTAAAATTGTGAAACTGTGGTCAAATTCCACTATGGACAACTCAGATGGTCAAGATTATAATTGCATTAGATTCCTATTTTCTAGAGGACCAAAATCGACCTATATATTTCCCCAATTGGTTAAGAGGAAGTTAAAGTATGAATTATTTTATCTATTAAAGTGAAATTGAATGGGTTGGTCTAACCACATGTGGAATTTTTCAAGTCGTCTATAACCCCAAGAGGACCCAAAAAAATCTATAAATAGAGGTGACCTCAAGCTCATTCTCACACAATTGTTCAAGCGGTCTTCGATTTTCATCCATTGTCTTGGTTAATCTATTTTGTCTTGGCTCACACAGGTTCAAAAAAGAAGCTCGACAAGGTACATGATCACAGACAAAATGCTCACTCTGAACTAGGGCTTCTGAGCCATAGTCACAGGTATAAGACTATAGAATTTGGGTTAGATCTGTTGGAATAGCATGGAAAGGGAGAAGCTAAAATTCCCTAGTCGTAGGCATATCTTTTCAAGGTTGTGGCTAGGGTTCTTGGGCTAGATCGAACTTATCAGGACCTCAGTCGCGGACATAGTGAGTCTACGTATCGGGTAGGGAATCTTCAACCATGGGCTCAAGGTTCTGAGGTCACGACTAAGGGTTTTTCTGGGCAGATCTGAGTTGGATCATCTTCAGTTGCTTACGTAGTGCATATGTACATCAATCACTCAATCACAGATGTTTTCAATTAGTATTTGATAACATCCTAGATTCAGATCTAGGATTTCCCAGTTGAGTTTAGTTGGCTTCGGTGATTTATTGGATATGTGTTTATTGAGGTTGTAGATCTACAAATCTAATATTTGTTCAATATATTTCAGCTGCAGATCAGGTCCTCAAAGACATATATTCATTTCTCTGAATTTTCCGCTCAGTGACCGTTGTGTTCATCAGTATGCGACAGCCAGTGTCAATGCATCTTAATTCTCAATATCAAGTTCCTTTAGTAAAGACATGTTTAAGGTCACATTATGCATGTTCTAGTTGTTTTACTGCATTATGAAGATGTGGATCAATGGATCATTGTACTCTTGGTTGTTTAATCATTTGATGGCGATATAAGAAGAAGAATTTGCAAGGGTTTTCCCCATAGTGGGTTTTCCCCTGGTCTCAAACCAATCATGGTGTCACTATGTGTGCATGCTTTTATTTTTGTGTTCCTTTACGTTTTGTTGCTTAGATGATGATGATGGTATTTTTCTTTCTATATAGTTTCTCATGTTGATGGTTAACAATGTAAATCTGTATAATGATAAAATGATTTTGGGTGAATTTAACATGTTATTGGACAAATGAAACTATCAAAGAAAATAACAATGTAGCTCTATGAAAAATCAACATTTGTCAAGGGTGGATGGGATTAATTCCTCACCAGGTTTCAGGGGCATGACATTTCCATTACCCTATAGTTCACTAATATTTTTAATGGATCTTGAGAATTAGTGAGAAAACTTACTATGGTAGTGAACATTGCAATGATCACAACAATATATAAGCTCTCATGCGAGGGTGAAGACTGGTCTAAGAAATTTAAAATTTCCATTGGGAGATGATGTCCTTTTTTGAAGGAACCATCACTATTACCTGATTTGAGGTGAGGAATTTGTCAAGAATACATGCTTCCCTTGTGGCACAAATTAGTATTTATTATGCAAAAAATTGTGACATGTGAGGGTTGGTATATCATGGTATATCTTTATCACATCAAAATTATCATGCACTTGGTAGGGAATAAGCCACTTAACATGCATTATCACTTGTTGAAAATATTAAATAATATGGTACCTATTGTGAGATGGAATGACCTAGAGGCTAGGTTATGCCACTAAGGTTTAATTAAAATGTTGATTACAACTAAATTGCCTTGCTTGGATATTTTGTGGGATGTTTTTCTTTTAGGATATTGGAGTAAACCATGAGCTAGGGTTCTACCATGCAGGAGGCATTTTAAATAAGAGGCTACCTCTGCGCCTAGTCTACAATTCCCAACCAGGGCCTCACCAAGAATAAATACCTAGAAGTGCAAGGATCCAACACAAAGAACTAGGACCTTGGAATGCATTGAAGTACTAGATACTACACTAGCAGATGAGCAGAGGCACAATGCACCCGAACAAGGTATTGAACCCATGGTTGAGGGCTTTTAAGGTTTCATGGGTGATGATGTAGTTGAAACCAACCCTTAGCCACTAGTAGAGGATATGGTACATGAGCCACAAAAACATATCACTATTGAAATTAGAGAACTAGGCCGAGTAAGCTAAAAAGGGGAAATGTATGATTTTGTCTCCCAAATACTTTCATTTTGTAGCCCCAACTACCAAAATCTTTTAAAGAAAAATAAGAACTTAATTGTGCAAAACCAGAAGCTTAGGGTTAAGCTATGTTGAACTAAACTAAAGCTCAGTAATCTACGAACTTTTCTTGATGCTATATCATGAGCCTTGGTATTGCACCAAGAGCGTTACAACTCCTAGAGGCTACTCTACTTTACTTTATCAACCCGGGGTTCGTACAAACTTGGAGGTGGTAGTGCTATATACACAAAAAACACATTCTCATTAGATAATTTTTGAGGTATAAAATGAGCCTCCTAAGAAAAATGTACAACCAAAATAAACTTTATAAGAACCAATAGGATTCAAGATGATGATGTCAACCATGGGGGATGCTTCACCATTTTTGGGGGAAAAAAGTAAAAATATTAAAAAATAATAAACTAATAAAACCACTTTTTCAACTTGTATTTTCAACTTATCTCCCTAAGGTTTTACTCAAATTTCAAGAGGGAGTACTCATTTCATGCAAAATTTGATTCATCATCCAAGGAGTACCCTTGTTGAATACTTTTGATGGACCCTGCTACATGAAAAATGAGAAATACATGAAAAACAACATTGTATATGTTGTTTGTTTTTGTCCGTACTTTAATAAAAATATTTATTTTCTTCTTTTGTCCATTTTTTGGTGGAGTCATTTTGTTATACATTAAACAATGATTCCCTTCGAATTATATATATGCATGCTTATGTGAAGTAAGGGGATCCTCATAAATCAATGTTCTATACTTGGTATCTATTATTATTTTTAATACAACATAAAATTTGCACGAGTGTTATGAAGGCGATTCAAGGGAACTACAATTATATTATGATCCAGGTTTAATGGATTGGGGGTTATGAATGCTTCAACACACACACACACATACACACATACCTTGTGTGTGTGTTTTGTAGCATTGAAAGGAATATCTAATCTACTTGCATGACCAATGGACTTCCTTTAGAATAGGTAGATCAATTAAAGATGATTAACCCCATAGGATTGACCAACCACAAACTTTTATTGATGTTTATTATAATGCAAATATTGTAGAACAAAATTTTCTCTATGAACTCTACTTGTTCAATTTTATTTTGCAAAATAATTCTAAATGGAACCCTAACCATTTTTTTTTTGGATTTTCAACTTAGATCCTTTATGTCTTATATGAATAATATGGTAAAATGGAAGAAATCATTAGATTTTTAAGAGCGAAAAAAAATAGAGGCCAATTAAACGATTAGGGAAGAATATCCACTTACAAGCTAGGTTTTCAATGATCTGTAGAGACTAAGGGAAGGCCCAAGTGAATTAATCACTATTAGACACAATTAGTGAAAAATCATACAAAGTACCGTGAGATGTCGAAAAGATATTCATTAGAATCCCTTCTAGTTTCTCATGATATTTTGAAAGAATTTCCACCTTATTTATAGGATAGTCACCTTATGATATATCTTACTTCAGCTTGTCCCTCAATAGGGTCATTTTCTACACTTATTCCTTGTTAACACATGGTCCATGGTGGGTAAGGATTTTCTTTCATTATCCTTTGTTGTGGTGTCCCACAAGGTTTTATAGAGCTCCCATTGAATGGGATGAGGAAGAAGAGAGATCAAACTTGATGCAAATCCAGGAGACATTGGGGTACTACAAACTTGGAGAGTTTGGACACCTTGCCTACAATTGGGTTGGTATGCATGCACAGATTCTAGAAATAGAATGAGTTGCATAAGGACATGCAACCAAATCAGTGAGGGGGAGATGATGAACTTCCCAATTGACATCATTTTCGTCTATCAAACCATTTCTTTTTTACTTAAGTTCATTCCTCTTTCCCTATTTTTGGATCCTTAAACATGCTCTTTACCGTTTTTAGCTCAAAAGTATATGTGCTTATTATGTTTCTTTGATTTATTGTTTAAATATTTGAATTAAGGAATGTGTTGAAAAGTTATCAAATCTAGGTGTTAAATATGTGTGTGTGTGTGTGTATGTTATGATGTGTGCATAATAAAGAGGACTGACTATGCCTCTAAAGTATTCATAATTTGTAGTTAGAAAACCACTAGAAGTGTATAATCGCGAATTAATTATCAAGTCATAAGTATAAAGATGTGAGGGAGTACTAGCGATTTTGTGGTTGGAGCCTTTGAAGTACATGAGGATCATTCTACCTAATGATGAAAGATATTGATTCCTTATTTCCAGGGCCAACTTGCAAAATGAATATCCATCAAAGTCATGATAACGAATAAGGAGTTATATAGTATGCACATGGTAATATCCAAGGCCTGACAAAACACAAGAATTTTGGAATTGAGCATGGCTCGGGCTAGTTCAACATGCAATGTTGGTAGCTACACCATCGACCTGTATGGCCAACACAAAATCATGAGTGGCATCACCCCCCCCCCCCCTTCGCCCCCCAATATATGGCCAACATATATTGTATTTCTTTATACAATCCTTGGACCAGTGCCTCATACTCAACAATATTATTTGTACATTCAAACTCTAATCTACATGCTAGTATTTTTTTTCTCCTTCTAGACTTATTAACATACAACTTTCTCTTGCACCATCATTGGATCTAGAGCCATAAAAATACAAAGTCCAAAATAAATATTTAACTAATGGTTTTTCTACAATATTTACACATTTAGAAGAATTTGATTGTGAAAAATTTTCGACTTGAGCAGTAACAAAATTGATTAAAAATGGAGATTTTTGTGCATTAAAACTACCAAAAAATTATTCAGTAGAGCAGTTTCCAAGAATATTATTAGTAAATTCCACTGGCTCATTCTCATTTTCAAAATCAGTTACTGAGTATTTCATGTGTTTTTGACGGTCAATTCGAATTTGATTTGGCTTTCCATTGTAAAGAAGCCACATATGAGACCATAAAAATAAGGAATATCAGCAACTAGTATGTCAATTATTTGACAAACCTTTGATTTAGAACCGTGTCTAATGAGAACATAATTCATTTCTCCTAAAACCTTGACTTTTTTTCAGTCAAGTTGAACAATGTGAACAAAATACTGTTGGGGAGAGATGTTTAATTTCAGAAAAATTGAATATGGCATTATGTTTGAAGAAGCCTAAGAGCCTATCAGGAAATTGTGCACATTTTTATTGAAAATTTCAAAAGTCAGAAGGAAAGGAGGAGTATGTGAATTGGATCTATCCCCAATTAAAATAACATCCAAGGAATCAATATTTTCTGTGGTATCATTAGGAGGTTTACCTATTCCTTTAGAGGCTTTGGATGTAACAACAACAGGTAGAAGAGAAGCAGGAGTTGCATTCAATTCTTTTAGTAAAAACTTATATTGTTGTTTCACCTTACTTAGCTAATATAGGGAGATGTTAGATTTGAATTTCTTCATGTATTCCACTATATTTTATTCAATGGTTTCACGGACTACCAAGGTCTTTGTTGTATGTGGAGAATATGATGAAGATGGGACTAATTGAAAAGATGTGGAAGGATATTTTTCATTGATAACTTTATCTTTAGCAACAGAGGATGAGGGTTTTTGTTTCTATATTGATTGTGATGAATCAACAAGACCTTTACTTCTGGTGCTAACATGTAATACTTCATGATCATCTTCATTATCAGAATTAGGGAGAATAAAATCCCATAACCCATGTACTTCGACTAGTTCTTCATCTTGAGATTCCTTAGTAGATAATGTTGTTTCATCCTCATCTTCATCCTGATCAGATTCAACATTGGATATAGTATTGGGTGGTTGAGGATTTGATGTCTGATATTTCTTGAAAGCTCTAAAAGGTTTTTTAGAAGAATACTCAGCTACCTGTTTTTTTATTTCTACCATCTTAATTTACATGGATTTAAGGAAGTTTTGTGTAATATCCCAAAGGGGAGAATGCAGTAATACAAAAACACAATATAAGAACTGCAACAATGTAAAAAAATAATCTAAAGACACCATACAAATGTACAAAATAGTTGACCCATTTTATTATATTGGAGGTGGAATATAAGTATAACAGTGCTCAAAATACGAGACACTCAAGCCAAAGAGATGGCCTAGAATGACCCTGAAATGCTCCCACAAGAGGGACTGTGTAATTGTTGGACTACTGGAAGGAATACTATGCTGTCCCCGCTGCAAATGTTGAGACTGCAACTATCGACAAAATATAAAAGTGTAGTATGGCAGTTCCGGAGCCCAGATGATTCTAGTATTTTAGATCCAGGCTCTATGATGAATACCCAAGATAACCCAGAAAAAATTCTAGATCTAACATCCTTGGAAAATCACCCGCTTAGGGCCTGCAACTATATGACTGCTGGGTATGCATATCTACTGCATGAGCTTAAGATATGATGTCTGCAATAAGGTAAAACTAACTCAATGCATAGAGGGTTGATCCCTCCTTTAGATCCTTAAGCTAAAAGCTCAAGATCTGTCTCCTCCAACCTCCTCCAAAAGATGCAGCTGCTGAATACACAAAAGTTGAGTAAAACTACGTTGTTAGGGATGGAGGCTCTATAGCATGATGCTAGATAATGCAAATCAGCTCAATAATAGTGGAGACAGTATGCCCAAAGTGAAGGAATGGTCCCTCACAGGATTTCCAGCTGAAATACTGGCAACTTCCCTCCTCCAGTAGATCTGCAGGACTAGACTGCGCAATCCCTTGGGGAATTTTTGCTCAGATGAAAGTGTGTAATGTTGGCTTGAATGCCATATATGAATATACAGCTTCTGGAAGACTGGTCTTGAAGCCCAAGGTGAAAGTATGAATCCTCCACCAGTTTCTTAGATGAAATGCCAAGAACTACCTCCTCCTCTCAAACCCTCAACTTCAAGAGAAATCAAAGTTGATGCAAATGCAGGAGACATTGGGGTACTACAAACTTGGAGAGTTTGGACACCTTGCCTACGATTGGGTTGGTGTGCATGCACGGATTCTAGAAATAGAATGAGTTGCATGAGGACATGCAACCAAATCAGTGAGGGGGAGATGATGAGCTTCCCAATTGACATCCTTTTCGTCTATCAAACCATTTCTTTTTTACTTAAGTTCATTCCTTTTTCCCTATTTTTGGATCCTTAGACATGCTCTTTACCGTTTTTAGCTCAAAAGTATATATGCTTATTATGTTTCTTTGATTTATTGTTTAAAGATTTGAATTAAGGAATGTGTTGAAAAGTTATCAAATCTAGGTGTTAAATATGTGTGTGTGTGTGTGTATGTTATGATGTGTGCATAATAAAGAGGACTGACTATGCCTCTGAAGTATTCATAAGTTGTAGTTAGAAAACAACTAGAAGTGTATAATCGTGAATTAATTATAAAGATGCGAGGGAGTACTAGCGATTTTGTGGTTGGAGCCTCTGAAGTACATGAGGATCATTCTACCTAATGATAAAAGACATTGATTCCTTATTTCCAGGGCCAACTTGCAAAGTGAATATCCATCAAAGTCATGATAACGAATAAGGAGTTATATAGTATGCACATGGTGATATCCAAGGCCTGACAAAACACAAGAATTTTGGAATTGAGCATGGCTCGGGCTAGTTCAACATGCAATTTTGGTAGCTACACCATCGGCCTATATGTCCAACATAAAATCATGAGTGGCATCACCCCCAACCCCCCCCCCTCCCCCCTCCGCCCCCCCACGATCGCTTGAATGTTGTTTTTTTGTGTTCCTATTTTAATAAAAATATTAATTTTCTTATTTTGTCCACCGTTTGGTGGAATCATTTTGTTATACATTAAACAATAATTCCCTTGGAATTATATATATGTATGCTTCTATGAAGTAAGGGGATCCTCTTAAATCAATATTCTATACTTGGTCTCTGTTATTAGTTTTAATACAACATAAAATTTGTGTGAGTGTTATGAAGGTGATTCAAGGGAATTACAATTATATTCTAATCCAGGGTTAGTGGATTGGGGGTTATGAATGCTTCAACATACACACACAAATATATGCGTGTGTGTTTTGTAGCATTGAAAGGAATATAATGAAAAGTCAATTTGGTTTTCTCGTTTTTGGATGTAGGAGAAAATATTTGTGTATATTTTATGTTCTTGTCGTTGTTTATTTTTAAGTTTTAAGATTTGGTTTGCACGTAATTTCTGTACAGAGTTAAAACCTACAACTTTGCTACTTTTTATGATTTGTCCCATGCTACTAGGAATTTAAGTTTATTTTTCAATTTAACCTTGAAATGATTGAAATTTGTTCTTTTGTAATTTCTTTAATTTAATTTTTATTTAGATCTAGTTTTAATTCTTATTTTTGAATTGAACTTTAGCATATTCAAATTGTTTTGGCAACAAATTAAACAAAGAGTAAATCTCCTATTGATTTTTGTAACTTACTTGAATTAATTTGGTAACATTATATGTGCCAAACACTTAATGTAAAATTACAAATTTGTGAAGTCATTTGAGGCAAAACTATATATGACCATGTAATTATACATATATTATTTTTTCTTCATCGTACATCATATAATTATACATATGTTCTTTTTTCTCCATCATACATCATGGAAAGCAAAGATGGAAATATGATGATTTTCCTTAATATTGGTCATGTGCACAACTACAACAAAAATGAGCACACTAAATAAAATATTAGTTAAGCCAACGCAACATTCATGTAACACAAAAACTATTAATTCTAGTTTTTAAAGAGGGAGAGAATAGTTCAAATTGTAAAGCCTACGTTACATTATTGGGACATGTGTTGTTAATAAATTATTGATTTATGATTAGTCTTTTATCCCAACAACCAAGGTTGAATAAATTGCAAGCGCGTCCTATTCGTACTCGTATGAATTGATTACAATCATTAACACTATAACCTCTAGGCATACTAATGTGGCCCTTGATGTTGAACACAGGGCTAATAAGGTATTTAAACCACCGACATCACAAAGAGTTCATTAACAATATAGTCTATCACCAATCGAGGCATTTATGATTTTATTTTAAGGTGATTTACAACATTTCTAAATAAAACTAACTTAGAAATATAAGAAGAAAATAGTCTCTACTTCCTTTGCCAATTTGATGTAATATATCAACTTTATTTTCTCCATAAAATGACATTTACACAAATCTATTTTGTTAATAATTTTAATAATGATGAATTTTACAAATTATAAATTAATTGCAAACTACTAAACATTCATCATTTAATTTAAAAACATGCTCTATAAAAAAATAATTTGAACATAACATAACTCAACTCTTCATATTGTTTAATCTTAATCATATTGTAATTTGAACATCGATGTTCAAGATAAGAAATACCTCAACTCTTGATATTGTTTAATCTTAATCATATTGTAACTTGAACATCGAAATACCAAAAAACAACATTCTTAAATACCACAAAAAGAACATTCTTAGTTTGAATATATGCAATAGCCAGAGCGAAGCGTATTGTTTAAGAAGTGATTAGAGGGTTTATTTGGCAATTTTAATGGATAACGTATAGTTTTCTAAGGATTAATTTTAGATTTCGAAGCAAGGGAAATATGTATAAACACTTTAATATGTTTGCATATGACGTTTCATCTGTATGAGGTATAAGGAATCATTTGCATAAAACTCTTATGCATCTCTCCTCAATGGAGTCAGGAATTTGGTAATCACTTTTACGAGAAAAGGTGTGTGTGCCGAGGATTGCCCACCCGGTGGCTTGCCTAATGTTTTCATTTCATTCTGCCTGCTTCAAATTAAATTTAAATACAAATAAACAAAGTTATTATTATTTTTCCAAATCTCATCTTTTTTCCATTCCTCAATATCTGCAAAACGAGCATGTTATTCCGTTGGTCAAACTGGGTCGCAGGGGTGAAAGCCACGTATACATTTTATTCCATTGCTCACACTGGGTCACACGGGTGCTTGTTATTTCGTCAGTCAAACTAGGTCACACGAGTGGAAACCACGTATTAATGTATTTTGTTGAAAACTGTTATTTTGGACTCCAAATTCATCTGCCATCAGAGTGGCGCAGCGGAAGCGTGGTGGGCCCATAACCCACAGGTCCCAGGATCGAAACCTGGCTCTGATACCTGTTATCAGAAGTGGTTTCTATTTCAATTTTTAATGCGTTATTTTTTCGATCCAATTCGATTTGTGTATTAATTCGATATACCTGTTATCAAGAAGTGGCTTCTATTTCAATTTTTATTGCGTTATTTTTTCGATCCAATTCGATTTGTGTATTAATTCGATCATAGACGTAATTTTTTTTTTCACCGCGACTTTCGATTCCATTTGTTTGTGATTTATTTTTTTACTGCGCTCTTTTTCAATTCGATTTATTCACCGCGCCTTCATTTGTTTGTCATTTCTATTTTTCACGGCCTTTAGATTCGATTTATTTGTGAATTTGATCATAGAGCTAAATTCTTTTTTTATTTCTTTTTTTTCACCATGCCTGTTGGTATATAAAGGGATTTTTTTAATGTTCCTTTACAAAATGATTATTTTAATTAATACATTAAAACCAAAAATATTTAAAATATATATTAAAATGGAAATTTTTAATATTTCTTTACAAAATATATATATTAAGATTATTTCTTCAAATTAAAACCAAAAATATTTAAAATATATATTAAAATTAATAAAAACAATAATTTAAAAAATATATGAAGAGACATTAAAAAAACATTTAAATATATATTAAGATACCTTAAAAACAAAAACATTTAAATATATATTTAAATTAGTCTTTAATATGGCATAAAAACAACAATTTTAAAATATATATTAAAATTATTTCAATTAATACATTGAAAACCAAAAAAAATTAAAATATATATTAAAATTAGTCTATAATAATACCCAAAAAAATAACAATTTTCTTTCTTTGATATTTCTTTCATTTTATTTTGCAATTAATTAAGTTGATATTTAATAACATAATTTTTCATATTATGTAACTCTATCTTAAATTGGCCCATTACAATGTTACCCCTTAATACAACACTCAACTCCACTTACATTAACATTATTATAAACACTATATATAAAAATGAATATTTAAAAAATAATATATAAATGCCATTGCAATATATATATATATATATATATATATATATATATATATATATATAAAAAAGAAAGACTAGAACATATTCAAACATATGGATGAAAATTTTAAGATGAGTGAGATTGAGCCCAATTTTAAACTTTATCTCTTATAATAGAGACCAACAAAATTATTAAATATTTTTAATATCACATATAAAAATTATAAAATGTTATAATTAATTTAAATAACAATTATATTGAAAATGTGTTACTTCAATCTTGTATAACATACTAAATATAAAAATATAATGATAGTAAGATTATTTTTTTAAGTCCACATATATATGTTATTGAGATGTTTTTATTTTTTTATGTTTATGTAGACCATTTCCACTATAAAATTTTAAATAAATGTTTTGAAAACTCTTCAAAACATCGTTTCTATGGAAATATTCAATTAATATTTCATATATGTTTTATTATTCATTTTTTTTTAATGAAAGAGTTAGATTTATATTATAAATTCTAGATTGCATGGCCAAAACCATTTACATATTAAATTACAAAACTTTCCTATGTTATCATTGTTGCTTCACATTCCAATAAATCCATAACAATATTCTTTCCTCTACGAGCTCTATGGACTATAACTCTACATTTGTGTCTTCCATATATTCTAAAAAATTGACCAAAAAACAAAACATACTTGCAATACATAGAAAATAGAAGAATTAAACAGGCTTTGAGGGCCCAACTTCATTAATTCCATTTCGGGTGGGCTCTTTTCCTTTTCTCACTCTTGCGCCTACTGCACCACCACCATAGTACTCTTGGTGCTCCTCAGTATAGGGATATGTCTCATTGAACATGAATTCTTGAACATTTACGAAGAGTTCAAAGCTTGACACCTCAACATTATTAGACCATAACTCTGCTTCTAGTTGTGTGAATTTTCCTTCCACCATTCCCTCAAGGCCTTTAAATTGTGCTTCAACAAATCTAGCCCTCGATTCTCTTCCACTCTCCATAAGACCCAGTATTCTAGAAAAAATATCTATTTGTCCGATAAAAAATTAGAGCAAGAGCTCCATCGTTTTCTTCCAGCTCACCATTTTAGGCTCCAACGATTGTCCTCCTCTTGACGCCATCACTAGACATTCCAGATGAGCACAATTGCAAAGTGAACACTAGGATAAACGACATTAAGGTGACAAAAGAACTAGAGAATCCTTCTTAAATAGGAATTCCCAATCATTTCTCCCGAAAATATGATCCACTGTATTCATTAAGACATAATATTCATTGAACTCCAAATCTATTTTAGAATTGTCCTTCATGAGAAGCCATACCAACATTAATCTAAGAGAATTTATGAATAACTATGGGAGAAATTGTGATTTTCATTGCAACATTAATGTGTCCAAGAGGGATCTCAAAGCACCTAGGATCAAACCCATCCAACTGTCCATTGTCTCAGTCCTAACATATTTGAAGAATATCGCTATGTATGAGGAATTACCACATATCGATCTAATTTTATTAAGGCCTCCAAGTGGTCTCTCCTTTATTATCATGACAATGCCTTTGTGCATACAAGGATTGAACTCCCTTAACCAAAGTTTCATAAGGCTACCAGCTTTTTTACTCTTCGATCTATGATCATTTGCATTGGGTCATGGAACTGAGGTGAATCCCTTGTCATTTCCATTAATTTTGATGATTATTCTTTCAAGCTCCACCCTAATTTTAGCCAGTCTATCTACCTCTCCATTTAGGTGCCTCAAAACATGAAAGAGAGATATTTCTTCAAATTTTTTCAACTGGAGTGCAATTCTTCTTACAATAGGAGGAAATGAAGAGTCATTAGTTTATAGATACTTAACTGTGATCATTCTACCAACAATCATGGAATACGTAAGGATTTTAAGCTTTTGTATGCCCTTATTCATAACAATATCTAGTCCTTTCCACAATGCTAAATATACGAATTTGTTGTTTTTTGTTGTGCCTAAAGCCTAAGCGTAACTTATCTCTTCATATTCCTCAAGGAAATATATCACCTTTCCTGCTCCTGTCACCCCTAAACATTTCGTATATTTTAATTTCTATTACGATAACCAAATACTGTTATTTCCTTTTCTAGATTATTTTCCATTGTTAAGGCATCGAAATAAATACAATAAAATTTAAAGAAATGTTGAAAAAATATCCACACAATCGACATGGTTTCTTACAACTTGACACTATGTACACAAATCCATATAAAAACTTCCATGATTTTTTTCTTTCTTTCAAAATTACATGTAAAATAATCATAACAACAAGAAGATTTTTTCACAAGAAGAAGAAAAGTTAGAGAAGATTTAAAATAAATAAATAAATATCTTAATGTTTAAATAATAGCTTCATCATGTACAATGAATGAATTACTAATATGATTGATTTATTGATAATAAACATATTAGCAATTAATAAGATATTTATAATGAAAACTTGAATTGTTATTCTAATGATTAGATGTATATATTATTAATACATCCTGATATATTAATAATGTTATGATGATATATTATTAATTTAATTATTTATGTGTGTGTGTGTGTATTAATAATGTTATGATGATATTTAGGATATATTATTAATGTGTGTGTGTGTGTTGAGATTCAACAGGAAGATTCAACACCCATGCCTAGTGCATTAATCACCTGGTTGCATTCAACACTTGGTTGCATTAAGCACCCAGACTAGGGTGGGGCCCCCAGTGCTATTTGTGGGTGCATGTCTATTTTGGTTATCCCTTAATTAAGACGAACATTAAAATGTAATCTATTCTCAATGTGGACTGGAATGAATTAAATGAAGGTGATAAATTCAGTTAGCTAGTGGATTTCTAGTTAGAGGATGTTAGTGAGGCATGCAAAGTAATTCTAGTTGTAACAGAGTTCAAAGTGCAGTTGTGCGTGAGTTGGTGCAAGTTGTAAATTAGTTTAACTTAGTTAAGTGAGTTAAACTCAGTTGTGGTAGTTGTAACTGAAGATACACTAGTGAGAGATCTAGTGAATTAAATATTAATTAATTCACAACCAGTGATCTCACATGCAACTGAGGATTTACTATTATTAGTTTCATTCATGTCAGATCCAGTGGAGACCTAGTTGATTTCTAGGTGAAAGGGAAGTTGACTATCAGTTGTAGGATTATTGCCTTGCACAATTGCAACCAAAAACCCATTGCTGTACCCATGATAATTGCACAATCAAGGCATGCAATAATTCCTATATTTTAGGGATCTTTATCATCAGGGATCGCGCAAGCAAGGCAGGTTGTCTGGAGCCTGAGAATTGGCTATGTGTTGGTCAGTTTTGCATATGACAGTGTGAGACAATTAGCTGAGTATTGGAGGGCTCTTGTGAGAAGAGTTTTGTAATTGTTTCATGATCCATGCTTAATACAATAGAAGATAGTGGGGTCTTTAGCTGTAAGATTTCCATAGGAAATTATCTGTGTTGTGTGTGATTGATATTTCTTCATGTTCATCTGATTAGCGATTGTGTTTTTAATTCCGCAAAATATTTGTAGAAGCGATTTAGTATTTAACTTTAGAACATTGTTAGATCGGGTGAATCCAAGATATACATGCATAATGTATAATTTCTATATGGTATCAGAGCACAGGAAATTGTAGAAGTGAAGTAGCAGGTGATTTTGTGACTAGATATAATTCAAATTTGCAGAAAGACTTTCTTGGTGCTACAACTGATTCAAGATTGAAATGGCTTTCAAAGGATTGAGGTTAGAGTATGCACTCGAGGGCATATTGAACTACATTTCTTGGAAGGTTGAGATGGAGGCAGTACTCGGAGACAATGGGTTGAAGGAATTCATTGAAAAATAAGTTCCTAAACTGGATGTTGCAAATCTTGATGCATAGAAAAAGAAAGTGGCAAAGGCGAGGAGGATCCTATTGCAGGGAGTATGAGACCACATTGTCTCAAGCCTCCATGGGAAAGCCACACCATATGCAACGTGGAAGGCTTTGATGGATCTATTCCAAAGCAGTAGCTACCATAGGAAATTGGCGCTCAAAGATAAATTCAAGACGATCACAATGGAAAAGGGTGAAACCATTCCAAAATATCTAACAAATTTTTTCCAATGTCGGGATGAACTGGGGAGCATTGGAATAAAAATTGATGATAATGATTTGGTGAGCTTGGCTCTCCTAAGACTTCCCAAGAGTTGGCACAGTTATCAAGACTCTGTCAATGGAAGGGAAAATTTTCCAAATTGGGAATGATTGTGGTCGGATTTGGTGCAGGAGGAGTTCAGACGGAACACCAGAGATGGATATTCATCTAAGAATGAGGATGAAGAGGATTGTGCTTTGGTTGCCAAGGTGAGGAAGGGGAAGGGGAAGGGGAAGAAATTCCATTCTAAATTTGAGTCCAAGAATGGAAAGAAGAAGGACATGTCCAAGGTGAAGTGTTTTCACTATCACAAGCATGGGAATTTTGCTAATAATTGTCCACAAAAGAAGAAGAACAAGAAGGTCAGAGGATATATAGCTGATTAGGCCCTTCCCTCGCAATTTGATCTTGAATTCTCATTGATCACATGCATGATGTCCAATGAATTGGGATCTGTGTGGTATTTGGATAGTGGCGCTTCCTTTCACATGACTGGAGATAAGGAACTTTTCAGTGACTTGGAGGATAAAGATCTCTAGATGCATATTGAAATGGGCGATGACGTGCTACTGGGATTGGTACCATTACCTTTCAGAGGGAGTCACGTAAACCGTTTCAATTAAAATATGTGATGCATGTACCAGGTCTGAAGAAAAAATTGGTCTCAGTCACAATGTTGGAGGTAGATGGCTGAGTAGCAATGATAGGCAAGGCAGATCAAGTGGTAAGCCAGGATGAGGACGAATTATGGTACAGGCGATTGGACCATCTTCACCCTGGAGCCTTGAAATTCATGCAACAAATTTCTATTGGTCTTCCCAGGGGTACACTTTCGCAGTCAGACACATGCAAGGGATGTACTATGGGAAAACATGTAAAGGCCACCTTTCATGAGAAGGAAAAATGAGCATCGGGGATAATTGAGAGAGTTCACACAGATGTGTGTGGTCCTTTTTTGGTTGCTTCAACAACAAAACATAAGTTACTACTATGTAATATTTTTTGATGGATTTTCTCGTAAGTGCTGGATGTTCTTCATGCAGAAGAACTATCAAACATTCTCTAAGTTCTGTGAGTTTAAGGCACTGGTGGAGAAAGATTCGGGGAAGAAAGTGAAGGCTCTTAGGAGCGATAATGGTGGAGAATACATCTCTAACAAATTCAAGAACTTCTACAACAAATAAGGAATTAGAAGAGAACTCCTAGCGCCTCATAACCCACAACAGAATGGGGTCGCGTAGGGGAATTTTGCGGTCTAAAATGGGCCTTCTAAGAAAAATGTATAACCAAAATAAAATTTATAAGAACCAATAAGATTCAAGATGATGATTTCAACCATGGGGGATGATTCACCATTTTTTAAGTAAAAGGGTAAAAGGATTTAAAAATAATAAAATAATAAAACTACTTTTTCAACTTGTATTTTCAACTTATCTCCCAAGGGTTTTACTCAAATTTTGTGCGGGAGTACTCGTTGGATGCAAAATTTAATTCCTCATCCAAGGACTACCCATGTTTCATACTTTCGATGGACCCTTCTACATGAAAAATGAGAAATACATGAAAAAATGTGATTGCAATCACGTTTTTCATGTATTTCTCATTTTTCGTGTAGCAGTGTCCATCAAAAGTATGCAACATGGGTACTCCTTGGATGATGAATTAAATTTTGCATCCAATGAGTACTCCTACTCGAAATTGAATAAAAAATTTTGGAGATAAGTTGAAAAAGCAGTTTTTTCTTTCTTCCCTCTAAAATTTGACGATGTCATCAAATCTTATTTTATTATTTCCACTATTATTTTATAATTTCCTTAGGAGGCCCATTTTAGACCTCAAAATTACCCTAATGGTGGGTGCAACATGAGCAATGTTGCATGATCAAGGCCTATCGATGCATCTGTGGGTGGAAGCATGCAATACATCGGACATGTGCAAAACTGTTATCCTCATAGAGTACTTGGCATGAGTATACTTGAAGAGGTTTTCACTGGTAAGGCCCAGCATTCTAGAAAAAGATCTATTTGTCCCATAAAAAATTAGAGCAAGAGCTCCATCGTTTTCTTCCAGCTCACCATTTTAGGCTCCAACGATTGTCCTCCTCTCGATGCCATCACTAGACGTTCCAGATGAGCACACTTGCAAAGCAAACACTAGGATAAACGAAATTAAGGTGACAAAAGAACTAGAGAATCCTTCTTAAATAGGAATTCCCAATCATTTCTCCCGAAAATATGATCCACTGTATTCATTAAGACATGATATTCATTGAACTCCAAATCTGTTTTAGAATTGTCCTTCATGAGAAGCCATACCAACATTACTCTAAGAGAATTTATGAATAACTATGGGAGAAATTGTGATTTTCATTGCAACATTAATTTGTCCAAGAGGGATCTCAAAGCACCTAGGATCAAACCCATCCAACTTTCCATTGTCTCAGTCCTAACATATTTGAAGAATATTGCTATGTATGAGGAATTACCACATATCGATCTAATTTTATTAAGGCCTCCAAGTGGTCTCTCCTTTATTATCATGAAAATGCGTTTGTGCATACAAGGATTGAACTCCCTTAACCAAAGTTTCATAAGGCTGCCAGTTTTTTTACTCTTCGATCTAGGATCATTTGCATTGGGTCATGGAACTGAGGTGAATCCCTTGTCATTTCCATTAATTTTGATGATTATTCTTTCAAGCTCCACCCTAGTTTTAGCCAGTCTATCTACCTCTCCATTTAGGTGCCTCAAAACATGAAAGAGAGATATTTCTTCAAATTTTTTCAACTGGAGTGCAATTCTTCTTACAATAGGAGGAAATGAAGAGTCATTAGTTTATAGATACTTAGTGATCATTCTACCAACAATCATGGAATACGTAAGGATTTTAAGCTTTTGTATGCCCTTATTCATAACAATATCTAGTCCTTTCCACACTGCTAAATATACGAATTTGTTGTTTTTTGTTGTGCCTAAAGCCTAAGCGTAACTTATCTCTTCATATTCCTCAAGGAAATATATCACCCTTCCCGCTCCTGTCGCCCCTAAAAATTTCGTATATTTTAATTTCTATTACCATAACCAAATATTGTTATTTCCTTTTCTAGATTATTTTCCATTCTTAAGGCATCGAAATAAATACAATAAAATTTGAAAAACTTTTGAAAAAAGATCCACACAATCGACATGGTTTCTTACACAAATCCATGTAAAATAATCATAACAACAAGAAGATTTTTTCACAAGAAGAAGAAAAGTTAGAGAAGATTTAAAATAAATAAATAAATATCTTAATGTTTAAATAATAGTGTCATCATGTAAAATGAATGAATTACTAATATGATTGATTTATTGATAATAAACATATTAGAAATTAATAAGATATTTATAATGAAAACTTGAATTGTTATTCTAATGATTAGATGTATATATTATTAATACATCCTGATATATTTATAATGTTATGATGATATATTATCAATTTAATTATTTATGTGTGTGTGTGTGTATTAATAATGTTATGATGATATTTAGGATATATTATTAATGTGTGTGTGTGTGTGTTGAGATTCAACAAGAAGATTCAACACCCATGCCTAGTGCATTAATCACCTGGTTGCATTCAACACTTGGTTGCATTAAGCACCCAGACTAGGGTGGGGCCCCCAGTGCTATTTGTGGGTGCATGTCTATTTTGGTTATCCCTTAATTAAGATGAACATTAAAATGTAATCTATTCTCAATGTGGACTGGACAGAGTTAACTGAAAGTGATAAATTTAGTTAGCTAGTGGATTTCTAGTTAGAGGATGTTAGTGAGGCATGAAAAGTAATTCTAGTTGTAACAGAGTTCGAAGTGCAGTTATGCATGAGTTGGTGCAAGTTGTAAATCATTTTAACTTAGTTAAGTGAGTTAAACTCAGTTGTGCTAGTTGTAACTGAAGATACACTAGTGAGAGATCTAGTGAATTAAATATTAATTAATTCACAACTAGTGATCTCACATGCAACTGAGGATTTACTATTATTAGTTGCATTCATGTCAGATCCAGTGGAGACCTAATTGATTTCTAGGTGAAAGGGAAGTTGACTATCAGTTGTAGGATTATTGTCTTGCACACTTGCAACCAAAAACCCATTTTTGTGCCCATGATAATTGCACAGTCAAGGCATGCAATAATTCCTATGTTTTAGGGATCTTTACCATCAGGGATTACGCAAGCAAGGCAGGTTGTCTGGAGCCTGAGAATTGGCTATGTGTTGGTCAGTTTTGCATATGACAGTGTGAGACAGTTAGCTGAGTACTGGAGGGCTCTTGTGAGAAGAGTTTTGTATGTAATTGTTTCATGATCCATGATTAATACAATAGAAGATAGTGGGGTCTTTAGCTGTAAGCTTTCCCTAGGAAATTATCTGTGTTGTGTGTGATTGATATTTCTTCATGTTCATCTGATTAGCGATTGTGTTTTTAATTCCGCAAAAGATTTGTCGAAGCGATTTAGTATTTAAATTTAGTACATTGTTAGATCGGGTGAATCCAAGATATACATGCATAATGTATAATTTCTATATGGTATCAGAGCACAGGAAATTGTAGAAGTGAAGTAGGAGGTGAGTTTGTGACTAGATATAATTCGAATTTGCAGAAAGACTTTCTTGGTGCTACAACTGATTCAAAGATTGAAATGGCTTTCAAAGGATTGAGGTTAGAGTATGCACTCGAGGGAATATCAAACTACATTTCTTGGAAGGTTGAGATGGAGGTAGTACTCAGAGACAATGGGTTGAAGGAATTCATTGAAAAATAAGTTCCTAAACTGGATGTTGCAAATCTTGATGCATAGAAAAAGAAAGTGGCAAAGGCGAGGAGGATCCTGTTACAGGGAGTATGAGACCACATTGTCTCAAGCCTCCATGGGAAAGCCACACCATATGCAATGTGGAAGGCTTTGATGGATCTATTCCAAAGAAGTAGCTACCATAGGAAATTGGTGCTCAAAGATAAACTCAGGAAGATCACAATGGAAAAGGGCGAAACCATTCCAAAATATCTAACAAATTTTGTCCAATGTCGGGATGAACTGGGGAGCGTTGGAATAAAAATTGATGATAATGATTTGGTGAGCTTGGCTCTCCTAGGACTTCCCAAGAGTTGGCACAGTTATCAAGACTCTGTCAATGGAAGGGAAAATTTTCCAGATTGGGAACGACTGTGGTTGGATTTGGTGCAGGAGGAGTTAAGACGGAACAACAGAGATGGATCTTCATCTAAGAATGAGGATGAAGAGGATTGTGATTTGGCTGCCAAGGCGAGGAAGGGGAAGGGGAAGAAATTCCATTCTAAATCTGAATCCAAGAATGGAAAGAAGAAGGACATGTCCAAGGTGAAGTGTTTTCACTATCACAAGTGTTAGACACGGTCCTGTCAGTCCTTCGTCATTGGTCTTCAAACATGTCGAATAATGTTTGCAGGCTAGAGGAAGGTTCAGTAAGTTTTTCAAGAATGTCATCGTCAATAATGTGAGATTGATTCTTCTTCAAAACCCTGTTTTGAAGAAGAAATCATTAAATGTGTTTTTTAGAACATGTAATTTGTCAAAATGTTGCAAATTCTCCAGCTCTTCAAATGGCAGCAGCTTCAGCAGCTCCTATCCCTGCAAAAGCACAAACAGAAAGAACATCATCAGCAATCAGAGACAAAGCGAAATAAAAAAAAATAGAGTTTTGCATCCAAATGCCAGAAATGCCAAAGTATACAACACGCTCAGCTGTTTGGTGGAGTTTGATGGTTATAATCTTGAAAGTGAACCATGTGTAGCTTGTAGCTGGCCAGACATTGGCAAGAAAACTCATGCTTTCTCTCATAGATAAGGCACAACCTTTGAGTGTGGATCCAAAATTTGTTAATGGACTAAGAAGTATTCTCTGCAATTCGAGTTTGGACAAAGAGTTCATAGCAAAGGCAATCACTCTACTTGGAGAGGGAGAAATCATGGACCTCATGGAAGTTGCAGATCCGGATGCTGTTCAGGGAGTTCGTTGTTTTGTTAGAAAACAAATTGCATCTGAATTGCGTGCAGAGTTTTGCAGAGCTGTTGAAACTAACTAAAGCTCAGAGGAATATGATCCTAATCAAGATAGTATGGCAAGACATGCTTTGAAAAATACTGCCCTTGCTTACCTTGCCTCATTGAAAGAGCTAGAAATGATGGAACTTGTATTACATGAATACAAATCAGCTACAAATATGACTGAACAATTTGCAGCTTTGGGTGCTATTGCCCAAAATGCCAGAGATGTACGAGATGAATTTTGTCTGATTTTTATCAAAAGTGGAAAGAAGATGCCTTGGTGATCATTAAGTTGCTTGCATTGCAAGCTGTCTCTGATATCCTGGGCAATGTTAAGAATGTACAGCGCTTGTTGGAGCACCCTACTTTTGACATTTGGAATCCTAACAAGGTTTATTCTCTCATTGGAGGGTTCTGTAGTAGTTCGGTTAACTTCCATGCAAAGATGGTTCTGGTTATGAATTTGTTGGAGATATGGTGTTGAAGCTAGATAAAATTAATCCACAGGTTGCATCCCGCAACATTTCAGTTTTCTCAAGGTATGCAGAAGCGCACTACATCAGCTACGTCTGGAGGGATGGAAATGCATTTTAGAAGGGCCGAGACAGGGTGTTGGAGGTGCGCGCTACGCGCAAAGGAGGCGTGCTACGCATATAACATCACCAGCCAGTGTTAAAAACCACGGGCGCTACGCACTTGCTGCGCGCTATGCGTTGGGTAGGCGCGCTACTCATACAGTCTCAGGGCCGAATTTTTTTTTTTGCCTTTGCGTCCGAGTTCATGCCAAAGCGCCTCAAATCGGCTTGCCAAGACAGTGAAAAAAGGGGACATCATTTTTGTTGGCCAGTATCTCTTTACAGGAAGCGAGACCACTTCTGTCTGGCTTGAGGTTGCAGAGATTAAAGATCGAGATATAGTTTGTTGTGTCAAAAATAGTGCAACTCTTGTTGGTTCATTGTTTACAGTGCCAGCCACTCAAGCTCATATTGATCTTCTAACACTAAGTGATACAGATAAGCATGTTATTGCAACCTGGGGAGTTCGCAACAACATTGACTTTCTTTCTTTGTCATACACACGACATGCAGAAGACATTATACAAACCCGTGCTTATCTTAATGGGCTTGGGAATCTTCATCAGACACAGATATTTGCTTAGATTGACACTGTAGAGGGTCTAGAACATTTTGATGAGATCTTGCGAGAGGCAGATGGTATTGTCATTTCACGTGGTCATTTAGGAATAGATATTCCACCAGAGAAGGTGTTTTTATTCCAGAAAACTGCCCTCCACAAGTGTAACATGGCTGGAAAGCCCGTTGTAGTCACACGCGTTGTGGACAGTATGTCGGCTAATTTACGTCCGACACATGCAGAAGCAACTGATGTTGCAAATGCTGTTCTGGACGGTACAGATGCAATTCTATTAGGTGCAGAAACATACCGCAGATTATACCCTTTTCAGGCTATCTCAATAGTAGGAAAGATCTGTGCAGAAGTAGTACAATCAAGCTATTTAAGAGGAGTATGAAATATGGCAATGATCTGACGAGTCATTTGGAATCTATTGCAACTAGTGCGGTAAGTGTAGCAATCAAAGTGAACGCTTCGGTTATTGTCGTATTCACAACAACTAGAGGAACTTCTAGGTTAATAGCAAAATACCGTCCTACCATGCCAGTTTTATCTGTTGTCATCCCAAGATTGACATCAAATCAGTTGAGATGGAGCTTTACTAGTGCATTTCAAGCAAGACAGACTGTTGTTGTTAGAGGAGTTTTCCCTATGCTAGCAGATCCTCAACATTCGACAGAATCAATTAATGAGACGAATGAGTCTGTATTGAAGATTGCGCTAGATCATGGTAAAATAGCAGGGTTAGTAAAGCCTCATGATCGAATTGTTGTATGCCAAAAATAGGAAACTCGGCTGTAATTAAGATAATTGAGCTTGAAGATTAGTCTGATACAGGATGCGATTGATAGATTTTAGTAGCGTGCACAACATTTCCTTAGGTATATGCCATATGTGCGTGCTAGCTTATGGTTAACGTGGCTTGATTTTCAAGAAATGGTTCTCCTCTTGCAACGTTTACCCACGCAAAAATGGACACATCAGGAGTTAGAAATGGTACTTTCACGAGTATTTGTGTGGAATGCAAGGTTTGATCATGCGCCTAAGTCATTTAAGTAGTTGATAACAAAGGCTATAGGTTATTCTTGACTGGTCATCTTTTGTAAAGGCGACCTCTACATTCCAACGCTATTTTTGGTCAAACAACAAAGGGAAAATGGAAAGTCAAAGTCAAAAGCTAGAATTTAAGTAAAGGATATCTACCAGGGCAGAGAAATAGGATTCGATTTCCTATTTATGATTTCAGTTGCGATTCAAAGGAGTTACACCTACAGATTTCCGCCCCTTCATTGGTACATCAACAGATTTGGGCAGAAATGTAACGTTGTTTTGTTTTTAGAACTAATGGCTGGCTCTTTTACTATTTTCATCATTTCAGTTGAAACAGCTCCATACTTTCATCGATTTGTTCTCAACATTTGAGTTATTTAATGTATTGAAAATCATTTGTAAAGGGGGGAGAGTTCTGAAAACAGTGAGAGAGGTGTGAAGGAAAACTTCACTGTACAGTTTTTGACAGGGATTTAATGAAAAAATACAGCTCTGACTCCTGAGATTCTTGTGGTGTGGATTTAGCATTTTGTCTTTTATTATGTTTCATATGTAGCTTGTAATGTTTTACGTTTCATTTCATAATCATTTCCAATTGAATACTTTAAAGTGAGAAGGGCAGAATCTAGTTTACTGCTCTGCCTTGAGAAGGTATTCATTTTCTGTGTTTTCTCCTGTTTGATAAGGATTCAACTATTGCCCTTGTCATCCTCGCAGCAGTCTTTTCACTCCATATAATTTCAAAATTGAATGCTAAATTTATTTCTTGTCTTGCATCCTGAGATAATCTGTCTTTCGGATTTAACTTCTCTGCTCATGCTGTCCTATGTCCCCATACTGCCCAGAAAACCCAGTGATTTATTAAAAACCTCATTCATATCTGTTTACTAGCCTAAAATCAGTTCCCAATTTAGGTCATCTCAGATCCTATTGGACATCTTTCATTGATTTTGACCCGGAGAGAGCCCTCTCCTGTCCTCGTAGGGCTAGCTACGAGGCTGAGCTTGGTTTGATGTTGCCTCGAGTTTTGCCTTCTTCAGCCTGAGGCAGATTTGAGCGCTAACAACAAGCATGGGAATTTTGCTAATAATTGTCCACAAAAGAAGAAGAACAAGAAGGTCAGAGGATCTATAGCTGATGAGGCCCTTCGCTCGCAATTTGATCTTGAATTCTCATTGATCACATGCATGGTTTCCAGTGAATTGGGATCTATGTGGTATTTGAATAGTGGCGCTTCCTTTCACATGACTCGAGATAAGGAACTTTTCAGTGACTTGGAGGAGAAAGATCTCCAGATGCATATTGAAATGGGCGATGACGTGCTACTGGGATTGGTACCATTACATTTCAGAGGGAGTCAGGTAAACCGTTTCAATTAAAATATGTGATGCATGTACCAGGTCTGAAGAAAAAATTGGTCTCAGTCGCAATGTTGGAGGTAGATGGCTGAGCAGCAATGATAGGCAAGGCAGATCAAGTGGTAAGCCATGATGAGGGTGAATTATGGTACAGACGATTAAGCACCAAGACTAGGGTGGGTCCCCCAGTGCTATTTGTGGGTGCATGTCTATTTTGGTTATCCCTTAATTAAGATGAACATTAAACTGTAATCTATTCTCAATGTGGACTGGAATGAGTTAATTGAAAGTGATAAATTTAGTTAGCTAGTGGATTTCTAGTTAGAGGATGTTAGTGAGGCATGCAAAGTAATTCTAGTTGTAACAGAGTTCGAAGTGCAGTTGTGCGTGAGTTAGTGCAAGTTGTAAATCAGTTTAACTCAGTTGTGCTAGTTGTAACTGAAGATACACTAGTGAGAGATCTAGTGAATTAAATATTAATTAATTCAAAACCAGTGATCTTACATGCAACTGAGGATTTACTATTATTAGTTGCATTCATGTCAGATCCAGTGGAGACCTAGTTGATTTCTAGGTGAAAGGGAAGTTGACTATCAGTTGTAGGATTATTGGCTTGCACACTTGCAACCAAAAACCCATTGTTGTGCCCATGATACTTGCACAGTCAAGGCATGCAATAATTCCTATGTTTTAGGGATCTTTACCATAAGGGATTGTGCAAGCAAGGCAGGTTGTCTGGAGCCTGAGAATTGTCTATGTTTTGGTCAGTTTTGCATATGACAGTGTGAGACAATTAGCTGAGTACTGGAGGGCTCTTGTGAGAATAGTTTTGTATGTAATTGTTTCATGATCCATGCTTAATAAAATAGAATATAGTGGGGTCTTTAGCTGTAAGCTTTCCCTAGGAAATTATATGTGTTGTGTGTGATTGATATTTCTTCATGTTCATCTGATTATCGATTATGTTTTTAATTCCGCAAAAGATTTGTAGAAGCGATTTAGTATTTAACTTTAGTACATTGTTAGATCGGGTGAATCCAAGATATACATGCATAATGTATAATTTCTATATGGTATCAGAGCACGGGAAATTGTAGAAGTGAAGTAGGAGGTGATTTTGTGACTAGATATAATTCGAATTTGCAGAAAGACTTTCTTGGTGCTACAACTGATTCAAGATTGAAATGGATTTCAAAGGATTGAGGTTAGAGTATGCACTCGAGGGCATCTCGAACTACATTTCTTGGAAGGTTGAGATGGAGGCAGTACTCGAAGACAATGGGTTGAAGGAATTCATTGAAAAATAAGTTCCTAAACTGGATGCTGCAAATCTTGATGCATAGAAAAAGAAAGTGGCAAGGGCGAGGAGGATCCTGTTGGAGGGAGTACGAGACCACATTGTCTCAAGCCTCCATGGGAAATCAACACCATATGCAATGTGGAAGGCTTTGATGGATCTATTCCAAAGCAGTAGCTACCACAGGAAATTGGTGCTCAAAGATAAACTCAGGAAGATCAAAATGGAAAAGGGCGAAACCATTCCAAAATATCTAACAAATTTTGTCCAATGTCGGGATGAACTGGGGAGCGTTGGAATAAAAATTGATGATAATGATTTGGTGAGCTTGGCTCTCCTAGGACTTCCCAAGAGTTGGCACAGTTATCAAGACTCTGTCAATGGAAGGGAAAATTTTCCAGATTGGGAACGACTATGGTTGGATTTGGTGCAGGAGGAGTTCATACGGAACACCAGAGATGGATCTTCATCTAAGAATGAGGATGAAGAGGATTTTGCTTTGGCCACCAAGGCGAGGAAGGGGAAGGGGAAGAAATTCCATTCTAAATCTGAGTCCAAGAATGGAAAGAAGAAGGACATGTCCAAGGTGAAGTGTTTTCACTATCACAAGCATGGGAATTTTGCTAATAATTGTCCACAAAAGAAGAAGAACAAGAAGGTCAGAGGATCTACAGCTGATGAGGCCCTTCCCTCACAATTTGATCTTTACTTCTCATTGATCACATGCATGGTGTCCAGTAAATTGGGATCTGTGTGGTATTTGGATAGTGGCGCTTCCTTTCACATGACTGGAGATAAGGAACTTTTCAGTGACTTGGAGGAGAAAGATCTCTAGATGCATATTGAAATGGGCGATGATGGACAATACTATGCTACTGGGATTGGTACCATTACCTTTTAGAGGAATTCAGGTAAACCATTTCAATTAAAATATGTGATGCATGTACCAGGTCTGAAGAAAAAATTGGTCTCAGTCGCAATGTTGGAGGTAGATGGCTGAGCAGCAATGATAGGCAAGGCAGATCAAGTGGTGAGCCGGGATGAGGGCGAATTATGGTACAGGTGATTGGGCCATCTTCACCCTGGAGCCTTGAAATTCATGCAACAAATTTCTATTGGTCTTCCCAGGGGTACACTTGCGCAGTCAGACACAGGCAAGGGATTTACTATGGGAAAATATGTAAAGGCCACCTTTCATGAGAAGGAAAAATGAGCATCGGGGATAATTGAGAGAGTTCACACAGATGTGTGTGGTCCTTTTTCAGTTGCTTCAACAACAAAACATAAGTTACTACTATGTAATATTTGTGAATTTTCTCGTAAGTGCTGGATGTTCTTCATGCAGAAGAAATATCAAACATTCTCTAAATTCTATGAGTTTAAGGCACTGGTGGAGAAAGAGTCGGGGAAGCAAGTGAAGGCTCTTAGGAGAGATAATGGTGGAGAATAAATCTCTCCAAATTCAAGAACTTCTGCAGCAAAGAAGGAATTAGAAGAGAAATCCTAGCACCTCATAACCCACAACAGAATGGGGTCACATAGGGGAATTTTGAGGTCTAAAATGGGCCTTCTAAGAAAAATGTATAACCAAAATAAAATTTATAAGAACCAATAAGATTCAAGATGATGATTTCAACCATGGGGGATGATTCACCATTTTTTAAGTAAAATGGTAAAAGGATTTAAAAATAATAAAATAATAAAGCTACTTTTTCAACTTGTATTTTCAACTTATCTCCCAAGGTTTTTACTCAAATTTTGTGCGGGAGTACTCTTTGGATGAAAAATTAATTCCTCATCCAAGGACTACCCATGTTTCATACTTTCGATGGACCCTTCTATGTGAAAAATGAGAAATACATGAAAAAAATGTGATTGCAATCACGTTTTTCATGTATTTCTCATTTTTTATGTAGCAGTGTCCATCAAAAGTATGCAACATGGGTACTCCTTGGATGAGGAATTAAATTTTGCATCCAATGAGTACTCCCGCTCGAAATTGAGTAAAAAATTTGGGAGATAAGTTGAAAAAGCAGTGTTTTCTTTTTTCCCTCTAAAATTTGATGATGTCATCAAATCTTATTTTATTATTTCCACTATTATTTTATAATTTCCTTAGGAGGCCCATTTTAGACCTCAAAATTACCCTAATGGTTGGTGCAACACGAGCGATGTTGCATGATCAAGGCCTACTGCTGCATCTGTGGGTGGAAGCATGCAATACATTGGACATGTGCAAACCGTTATCCTCATAGAGTACTTGGCATGAGTAGACTTGAAGAGGTTTTCACTGGTAAGAAACCTGATGTTTCACACTTTATCATTTTTGGCTCATCTATTTATGTGCATGTGACCAAGGACACTAGGAATAAGCTGGAACCAACAACTAAGGTTGGGATTTTTGTGGGGTACACTGAAACACCCTATAATTATCATGTGTATTTTCCAAACAACATAATGATTTTTGTGTGACGAGATACCAAATTTGATGAGAAGAAATCCATGCGGTTGTCCCTTAAGAGGGAGTTGGAATTGCATGCAGAGGAGGAACTATTGGTTCCCAAGGATGAGTCTCAAGATGTGGATCAACCACATGAGGAGGTTCATGTAGTGGAGGAAAACACTCATGCAGAGCCATCCATCAGAAATGGCAGAAGGCGCATCACGGAAGCTGATAGATTGAGACTTGATGCTGCAGAGAATTTAGGAGCTCCTACTTCACAGTGCAGACATATACAGTCTCCTGGCCGATTTACTAGATACATGTCTCTTATGAGAAAATTTATTGTGACTGAACCATCTTCATTTCAAGAAGCAGTGCAGAAGCCTACTTGGGTTAATGCAATGGTGGAGGATTATGACTCCATTGTCAAGAACATTGCATGGGAGATAGTCCCAAGACTGGTCGACAAATCAGTGGTTGGATCGAGATTGATCTACAAGGTAAAGAAAGCTACTGATGGGAGTGTGGAGAAATACAAGGCTATATTTGTGGCCTAGGGATTCTCACAGATTGAGGGGATAGATTATGATGGACTTTTGCACCTGTTGCAAGGTACTCTTCCATAAGATCCATCCTTTCACTCTCAGCGCAGATGGGTTGAAGTATTCATCAGATGGATGTGAAAACTGCGTTTCTCAATGGGATCATCGAGGAAGAGGTGTACATAGAGCATCTTGAAGGTTTCGAAATCTTCAACAATGAGTCACATGTGTGCAGACTCAAAAGAGCACTGTATGGGCTGAAGCAAGCACCCCATGCTTGGTACACTCGGATAGATAGCTATTTCACCAGACTGGGCTTCACATATGAAGAGACATAGCTATTTCACCGGACTGGGCTTCACATAGCTAAAATTAATAAAAACAATATTTTAAAAAATATATGAAAATACATTAAAAAAATATTTAAATATATATTAAGATACCTTAAAAACAGAAAAACAAAAACATTTAAATATATATTTAAATTAGTCTATAATACTGCATAAAAACAATAATTTTAAAATATATATTAAAATAAGTCTATAATAGTACAAAAAAAAACAACAATTTTAATATATATCTATATATCTATATATATATATATATATATATATATATATTAAATTAATACATTAAAAATCGAATACATTTAAAACATATATTAAAATTAGTGTATAATAATGGATGGTGATGGATGTACTCTTAAGCTATTTCGTGATGTGAAAATCACCAACTTTTGTGGGCAAAAATTCAATCATGTTAAGGGTTGGTGTGGCTCAGGCTAGGTTCGAGCCCTGGGTGATTTTTACAGCTTAGATGCCCTTAGGAAGCTATTTCTCAAGCCACAAGTCTAGCCTAATGTGATCTCTTGAGAACTTAGAGAACTTGACCTAAATAATAATAATAATAATAATAATAATACATATATTAAAATTACTTCAATCAATACAATAAAAACTAAAAACATTTAAAATATATATTAAAATTAGTTAGTTGTTACTAAAGGGAAAAAAATATTCACCTACTATCCTTTGATGGATGGATTGGATCTCAATCTAAATCAATGGCAAGGGATTTTATCATTTGAAAATCTCTAATTTTCGCTTTTCTAGGACAATGGATTGCTTGGAAAATCAATTGGGGAATACCCATAAATTACAACAATAGAGAATATTGGCTTTCAAATGAACTAATTAGTTTGGTTCACTTCAACGACATTGTGACGTTGGAAAATGCTTCAATTTTTGGCTTCTATATTTTATAGAACCGAAGTTAGATGTACGTGGGAGAGTTTGAATTTAAAGGGATACTAGTAGACAAATGGAATGTGTTTGTGAATCATTGAAAAAAGAATCACATGCTGATAAATTATGAATGAGAGTAGTATATTTATACATAATCGTTTAGAGTAGTGTATTTTCCTCAAGAGAGGTTATGAATTTACACATACAATGTCAATGATAACCAAACCTAGAAATACAATAATGACTAGAGTGTAAATTCGACCATCTCCAAATTGAAGCTCGCATCACTTTTATTAAAAGAGATTATTCAAAAAGAAATAGTGTTCATTGAGAATGGAGAAAAATATCACCATTTTCATTTCAATAAGGAGAAGTAGAAAAATATTTGAAATATAGGTGTATTGAGAATGCAAACAACAAATAGATTATACCAACTCTACCAAAATAATTTTTTTTGTGGAGGATTAAAATTAAGACTTGAATTCGAACGTGAGAAGAACTATTCAAAGGCAAGCGTTGCAACACTACCATTTCTTTGGAGGTTGTATTTCTGCAAAGAGAAGACTTCATGTGCGAGCCAAGTACAACCTAATTAGACTACATAACTAACAAAATCAATTAAATTTAAATTCATCCCAACACTCAACTAATCAATTGCTTACATAAGCAAGCTACTAAACTCTAACTAGACTTACATTTTTATAGTCACCGCATTGATATTTCTTTCATTTTCTTTTGCAATTAATTAAGTTGATATTTAATAATATAATTTTGCATATTATGTAACTCTATCTTAAATTGGCCCATTACAATGTTATCTTTTAATACAACACTCAACTCCACTTACATTAATATCATTATATACATTTTATATAAAAATGAATATTTAAAAAATATATCTATATATATAAATGCCATTGCACTATTTTATATATACATATATATATATCTATATCTATATATATATATATATATATATATATATATATATATATATATATATATATATATATGACTAGAAAATATTCAAACATATGGATGAAAATTTTAAGATGAGTGAGATTGAGCCCAATTTTAAACTTTATCTCTTACAATAAAGACCAACAAAATTATTAAATATTTTTAATATCACATATAAAAATTATAACATGTTATAATTAATTTGAATAACAATTATATTGAAAATGCGTTCAATTTTGTATAACATACTAAATATATAAAATAAATGAGAAAAGCCTAATGATAGTAAGATTATTTTTTTAAGTCCACATATATATGTTATTGAGATGTTTTTATTTTTTTTATCTCTATGAAGAACATTTCTACTACAAAATTTTAAATAAATGTTTTGAAAACTCTTCAAAACATCGTTTCTATGGAAATATTCAATTAAAATTTCATATATGTTTTATTTATTCATTTTTTTTTAATGAAAGAGTTAGATTTATATTATAAAATCTAGATTGCATGGCCAAAACCGTTTACATATTAAATTACAAAACTTGCCTATGTTATCGTTGTTGCTTTACATTCCAATAAATCCATAACAATCTTATTTCCTCTACGAGTTCTTTGGACTATAACTCTACATTTGTGTCTTCCATATATTCAAAAAAATTGACCAAAAAACAAAACATACTTTCAATACATAGACAATAAAAGAATTAAACAGGCTTTGAGGGCCCAACTTCATCAATTCCATTTCGGGTGAACTATTTTCCTTTTCTCACTCTTGCGCCCTTTGCACCACCACCATAGTACTCTTAGCACTCCTTAGTATAGGGATATGTCTCATTGAACATGAATTATTGAACATTTATGAAGAGGTTAAAGCTTGATACCTCAACATTGTTAGACCATAACTCTACTTCCAGTAATGTGAATTTTCTTTGACACCATTCCCTCAAGGCCTTTAAATTTTTCTTCAAAAAATATAGCCCCCGGTTTTCTTCCACTCTCTATAAGGCCTAATATTCTAGAAAAAATATTGATATGTCCCATCAAAAATTAGAACAAGAGATCCAATGTTTTATTCCAGCTCACCATTTAAGGCGCCAACAATTGTCCTCCTCTTGACGCCATCGCTAGACATTCCAGATGAGCACAAATTCAAAGTGAACACTATGGTAAACGAAATTAAGGTGACCAAAGACCTAGAGAAGCCTTCTTAAATAGGAATTCCCAATCCTTTCTCTCGAACATATGCTCCAATGTATTCATTAAGGCATGATCTTCATTGAACTCCAAATCTATTTTAGAATTTTCCTTCATGAGAAGGTAGACCAATATTCCTATAAGAGAATTTATGAATAACTATGGGAGAAATTGTGATTTGCATTGCACCATTACTGTGTCCATGAGGGATCTCAAAGCGCCTAGGATCAAAGCCATCCAAATCTCGATTGTCTCGGTCCTAACATGTTTGAAGAATAACGCTATGTATGAGGAACTACCACGTATTGATCTAATTTTATGAAGGCCTCTAAGTGGTCTCTCCTTTATTATCATGACAATGCCTTTGTGCATACAAGGATTGAACTCCCTTAACCAAAGTTTCAAATGACTGCCAGATTTTTGGCTCTTTGATCTAGGATCATTTGCATTGGGTCATGGAACTGAGGTGAATCCCTTGTCATTTCCATTAATTTTGATGATTCTTATTTCAAGCTCCACCCTAAGGTTAGCCAATATATCCGCCTCTCCATTTAGGCACCTCAAAACATGAAAGAGAGAGATTTCTTCAAAAAATTTCAACTGGAGTGAAATTATTCTTACAATAGGAGGAAATGAAGAGTCATTAGTTTATAGACACTTAGTGATAATTCTACCAACAATCATCGAATGGATTTTAAGCTTTCGTATGCCCTTATTCCTAACAATATCTAGTCCTTTCCACAATGCTAAACATACAAGTTTGTTGTTTGTGGTTGTGCCTAAACCCTGAGCATAACTTATCTCTTCATATTCCTCAAGGAAATATATCACCCTTCCCGCTCCTGTCGCCCCTAAACATTTCATATATGTTACTTTCTATTACGATAACCAAATAATGTTATTTCATTTTCTAGATTATTTTCCACTGTTAAGGCATCGATATAAATACAACAAAATTTTAAAAACTGTTAAAATAAGATCCACACAATTCACATGGTCTATGTACACAAATCCATATAAGAACTTACCATGCAATTTTTTTTTGCAAAATTACATGTAAAATAATCATAGAAACGAGAAGAAATTCACATAAGAAGAATAAAAGTCAGAGAAGATTTCAAATAAATAAATATCTTAATGTTTAAATAATAACTTCATCATGTACAATGAATGCATTACTAATATTACCAATTTATTGATAATAAATATATTATAAATTAATAAAATATTTATAATACAAACTCTAATTTTTATTCTAATGATTAGATGTATATATTACTTATAAATAATGATATATTCATAATGTTATGATGATATTTATTATATAATATTAATGTCATTCTTTATGTGTGTGTATATAAATAATGTTATGATGATATTTATGCTATATTATTAATGTGTCTGTGTACGCACGCACTGGCCTATGCACATGCACATGCATGTGTGTGTGTGTGTGCATGTGCGTGTTCTAGCTAACTTTTATACTATTTTACAAAAAAAAATGGTTGTAAAGATAATCAAAATCTCTAAGAACACAAAGCATCAACATAGTTAGAGTAGACATATCAAGCCAGTGCTAAGTGTTAGTATGAATCCTTTGTTGAAGTGTACGAAAAAAGACCACTTTAGCTACGCATAAATTATAGCCCTAACATCAAATATGGCTGCCAATATCTTCAGATCTGCAGTTAGTTGATCAAGACAAATGCTGCAAAAAATCCAGATCTGTGTAGTAGCATTAGCGAAAAAAGTAAGGTTTTGCTCCATACATCCAATAGACAAGACAAGAACAATATTTTTGAAAGAATTTTTTGTATTAAGGGCACCTGGGAGGAAAACAAGAAGGTGTTTCTAATTCTCCTCAATGGGATGGGTTCTTGGAAGTCCTCAGCACTTCAGATCTAGTATTTCTCTCTCTTGTTGGTGTAGAAAACCCAGACAAAGATAGAACTCAAAGAGAGCTCACACAGCAAATAATGGAAAATTTGACAATGATAATGGATCAAAGTCAGACCAAGAGTATAGATCTAGAGTGATCTAATAGGCAACAAAAGGTGAAGAATGGTAGGAGAAACCCTCCTATTTATAACAAAATATTGGGTCATTCTAGATCTTGGTGCATAATTAAAATAACATTAACCAAATCTAGATCCACCTTTTATGGAATATTTTATTATATTTGTTGGAGGAAAAAGTATTTGACTTGGGTCAAATCCCTTTATTTGTGAATAATAAATAAATAAATGATTTATTTATCATTTTAAGGAAGTGGTTGAAAGATAATCAAATAAATAATGATTTATTTAATTATTTATGGGTGATTTAGTCATTTTAACAAGGAATTAAATAATTATTCCTAGAAAACAATAAGATAAATAAAGATTTATCTAATTAATTTCTTTGTTTTGGGTTAAACATGACCAGGAATAATAATTGAATTATTGTTTAATTAATTATTCCTTGAGGAAAATCAAACAAATATAGGTTTGTTTAATATTTCCTTTTGGGGTTTCCTATTTAGACCATAAACAATCTAATAAATGTGTTTTATTAAGTTATTTTACATAGTGAAAGCAATTTTACTTAAGGTAAAATTGGTCTTACATGGTGTACTTGGGTCCATCTAATGGTAGTAGGTTAGATGACCAAAAAATGGTGTAACAGATTGTCCCCCAGCGTGCGAGTGTTAGGAGAAAATTGTATGACCGAAGTACATTGTAAGAACTCAATCACCAGACATCAAAAGGGAAGTTAGAGAGAGAAATGTAAGGTATAATAATGTGCTAAAGAACTAGACCCTGAGGAGACGAGACTTACAGGTGCAACAAGTCTCTTTTTATGAGAGGGTACCTGTGCTAAAGGCGGCGGGGGAGGCATACCTATGCCTGCCGAGACAAAGTACAAAAGAATAGTGTGTCCAGTAAACAAGGGATTGAACCATAAAGTACAGCCAGCATAATCATGAGCCAGATAAAAATACAATGAGGAATCCCACATACATGTTGTGCCTGGGATAACAGCCAGGACTTGTACAGTAATATCTGAGTACATGAGATACAAATACAACCCAAATGCCCCCTGTAAATGGGGAAGGGCTCACAAAATCTGACTGATACATGCAAGTCAGGCGGCACCCAGCGCTAAGGCAGCATCATCAAATATGTGTTGCATGAAGGTACAACGATGAAAAGTCATCTAGGGCATGTGAGAGCTACTGTGAGGGCCACCCCCTCATGAGGGCTGAGACATCTCACACACACCTGGGAATCACCAAAAGTGACTGTTGCATCACTGAACCATCAAGCATACAGATCTTGATCATGCTGAAAGGAGCTGGAGTGGAGAAACAATCAAGTCAAAGGGAAATGAGAGATCCCTTTGCCTGATCCGAGGCACCGAACAAGAGTGGAAGCTGAACCAAGGTACACCGCCCTCTAGACCTGTCTTCTGGAATGAAAGAGCTGATGTCGACAGAAGGAGGTTCGCCATAGGTGAGGCAATGAGAGATCCTCAACTAAGGCACGAGAGAAAATAGTAGAGCGACTGACAGACTAATACCAATAATGATGATGGAATGGAGGGGAATGAGTAGCAAATGGACGACTTCCCTTCCTAGAGCATAAAGGACATGAATGACATGGCAGCGACTGACACAATATCATAAGGGATAGGGGATAGTTGAACCGGAGTCAAAGCAAGGTAGGGTTTGGGGTGACCAGGTGGGGTAGCGGCTGGAGGGTCAAGGTACCAGACGGGGATACCCAGGGTCAGGTTGGGGAGAGAGAGGGTAGCCATAACAGGTACCGAGTACACTCCAGGAGGTGGAAGGAATAACGGTATCTGACCGGAGGGGTAATGGCCGGGCGGAACGGCTCCGAGGTGGCTAAGGCCTGGAGGAACCGATCTAGGAGTATAGAGGGGCTCATGGATACTAGATGTAGGAGAGGGGCCAAAAGGAGGAGTTTCGGCTGGCTGAGATGAATGGCTAGGAGCGGGTTGCGGTGGGCGAGGTTGAGGTTGTTGACTAGCCGTAGCGGGCTGCTTAAGGGTTGCCCGAGATGATTGCATCATGCAAACATTTGATAAGTTGGGATCAGAGATAGGAGGAGGAGGAAAACCAGGAAAAGTTCCAAGCAAAGATGAGTCTTTGTAGATGCCAGAAGAGACACTGGTCAAGGAATAAATGGTTTGCTTATTGGCTACAGAAGAGATGGTCGTCTTAGGGGAGGTCTAAGACTTTGGCTCATGATGAGTCAACTGGTCGATGGTGACTATCTTTCCATTGTGAGGAAAAGACATCTTGCGAAAAAACGTGGATGGGACAACAGACATGGCATAGGTGTAGCTTCGCCCCAATAGAATATTGTAATCTAGAGGGGCGTCGATGACTTCGACGTCAATGCAAACGGTCTTACCCGCAAGGGTGATAGGACAATTATGGAAAAGGCCAATGGGCTAGGAGGGGTGGCCGTCCCACGCTCGAAGGGTGATCGTGGAAGGGGCCAACTCAGGAGATCCGAGTTGCTTCCAAACCGAAGCGGACATCACACAGGTGGATGCCCCCTCATCAATTATACACCGAGAAACGTTAGCGTTCTGGATTTTGACTGGGATTTGGAAGGCGACGGAAGCAGGAAGAGGGGGAAGTTCTAATTGATGGGCATTGAAAACAATCATTTGGTCATCAGCAGGATCTGCAACGCCCATGGCAGATAGTAGAGCCTTCTTTTGGGAAGGGCATGACTGGAGGAGTTCCAATGTGGAAATGGCAGCAGGAGACTGCGCCAAATCATCTACTATGCTATACGAATGAGCAGCTCGACCAGGGGCAGCATTTCGGCGTAATGGTCCCTTAGGAATCTTGGTATGAACCAAAAATTTGGGTTGAGGGATATGTAAGGGACCACTGGATGTCGAAAGAGGCTCTGTAGAACCTGAAGAAGGGGACTCGGAGGCAGACTGAGCGGGAGGCTTGGGGTACTGGCGAGACTGAGTTTGAAGGTTAAGGTCGATGGTTGGAGATGGATCAGAGTTCATCATGAGGATCTGGTAATTGGAGGAAGCGGAAGGGGAAGGTTGAGTGGCTACCTGTCCATCAGGTGGTTGGGCAGCCACGAATCCTTGCTAGGGGAAAAAATCGGTAAACACAGCCGGTTGAGTAGTGGCCACATTAGGGGGAGCATGAGGGGAGGCATGTTGTCCTCGCAATGTGGCTTGAGACTCCCACATCTGCCGCATCTGTGGTAGAAGGGGACAATCGTGAGTGTAATGACCGTAAACACTGCAACACGAACAAGGCTTATTTGTGCGAATAGGCCAATCCGGCTTGGGCTGAGTGCACTGTTGCTGATTAGTAGTGTTAGGGTCAAGACCTTGAGGATTGGGTCCATGAGTACTAGGGGCAGATTGATTTTGATTGCCTTTCCACCTTCTTTGAGAGGAAGGGGGATTAGTCGCGCCCTGCTGAGAAAATACTTGCCCTGGAGGGGGTTGTAGGTGTTGTTGTTGGGGTTGATAAGGCAAGGGAGGTGGAAGTGCAAATGCTGGAGGAGCTGGAGCACCAGGTTGCGGATAAGGATAATGGTTAGGTTGGGAAACATTGAGGTAAGCAGGAGGCGGGGCAAAAGGAGGAGGCATGCCATATCCTGGATACATGCTACCTGGAGGGGGAAAAATGCTAGAGGTGTTGGCCCCTCCCAGAGGGAGACCATAGCCCATAGGAGGTTGAGCATATGGATGAGAAAGGGCTCCAATGATACCGTCGGCGGAATGAGATGCCCCCGGGGCGTTAGCATCACCGGGCCTGGGGAGGTCAGGAAGGACGGTATAAACATAACCAGACTGAGTATAGATCAGGTCATATTTCAAGGCTATTTGGAGGGCGACTTCTTCGGTTTGAGGGAAATGGGAGGCGACATCTTTGCCAATGGGAGGTAGGAGAGTGTGAAGGAACCAGTCCATATAAACCCGATCTTCGAAGGTGGGAGCTCGACATAAGCTCCGTCTTCTCCGCCATTCCTGGACATGAGTGGAAAGGCGGGTCGAAGAGGATTGACAGAAAGACGTCGAAAGCTCTGTACCAGTGTCGTATCAGAGAGGGAGCTGGAAATAAGATAAAAAGGCTTGGGAAATGGTCGCAAAGGTGGTATGGGAAGAGGTGGCTTGGTCAACATACCATTTAGAAGCTTCGCCGGTAAGCGTGCATTGGAACAACTGAAGACGAATGGAATCATCGGTAATGGAATTGGAGGAACACCACATGTGGAAAGATTGGACATGGTTGGTTGGATCGTCTCCAGCAAGGCCTTCGAACTTAGGGTTGTCGGAGGGGAGCTTGGTTGGCATAGCAGGCCAACCAACATCGTGGCAGATAGGGTCATCGATCAACTGATTGAAATCGGGGAGGCTGAGGCCTGCCATGTAAAGGAGCAAAGGTGCAGCCGAGGTATTTCCTGTGGTGGATTCACTGTGTATTAATGATGCAGAGGCACTGAGGCCAGGGATTCACCGCTAGCGTTTAGGCCGTGGACCGGACATATTGAAGGTGACAGGGAGGTAATGTAAGGAGGAGCAATGAATTAGAAGAGGAGTCAGAGTGCGGACTCGGAGGAGGACTAACTCGACGACGACGGGAAGGAGTAGGCCAACCAACTGGAAACTGAGGGTGAAGGCCAAGAAGTCTCTGGGATATGCACCTTGGGGGTGCAATGGTGACAACACAAACATGACACAAGGGGAAGAAGAATGAACAACAAAGGCAGGGAGGTGAAGAAAAAAGTGATTACAATGTCGAAACATGGGCAGAAAGGTGTAGTGTCAATTGATTTTACAATGTTTTAAAGTCTTTGCCTAGCGGTGGTGACCAGGCTCTTCTTCGCTTAGGGTGAGTGTGTGGCGTGCGTTAATTTTAAATTTTAAACCCTGATGTTTTGAGAGCAAAAGAAAAAGTGTGTTGTGTAACTGAAAATAAATCTGCAGAGAACAGTATATAATGCTGAAATAACAGAAAATTAACAGCTAACAATGCATCGATCTAACCCAAAAAGGCGGGTCTCTAAAAACTAGTCTAAGAGAGGGAAAAAATATAGTCAAAACACACTAAAAAGAGGCCAATAGATCTAGGGTCGAGAGGGACAGGGATCTAAAGGAGAAATTTGCTTAAAAGAGGTGCAGAACACAGCCAAGAGGTAGAGGCAAGGTGGCTGGAAAAAAGGAGGAAATCAACAAAAAGAAGAAGGGACAAGGAGGAGGCCCTAAAGGTAGATCCAAACAAAACTTCAGGAGGTGATTTGAAAGGGAGAAGAGTTGATTAAAAGGGATCTGAAAAGGAGGTATCATATCTGAAAAAGGGGTGGCTGAAACTCTGAAAAAACAGACGCCTGAAACAGTTAAAACTCTTCCACCAAAAGTGGAGGGTACTGAAGCCATAGGGGGCTATGTTCCCACTTAGATGAGCAAAAAAGATCAAAAAAAGGTCTAAATGGGCTGAGAGAGGCTGGAAAACCCTGACAGAAGCTTCAGAAAAACCCAGAAAAATTGCAGAAAAATAGCAGAAAAACTGGCAGGCCGCAGGTTCTAACCTATTTTCTGTGTAGGTCCCAGATAATGGGCTGAAAAGTGCGACCTGGAGTCCAGGTCGCAGTTTCTAGGCTGAAAAGTGCGACCTGAAGCTCAGGGTGTCCCGACGGCAAATTTCTGAAAAATTTGTCGTCTCAGTTGTTGATGTAAATGCCTAGGTGCAGTAATTTGGATATGCGGGAATATGAAAAACGACGAGCGGTCGTAATTGAAAACCCGTGTGGAGTTGCCGGTTGTTAGTATGAATCTTTTGTCGAAGTGTACGAAAAAATACCACTTTAGCTACGCATAACTTATAGCCCTAACATCAAATATGGCTGCCAATATCTTCAGATCTGCAGTTAGTTGATCAAGACAAGTGCTGCAAAAAACCAGATCTATGCATAAAGAGACATTAAGCGGTAAAAGTAAGGTTTTGCTCCATACATCCAATAGACAAGACAAGAACAATTTTTGAAAGAATTTTTGTATTAAGGGCACCTGGGAGGAAAACAAGAAGGTGTTTCCAATTCTCCTCAATGGGATGGGTTCTTGGAAGTCCTCAGCACTTCAGATCTAGTATTTTTCTCTCTTGTTGGTGTAGAAAACCCAGACAAAGATAGAACTCAAAGGGAGCTCACACAACAAATAATGGAAAATTTGACAATGATAATGGATCAAAGTCAGACCAAGAGTATAGATCCAGAGTGATCTAATAGGCAACAAAAGGTGAAGAATGGTAGGATAAACCCTCCTATTTATAACAAAATATTGGGTCATTCTAGATCTTGGTGCATGATTAAAATAACATTAACCAAATCTAGATCCACCTTTTATGGAATATTTTATTATATTTGTTGGAGGGAAAAAGTATTTGACTTGGGTCAAATCCCTTTATTTATGAATAATAAATAAATAAATGATTTATTTATCATTTTAAGGAAGTGGTTGAAAGATAATCAAATAAATAATGATTTATTTAATTATTTATGGTTGATTTAGTCATATTTAACAAGGAATATTATTTAAATAAGATTTAAATAATTATTCCTAAAAAATAATAAGATAAATAAAGATTTATCTAATTAATTTCTTTGTTTTGGGTTAAACATGACCAGGAATAATAATTAAATTATTGTTTAATTAATTATTCCATGAGGAAAATCAAACAAATATAGATTTGTTTAATATTTCCTTTTGGGGTTTTCTGTTTAGACCATAAACAACCTAATAAATGTGTTTTATTAAGTTATTTTACATAGTGAAAGCAATTTTACTTAGGGTAAAATTGGTCTTACATGGTGTACTTGGGTCCATCTAATGGTAGTAGGTTAGATGACCAAAAAATGGTGTAACACTAAGGTTTGTGTGTGTTTGTGTGTGTCTGTGTGATCTAGGTCACTTTTATTCTATTTCACAAAAGAAAATGATTGTAAAAATAATCTAATCTATAAGAAAACAAATCATCAACATATTTAGAGTAGACATATCAAGTCAGTTCTACGGTTCCTATTGTAGATAAAACAGTAACACCAAAATTGTTTCGCCAATACCCAAATTTTGGGCCCCCCTTTGATTTTGAAGGCTTTAATGGTCATGTCCATGATTTGATTGATCACATCTCTCATGACCTAGCTCCCATCGAATACTATGCCTGCTCATGTTTACAAGGCACGTTGTAAATGCATATCATTTTTTCCATATTGGTTCTCCTCTTACTAATGCCTTAGGGTTTATGGAGTTGTTGTTTTCATGATGCATTCTAAAGTTTCATGCTCTCTATGTTATGTTATAGTAAGAATGCATGGAAACACATTCTTTTAATACTATTTTGGCGACTGTTGGAAATGAAGGCTTGTGTTTTGTGATCATGTCAAATGAATAAGCTTCTACAATATTTTAAATGTTTACTTGTCATTATTATTGATGCATTCTATCATATTGCACTCACAATTTCTAAGCATAACAAAACTTTCTTGGCTAGTGCAATCACACTTCATAGTGACAATCAGTACTCCTTGTCACAAATTTTGTCTCTAAGCACACTTCCAAGGAGAAATCCTAGCACACCTTCTAAAGGCAAGAAAATCACACCTTGTAGAGGAAATAAAAGCACACCTTTAGAACGTGGGCTAGTGCATTTCCTTGATTTAGTGCTATCACACTTTCTAGTTGCAAATATTTCCCTCAATCCTAGCACACCTTCTAAAAATATACCTAACACATATTTCAAGAATAGGCTAGCGAAATTCTTAGAAGCAGTTTCAACGCATTACCTAGTAGGAATTCCAACGCATTCTTAAGAGCTAAACAATCGTCCTTGCCCATGGAACATGCACTGGGCACATTTCCTTGACCTAGAGAACCTTCTAGCTATAGGCGACACTTATGTCACAAAGGCTTGCAACTCACATGTTGCACCTGGATATCATTGTCATTATGCTTTCATCTCATTTCATGCATGCTGGTTTTTGTATTGTGCATATTTGTGTCATGGATTTTATTGTATGTATGGGAGTGATCATGTTATGCATTTTCTTGTTCTCTTCTTCACACAAATGATCTCACAAAACCAATTTTTGGGTGATTCCCTATTCTCAGACCTTGCACTATGCCATGAGCATATTGATCCCTCAGTCCAAGTGATGATCACATAGTGCACACTCAAGCTTTAATTATGAAACCATTTTCTCTTAAACTTATGACCTCTACCCATCATTGAGCCTACCTAGTGCATAATGCATTCCTAATGTAAAAGTCCTATTCCCTTGTATTCTAAACTTGTGACTTGCACCCATACTTAGCATCCTTGCCTTGGTGAGCACATAACACACTTCCACTAAGCATACATGCCACCCTTTCCTCTTGCATGCGTGACTTTCTGTAAACACAAAAAATCTCCCTCTATAGTAGTGCATTCTGCATTTTTGGTACTTAGGCCTCCATCGACTGCCTCTAGGTCTTTCACTTTGCTCCAAGGAGAGAATCTCTTTCGAACCTAGCACATAGTGCACTTCCAGAGACCAGTGTGATTTCCCTTACCTCAAGCTTGTACACTTGTTCCTAGATCTAGTGCATTGTCCTTTCACAATGAAAAATTTGTATAAGTAAACAAGATAGAAAAGGTGGTTTTGTGGGGTTTTTTGTGTGTTTTCCATGAGTTAATTTCAATGCAACAGGAGCATTAGCATTCCCGCATCGGTGCATTAGCATGCTAGCAAAAATGCATTGACACAACTTAAATATATGAAGTTTGATTCCTATTGCTTCAATACTCTCCCCACCATAGTTTCATCATTCAATTAGATCACAACTATGCGATGACGATTTATCTCCTACTAAGATAAAATTGTGCATCCCAAACAAAGGAAAATTCATTTCATCGTAAGTAAGAGACAATAAGTGAATAGTACAAAAGAAAAAGAGGATATTGGATGCATTGCATAACCATCATAAGGGGCATACCAAGGTCGCACTTACCGTTTGACTGCGTACAAAGCAACACACATAGGGGAGGAATGGTATGTGTTGTACTACTAAGGATTCATTCAAAGAGTATAATCAAAGTGACATGACTACGAAATGCAATAAAGGAATGAAATTACAAGCACAAAGTGTAAGAGTGGAAGTGAGGTAATTTAGTATTAAAGTGTGAACATGCACCACAAAATAGAGTATTTGGAGACCCTCCTAAAGTTGTGCACAAACCACGAAAGGAGAAAAATTGATAACTGCAAACGGTGAAGGAAGATCAAGTTGAGAAATTTTACTAACGAGACTTTATGGCTATGAAATCTTATTTCTCTCCTGGCACTTATTATCTTGATCAATTTTATTCATGATATAGTTTCTTATTTTATTAATGAAAATATTTTGTTTTGTATCCTAATTAATGATGGTATGCTTGTAGAATTGAGGTTGTGAGGTGGTGTTGGTAATTTACATCTAGATGCCTCATGATGACATGATCTAGGTCAAAAAAAACTATTGAATGAACCAATGAGTAATAATGCAACCTCATATTATTATAAGGACATTGAAAAAGTGTTGAAGGCCGATGCCTTTCCTACATAATACTATGTAAGAGCTCATTACACCAAGGCTCATATCATTATTTGTAAATATATTATTTTTTCATTAATGGAAAATATTGAAGTCATGAAAAAGACAAAACAAGGAATGCCAAAGATCACATGAGATCCCAAGGGTTACATAGAATCTAAAGAGTCAGTTGGAAGTATAAAAGGTCCTTGGGAAGATGAAGAGTCAATTTGGAAGATGGAAGGTCATGAGGTAGTCCAAAGGTTATAGGATAAGGTGAAAGGTCACCCTCGTCATCTCTATAAATGTAACCTCATCCCTTAATCAAGTGGAATTTTAGAAATTAAGCTAGGCTAGATATATGTTTTCTATATTTTTCTTGAGGAGCTTAAAGCCTTTTCTCTTGGTAGCCTATAGCTGGAGGGATTGTGAGCCTAGTGGTATGTCATGAAGATGATATGATCTTCTCTCATCCCACTATTGGTTTTTGATGAGCTTTTGTACATGTACTTGAATCAACGACATTATTAATGAGAATATTTCAATTTATGTGTTGATTCCCATAAACGTTAATGACATTTGTAATGACTATTCAATTTTTTTTTTTTTTAATGTATGTGGGTTTACACATTGGTTTCATGTTTATGAACTATATCATTTCAAGTAGTTGATATGTTGCCTTTGAATATTATCCTCTTCATTCAATGTTATTGTTGGAACGGGGTCTCCTAATAAGCTGTGAAACTGGTCCATTTTTTATATTTTTGATTATATTTAATCTAGCGGAGGGGTTTTGGGGTGGGTCAAAGCCCCGAACGCATTGTAATGGGTCAAAGGGTAAACTAGGGGTCCGAAAACCATGGGTTGTGAACCATAGGAAAGTCGAGGCTAGATTGTTATAAATAGAGATGCATTTTGTATTGAAAAGGATAAGAAATGATGAGCTATTGATGCAAATTTTGGTTTAAGCTATCTGTTTGGGTTTTGGGGAAAGAACTCCTGCTGGATGTGTGCGCGGAGATCCTAGTCCAGCTATGTGCGGACCCTGCTACTGTGTGCGCAAGTTGGGAAGGGAATTGGAATTGTAAGGAAGAATTGATGAATGAATGAATGCGAAATATTGTTAGAGAACTAAATCTGTGAGTATTGTTATATGACTTACTGGTAATTGTTGTATTGTGCGATTTCTGTCCTTAAGCTGCGAAAGATCTGTGCATTGTGTTCTTGGATCTAGATATGTTATGTTTTGTTTATGTACTATTGTGCTGATGATATAACAAGCATATAACTATAGATCTAGTGCACATGGATACGAATAGAGACTTAATTAACTCTGCATAGAATAAAGTAATCGGGGATTACAGGATCTAGCACTGCTCTGCTTGCTTTACCCATCCTTTCTCAGGGTGCAGAAACCTAGTTCCGGTGCCCACCCATACTACTTTGGGTGAGACTTTGACCTATGAAAGCAGGTCACTGCCAAAAGGGCTAGTAGTATAGGGGTTTGTTGGAAAACCTTTCTTACCGAACCTGGGTCAGGACCCCTCGAGCCAACAAATGGTTCCGTTTTCGAGACTGGAAGAATTCTGAGAGAGGAATCGGGTAATGACAAGAGAATACTGGAAACATGAAATAAAATAGATCGAAGACTGGTTCGAAAGACAAATCTAGGAGTTTGCAGTAAAAGAAAACCACAGTGAGAAATTAACGGCGGAAAGGTGGAAAAATAGGTACATTCTTACTGAAAGCTACGAAATATTCTTTGTAACCTTTGTGATTAAACTCCATGAGTGGATGGCCAGGATTTTGGAATTCCAGAAGTGCTGGAAGGACGAGTGAGTCACTCAGTAGACCCTAGAGCTGCTTGAGCAGCTGGGAAAAACTGATAATACTATCACACACACGGTGGATCACTGGGTGGATAGTGTGCTGGGAGGATTTGTGATGGATTTTTCCATTGATTAGTTTGTATCATACTCTGAGGCCGAACGACGATTCTTCAAAGGATTCCGAGGGAAATTTCTGAGGACGTTACCATTGTTGATCAATAAATTACTGTGCAAAGAGAGCATTCTGTGTAGTCATACTGACTGAATGACCTTGGATCTAGATGGGAGCGCAAACCGCAGTGGTAAATACTATCGGACTAACCTTGACGGAGGGAGATCCGCCTACAATCCATTGCAGGAACCAAATATGCAAGATTCCCTAGCTACATCGCCACCTCGGCCGTGCAAAGGTAAGAATTTTCCTATACCGCCACCCTCCCTAGACAGTGATATGGCTGCGCATTTGAAACTACCTACCTTCAAGGGGGTAGGAGATGAGGATATGGACCGATTTTGGTTCATTGCAAACTCCGTATGGACTGCGTAGAATGTGGTGAGTGATACGGTAAAAATGGCACAGCTGTCATTGGCCTTCGAGGATAGAGCCCTAGAATGGTATATGCGGTATATTGCCCAGAATGGGGGTGCATCTATTTAAGATATCAAGGACACTTTGAAGCACCAATTCAGGAAGCTGAAATCTTATTCCCAGTTTGTAGTAGAAGTAAAGGACTTCAAACAAGGTGCATCTGAGTCAGTATGGGAGGCTGATCAGTGATTGAAGAAAGCAATTAGGGAAGGAGGATTCGAATATGATGATATACAACATACAGAATGATTCCTCGCTATGTTTTTACCTCACCTCCGCACGCCAATGAGTCATCAGACCTTTGAGTTGCAGGAGAAGGCTGTGGAAGTTGCTATGAAACTAGAGGCTGCCCCCCGAGACGATATGGCAACAGGGGTACAACAAATCCAGGAACAACTTGGGGCTATGCATATGGAGATATAGAACCTGCGAAAAGAGTGAGGAAAGGAAGGTTGTGCAGATCTCTGGTGCATACGATGCCGTGTGTCTGGCCATACGAAGGATCAGTGCCCTCTATTGCAGATTACATGCAAGCATGAGGACCTAGCCTGGTACACCCAGGGGTAAGTAGGGAACCCGTCCTATTATGACCAGGTTCAAGTGGACCTGCACTATGGTGTGATGATTGTCGAGTAGCAGGACTGCATGATACAAATCATTGCCCTTGGTTAGGTGCTTATGTTCTAGAACTAAAGCAACAATGGTGTCGATTTTTCCGATTAGTGGGACATGATGAGCAGAACTGTCATACTTATGACTTAATGATGGATCATGGGAACTTATATAGGGTACAATCGGACCCTGTGTCACCAAGACTTTCTGTGCACTTTTGAGGATCACCGGCTCGAGGCAGAGGAGGTCGAGGAGGAAGCATAGAACGAGGACGTGGGCAGCTATTCTGTTATAACTGTGGGGAAATAGGGAACTTTTCCAGAGAATGCCCAAATCCCACCAGGCTATCATGAAAATATTATAGGCAGCTGGAGCATGAGGTATAGGACTGCCCAATTTTAATATCCAAGATGTAGGAAAAGCAGCCCAGCCCTACGCAGAATGTACAAAGAGTTGAATCCAAGCTAAGAAAGGCGGATCCCTGTGTAAAAGTCATGACACGCAGCAGGCTGGTCACCCAGGGAGCAAAAGAGGAGCTTGCCTCCCGGGAAGGAGTGCCTTTCAAATAACAAACACCACTAAAAGTCCTTACGCAGATGCCAACGCAACCTCAGATAGAGGAAGGGGTTGAGCCCTTTTTAAAGGCATGTCTGAAGATGCTGCAAAATCCGCAGGCCATAGGTAATCTCCAAGCACTACTGAACACCTGTGTAGTTCAGACTAATCTGATCCCTGAAACCAAGGATGTACACAAACTATAGAACCATAAGAAGCATACCGGAAGAGAGATGCGATTGACTACGCAGATTGGTGACTACGAGATGGATCAGGTTATCTTAGATCTGGGGTCAGATGCGAATGTATTACTAAAGCATATATGGAAATGAATGGGAGAACCTAAATTAGAATGGTCCACCATCTAGCTGCGAATGACCAATCAACAAAAAATCATCCCCCTAGGGAGGTTACCAAAAGTCATGGTTGACATCGCAGGGGTTAGGGTCCTAGCTGACTTTGAAGTCATAGAAATTGTGGAAGATGCGGATCCCTACCCTACACTCCTTGGACTATACTGGGAAATTGACATGGGGGGTGTCATCAATCTCAAGAAACGTAGCATGGTGTTTGAAAGCAAAGGTACGCGTGTCATAGTACCACTGGATCTAGCAGAAGGTGCGCGGTGTATAGAGCTAGCCTATGAGGAGGAGGAATTAGACCAAATTTATAAATTAACTGCGCAGAATGAAGATCAGGTTAACCCCACAGATGAAGGAATGCTCTGTTGGGAAAAGGACAGTGAATGTTTTTCTGACTCTGATGAGGAGCTAGAAAATTAGCAAGGTCAATTGCACAAATTTTCGACGCTCCGATGTCTTCAGACCATCAGAAATTTTTGGCGCATCTCTACCAGAGAAAGGAACCTGCCTTTCCAGGAGGACAAAAATGATAATTAGGAGAGGGTTGAACCTAAGATTCCCATGGAATGCAGGCTCGGAGCACTATCACTAACATTGTGCGGAGCACCTACACAAGGATCGGTATTCTTCGCTCAGGAGAAGTATTAGAGAAGGGTGATCCTGCGCATAGGGACCCCAGTTTCTAGATGGAATCCGAGGTCAGTCGACCTACGCAGACACTTGCTGACATACCACACTCAAGGGTGTGATCAATCCTTGCACGGACAGGCTTGCCGAGGTACCACTGACCCAGGCATGCGTCGGGTTACGGACCTGCCCAGACCCACGTGTAATTTGAATAATTTGCAAATGCCTCAAGCAATAAATGGCACGAGGATGCATAACGCAGCCCTCTAGTGCAAGGATGTTCCAAACAAGGGAAAAGTTGATGGCTCGAAAAGACTAATGGCCAACTTGTAGCCACACCTCGCGTCGACCTTCATTCAGGGTACACGAATGACATGCAGGCGTCATCCGTGGTCTGAAATTCCATGGAAACGACCTCAAGCACATAAGACGACTGTCAACACATCCCGATTTAATAAAAAGGGGATCTTACAAGTACGCACAATCAATGACAGATCATCAATGCAGCCATTTATGGTAATATTGATCTACCTAATCGATAGTAAGTCTCACGAATGGGCTACTCCACCATAAAATATCTTCGGATGGTGTGCAGATGGCTGGATACTTACACACCAGGCTATTTATCCACCCTACAACATGCTCCTGCTATCTACATATTGGTTTTTGCGCTCCTTGACATTCTCTGGGTTTCCTTCTTTCATGTTGCTAGGATGGACCCAACCAGAGAGCCGGGAATGTTGAGTGCAGTCACAGGGATGAACGCTGGCTCTTGACAGAAAGGATTGTCCGCGAGCCACGTACAGCAGGAACGCCACATTACAGGGACATGTTGCGGCTTCTCCGCAACTCCAGAACACCGCCTAGCCAAAGCAATGTGTGTTCCCTCCCTCGAAGTGCCCTCGTCCATGCTCCTGATCCAACTACGGGGGACATCCAAATTGATTTAGCGCAACTATCTCGCACAGAGATACACAAATTGCACACCAGATTGTTGCATGAAGTTCACCACCGTAACCGAGCCAGGCACCAACAGTATGACATTCCTCAGAAGTACGGGACCAGAGGATTGCAGTGGTCACAGAGGAAACGCAGATTATTCAAGAACAACTGACACAGGGTGCACAATTGGTCGAAACAACTACACAATTATGGACAGCAGTGTAGCACCATTCCACGCTTCAGCATATCCAGAAGGAATTACAACAGGCGGAAGCTGCTTTGGACCAAGTCAGAGCCTCCTCACCTTTCACCGTCTCCTCATAGAGTCTAGCCATCTTGGACAGGATTGAGAACCTTCGCCACAACAAGCATGCCATTTGAGAACGGTTGAAACCATGGGCTAATACTGCACTCCAGCTCACCGAAGATGCTCAGTCTGCCATTGCGCGCCTCCACTGTCTGTTAGAACGGGTTATCGCGGCTCCAGATGGCCCTGCCTCCCTGACACTAGTCAACATTGCGCAACAAGCTGCGGTCCAAATTAAGGACATGCTCCCACTGCTCCTTTGCACTCTCGCTACCTTGCGCGCGCAAATCGAAGCCACGCCACTGTAGTGACTCGGGACGAGTCACAAGAATGTGTTGGGGGACTGTTGGCACGGGGTCTCCTAATAAGCTGTGAAAATGGTCCATTTTTTATATTTTTGATTATATTTAATCTAGTGGAGGGGTTTTGGGGCGGGTCAAAGCCCCGAACGCATTGTAATGGGTCAAAGGGTAAACTAGGGGTCCGAAAACCATGGATTGCGGACCATAGGAAAGTCGAGGCTAGATTTTTATAAATAGAGATGCATTTTGTATTGAGAAGGATAAGAAATGATGAGCTATTGATGTGAATTATGGTTTAAGCTATCTGTTTGGGTTTTGGGGAACAGACTCCTGCTGGCTGTGTGCGCGGAGATCCTAGTCCAGCTGTGTGTGGACCCTACTGCTGTGTGCGCAGGTTGGGAAGGGAATTGGAATTGTAAGGAAGAATTGATGAATGAATGAATGTGAAAGATTGTTAGAGAACTGAATCTGTGAGTACTATTATATGAATTACTAGTAATTGCTGTATTATGTGTTTTCAGTCCTTAAGCTGCAAAATATTTGTGCACTATGTTCTTCGATCTAGATCTGTTATGTTCTGTTTATGTACTGCTGTATTGATGATATAACAAGCATATAACTATAGATCTAGTGCACGTGGATGCAAATAGAGACTCAATTAACTCTTCATGGAATAAGGTAATCAGGGATTACATGATCTAGAAATGCTCTGCTTTCTTTACCCATCCTTTCTCAGGGTGCGGAAAACTGGTTCCAGCATCCACCCATACTACTTCGGGTGAGACTTTGACCTGCGAAAGAAGGTCACAGCTGAAAGGGCCAGTAGTATAGGGGTTTGTTGGAAAACCTTACTTACCGAACCTAGGTTAGGACCCCTCAAGCTAGCAGTTATGATAGTGATTAATTGTGAATTAATTCACTTTTGGTCTCTAGCATTATTATACTTGTATATGTCTTAGTTAACCTCAACTATTTTATTCTTCCTTAAGGAATATCCTTGCTCATTATATTTTTGTTATATTTTCGTATCATGTTTTGAAAGTCATCAATGGAGGGTTGATTTCATCATTATTCTTCTGACATGGTATACTTGGTCTCAATCTTATCTCTGCATTTGAATCAAATAGAAAAATAAACATATAATGACATTTGGGCTCGTATCTAGATGGGGATCCTATCCCAAATGATGTGAGGTCTAATTAGGACTTCATACTAGGGAGACCCCCTACTATTGATAGAACATCTCGCACTTTCAACAATTCCATACCAAGATAAACATAACATAATATTATGATACTGCTATGCTATATTATTGATGATTGTATATATGACAAATGTAAAAACCTATTAAACAAAAAAAGCTTGGAAATATTATGGCTAATCATCAAAATTTCAATCAACGTTGATGAATATTGGAGGTAACTCATCCTTAAAATTAGGTATGAAAACCTGTTTATATGCCATTGCACCCACATTGCCCAAATCATCTTCCTTCACCTTTCTAGGTTGTTCTTCCTCTCCCCTAAAATCACTTTGCAATGAACCATGATATTTTATGGATGAGATTGTCATAGTTATAATCAATGTCATCTACTCATGATTCCAACATGTTTAGTTTATTAAGGGCTTGATTTTTATGAGCTCCTCCTATCTCCATTGTCATGTCTACAATGGTATTCTTATGCCAATAAATTTCCACCAGTTTTAATATTTTGGATTTGTACTCATTGAAAATCCAGTGTTTGGAATCCATTCTAAAATTTCCTTGTCAAATTGCTTGATGGGAGTCACACCTTTATGTTATCTAACCCTATCCTTGATTTCCTCCACTACTCTGTTGGTATTTTATAAAATCTTGTTGTGGTGGGTTGTTTTTTATCGCTTTACCATGATATACAACAAAATAATGACACCCCAAAATCAATTCCTTAGGATAATAATCTAAAACCAAATACCAAATGCTAACCCACATTAGAGGTTGGGATCAACAATGGGTATTTTTAAGGATTCAAATATTATACCTATGTATAATAACCTAAGTGACTATTCTAGTCTAAAAAATCATACATATATAATGTAGGAAAATATTCAATAAAAAACATGTAATTTTTTATTAAAAATGGCAATTATTTGGAAAATAGTATCAATTTAATCATATCTATCCCAAAAATAGATAAAATTTAACCAAATGGGAGAATATTTTTTTTTCGAAAAATGACCAAAAAATAGCTAATTGGTGAAACTTCACCCCTAATATATTCTCGATTCACCATAAAGCCTGAGGCTTCAACCATAGACCCATGAAATTGTCACCAAGAAATTCATTGTTGACTACATTAACACACAAGCTGATACCATGATGTTGCGAGTACCTAAGTGAGCTTTCAATCAAACGTTATTATGTGGTTTAGCACTTGGAGAGCAAGCCATTAAGGCCCATATCAACCCCCACCCTTTTTCTAATCCCTTTGTTGACCTCACACCTCACAAACATCACTCCTAGCTTTAGTCACCCATCATCCTAGTGATGCAAATTTATCTCATCCCATCTGAGATATTGATGATAATTTATATCAATAGTGTATTAGGGATGCATTAGTAATCATGTTAGTAGTGGATTATCAAAATTGTATATACATGTATTTTTTAATTCATGTATACTTAAGTGTGATGTCTTTATGATTTTTATTCATCCCTTGATATTCCAAGTGCTATCTCTAAAATTCTCTTGCTCCTAATCAAATTGATAAATATTTGTGTAAGATATAAGAAGTGATTAAATTTGAATTATTTGATGTCAAATAAAAAAATATAATTTCTTAGGTAAAGTTTCTAAAAGAAATATTATGCAATGGGGTGACAAATGGTATTCAAAAGAGATCCTTGGCAAGAAAACTTGTGAACAAAACGAAAGGGAAAATATTAATAAAATATGCATGTGTACTATTTCATGACTATTTTATAATGCTAATAATGATATGTAAGCACAAGTGAATTTTAAATACATGATTGGCACTAACCATGATTATATGGATTCTTAGGAAACTTGAAAAAGTTTCCATGATTATATTTGGGCATTAACCACCTTTCAACATGTTGACACTTCCATATATTTACATGTCAATTCATGTATCACTAAATATGACTTGGATAAACATGGTTGGGGCATTATCAACAACCCCTTACAAGAATACATAGTCCACTTATTTGATGAATTGAGACTTTGTGGAGATAATAACACTATCCTGATTTTTTAGATTGGAGTTTTCATTTCAGGATGATTTTCATAAGGATTATTAATATGCTCTATGATTTAAATTTGATTATTAAGATGTTAAGGGTAAAATTACTCCATCCAATGTTGCAATAATCAAATTGATTACAAGCATCAAGGGCCTACTGAGTAAATTTGTGGTATAAAAATTAAACATGTTAAAAAATAATTTATTGAAAATGTTGATTTTAATCTCTGGTTTATGGGAAAATCTCATAAAATGGGAAAATAAATTTGAGAATATTGAGGTATTAATTTCTACGTTACTTAAGGGTAACACCAATGACAAGCTTAACTAAACACCCCTTACTCTATGAGTAGAAATACCTGATAATTTTTATATGTGGTATACTAATCAAATTGATAATGCATTGTTGTTTGAATAGTCTCCCTAGTACAAATAAGAGCCCCAAGCATTACATTAGTGAGCATTAATCATCTTAGTGGAGGTGTTTAATACCACCATGTGGGATATTAATGTCCCATGGAATTAGTGTGAAACCTTCACATGCATATTCACGTGTCTAGGAAGGTAATACATGAGAATTCCATACACTGCCTTCAAGAGTAATGAAATGAAAGATACTATATCATGGAAAGAGACAACAACCTTACCCAATAGATCAAGTAAATGAAGCATTGGTGATATAGTGTATACTACAAGATAGAGGGGTTAGAGGATGATCACCACAAAAAAAAAATGTAGGTTACCACCATCTTTGTGGCCATGAAACATTTGGAAACTCAAAGAACAAGGATTAAGACATGTTGTGCTATTCAACCCCCCCACCCCCGCATTATTTATATATAGTTGTCTTAATAAATAATGGGTAACCTTTTTAATTTTTAAGTGAGGACAATAATAAACATTTTTATTCTTTATAGTGTTGGAAATACTAAGAGGGGGGGCGGGGGGGGGGGGTTGAATCAGTATTCCTTTCAATTAGAGCATTATTTAATCTTCAATTATTATCAGTGTTTGTACAATGATAGTAGCAAACAAGAGGAACACAAATGCACACAGTTTTTAAGGTGGAAAACCACTCCGGGACAAAAATCACCTAATGCTTTTCTAATAATTCTTTAATATTCAACTCCAATTGAAAATAAAGCTCCAACTTCCTACAATCTAGAAAAGAATTCTTCTCCAGCTCCCACTGAATGGATGCTCCAATGCCCGAGATTATTTAGTATTCAACTGAATGGATGCCCCAATACCCAATGAGCTACAACTCACCCTACCACCACCCTACCACCCTATAGAAGAATAAAAAACGAATGGACTCCCATTCCAGAGAAAATGGTCCACTTTACAATGATATAGAATGATGCAGAAGAAGAAGATATACTAGACCATAACCCCAACTTTGACACAACCACCTAATGGTGATCCTAAACCTCCCAACACCGCCTCTTCAACCTTTGGCTTGGCAGATAGACATAGTACAATTTTATGATAATGTATTTACAATAACTAGTACAATGATACCTTTACAATGATTGTATGCGGTGTTTCCCCACTTGAATACTTCATAGGATGAACTTCTTGCTGCTATTATGCACCTTGGTTGATGCTCTTTTCATGCTACCCTCTGTTGCACCTTGCTTTTCTTTTCTGCCCTAGAAATTCTGGTCCTTTGCAACCCTTGAAAATGCATGATCTAGCTTTTTCTTTTCCTTCTAGGAGCTCGATATTGAATCTGGTGTATCTCTGTTACTTCAGATCCTAAATATCTAATTTTTAGTCCTGTAGTATTCCTCTGAGTCATCTTTCCAATGCCATAGTTCCGATCCAATTTGGATTCTTCAAGAGAGATTTATACCCAATCTCTCACAATGCCCTAATTATGGATTGTTTCAGCAGAGCGCACTTGTACGGTGTGCTACATGTCACTGTTTCTTCTTTTGGCTCTGAAATTTATAGAGATAAAATGATAGACTATGCACTATTTTCCAATTTTTACATAATTTAAATACGATACTCAGAGAGAGAGCTATGACGATTTTACCAAGGTCACTTCTTTGAGATGAATTTCAGGAGCATGCACAAACCCTGACTTCCACAGATCATATCTCCGAAAATATTGCGGACCTTGATCTAATTTAGAGCGAAAATGCCACGATGACCTGTTTCAGATGGCGAAATCCCTTGAATAAGGAGGAAATGAGGATCAAAATTTATATAAATGCTTAGGTTGAGAGGGGCTTCAACAAGTGAACATGGGAGGGATTTTAGGAGCTTAAAAAATATTAATTATGACTTTTAAATGACCCATGCCCCAACCCCATGGGGTTTTAGCCCAGTAACTGGGGGTACAAACTTCAAACAGGAATATCTCTCAAACTGTGAAGAATTACATGGTGTGCCATATATCAACGAAAACATCTCAACAAGTAGAAACCATAAAAAACATTATTGAACCAGAGTATATTAATTTGGTAGGTCAAAATTCCCATGCAATATTGGGTTATCCCCTGGTGCTGCTTGGGTTGACATCAATGACAACCGCTGATCAACAATCTCCCCCTTTGGCATTGATGGCAACACAAGTACTCCCCTTGCAATCATGACACCTCTTCCTACAACGTTCTCTTCCCCTTTGACATCAATGGAAAAGGGTAACTCCCCCTAAAACACAACCATCCTATGGACCTGTACACACTTCCACTCCCCCGACACACAACGAATCCCTCTTGACCTGTAATCTACTTCCACTCCCCATTTATATTCTAGAAAAAAAAGAAAATCTAATAGTTATTCCGGAGAATCCCAAGCACGGCGCCATCTCCCAATCTTTGGTGAATATTTAATATGTGATTCTTTGAGTACGCTTGGAATCTTGCTACTTGTCCAACTACTTGCATAACATCTGGTCGGGAAAATGTTACACATATAGAATACTACTAATCATAGATCTGTACAACCTTTGATCCACATCCTTAGATGAGTCGTCTATGCTCAATTTGCAACTGTTACCATTGGAGTAGCAATAGGTTTCTTGATCTTCCATTTTAAATTTCTTGAGAATTTCCTTGATGTACTTGGCTTGACATATAAATATTACTTTCTCTTGCTGAGATATTTGAAGCCCTAAGAAGTATGTCAGCTCACCAAGTAAAGACATCTCAAAATCACTTTGTACCTTTGTAGCAAACTTCTTACTTAGTCGATCATCATTGCTACCAATTATTATATCATCCTCTTTAGCTATTAGACAAGCTTTAGTTGCTTCATCCAGAACATATATGTCATTTGGAGCTCGACTTGTTGTAGCCACAATTTCACCATACACACCTTTTCTGATTTCACATTTTATGGAGTTGAATAGTATTGTGTATCCTTGATCACACATTTGTCCAACACTGAGCAGATTGTGATTCATGTTTTCAACCAATAGAACATTCTTGGCTAGAGCATATTTTCTTCCGAGAGTGACAGTACCTGATCCTATAACATTTGAAGATCCATCAGTTCCAAAGGACATAGTTCCATCCTTATTCTCTTTCAGAGATACAAATTTATTTCTATCTCCGGTCATATGCATTGAGCAAAAACTATCAACATGCCATATCTTTGTTCTTTTAATGTTCTTTTAGCCTTGAAAGCTAGAGCGAAAGCCTGATAATCATTCTTCTTCTTCTTCCATGTTCGTTCGTTTTGTGGCTTCGAAGAATCTTCTGGAGGATTTTCAAGTCTGCAATATTTTTCTATGTGTCAAAGTTTCGACATTTGTAACATTCAATATTATTTCTTAAATCATGAATTTATTGATGTTTTCTTGAGCCTAGAGTTCTATTTGGCCAGTCTCCTGGAATTTTATTCTTTCTAGAATTCGTGCAACATTCTACAGCTTTATGACCAAATTTTCCACATGAATAACAATAGCCATAAAAATATGTTGGTACCTGGATGGAAATCTTCGTTGAGGAATTGTCTTCCAGAGCTGTTCTTGTGAATCTTGTCCAATGAAGTCTACATGCATGTCAAATCTCATAGGTTCATTGTATTTTTTTTTAGAAGGTCCTACTTCTTCTTATTTATAACCGAGGCCAGTTCTCTCGTTGTAATATCGTTGATTGTTGATGATTTCTTCCAATGCCCTTGATTTTTTGGCATAGTTTTGGATATTTTTTCCCTTCTTCACTTCCTTACGCAGTGAGACTACTTCGGCTTCTAATTCGTCCCTTTCTTGGTTGCTTTCTTCCAACTTATTTTAAAGTGACTCTTCAATGCATTTGTGTTCTTCAACTTCAATTTTGAGACCTTTAACTTGTTCCTCAAGAGTATTGGAACGGATCTTCTCAGCCTTGGGCTCTTTTATAAGTTTGATTGCTTCCTTAGAAAATTATTCTATGGTCAACCCTTCTTCTTCGTTGTTTGATACCTATTGTTTATTGTCCCTGGCCATAAAAAATACTCTCTCATTGGCTTCTTCTTCCTTGTCATTGTCTTCATTGGATGATGAGCTATTTTCTTTAGAGAGAAAGTTCCTTTTGGATCCTTGCTTGTTGATTTTATTAAAGCCTTTCTTTCCTTCTGAGCTGCCATTACTTTTTGGACATTTTGTATAAAAATGCCCAACCTCATGACGAGTGAAACATATCAATGGAAATTTACCTTTTTGAATTTTCGCTTACCAATTTTAGTTTTTCTCATGAAGTAAGCATATTATTCATCCGAAAGACCTTCTTCATCATCTCCCTTTTCTTCACACTTGAAGGCGCATGTCATTTCAATTGAAGGTTGTTTATCATTATTGGTTTTCTTATATGAAACGAACACAACTTCTAGATGCGAAGTGCCCTCTTCTTCATCAAGTCCCATTTCATATGCTATGAGAACTCCATGTAATTCATCTTTTCGGAGTTTGTCCGGATTTTCACTATATTCTAAGATTGATACCTTTGGGTTGAATCTCCCTGGTAACGTTCTAAGAATATTCCATATAATAGTATTTTTGTCAACTGGCTCTCCCAATCCTTCCAGAGTATTGGTTATTTCATCAATGTATTGAGTAGTAACTTAATTTTACATCTTTATTTCATTACGAGTTGTCAAATTTTGCTCTAGAGATTTGAAGCTTTGCTTCTTTGACATTTGAGTCACCTGCATATATATTCTCAAGCTTGTCCCATAAATTTTTGGTAGTTTTACAACCCAACACCCTATGATAAGAAAATTCAATAAGTCCACTGATAATAATATTCCTTTCTTTTGCGTCATTTATCAAATTCTTCTTACCTTGTTCATCCGTAGTTGATGTAAATCCATTTTAAACAGTGTCCCATACTTCGTAACCTTGCGCCAAGAGATAGACCTCAATTCTTCCTTTCCAGAGTGCATAATTATTTTCATTGAATAGAGGTACACCATTCTTGGTATGCTCCATGACCTCCTTCCAGTTGTTAAACTGCTATTGAAGGAACCAAGCTCTGATACCAATTGTTGGAAATACTGAGAGGGGGCGGGGGAGGGGGGGGGGGGTGAATCAATATTCCTTTCAATTAGAGCATTAGTTAATATTCAATTATTATCAATGCCTGTATAATGATAACAGAAAACAATAGGAACAAAAATGCACATAGTTTTTAAGGTGGAAACCCACTCCGAGACAAAAACCACCTAATGCTTTTCTAATAATTCTTTAATATTCAACTCCAATTGAAAATGAAGCTCCAACTTCCTAGAATCTAGAAAAGAATTATTCTCCAGCTTCCACTGGATGGACGCTCCAATGCCCGAGATTCTTTAGTAGTCAACTAAACGGATGCCCCAACACCTAATGAGCTACAACTCACCCTAGCACCACCCTACCAACCTATAGAAGAATAAAATAAGAATGGAATCTCGTACCAGGGAAAATGGTCCACTTTACAATGATATAGAATGATGCAGAAGAAGAATATATACTAGACCATAAACCCAACTTTGACACAACCACCTAATGATGATCCTAGACCTCCCAACACTGCCTCTTCAACCCTTGGCAGATAGACACTAGTACAATTTTTACAATAATGTATTTACAATGACTTAGTACAATGATACCTTTACAATGATTGTATGCAATGCTGCCCACTTGAAGACTTCATAGGATGAAATTCTTGCTGTTGTTATGCACCTTGGTTGATTTTATTTTCATGCTACCCTCTACTGCACCTTGCTTTTCTTTGCTGCCCTATAAATTCTGGTCCTTTGCAACCCTTGACAACACATGATCTAGCTTTTTTTTTTCCTTCTAGGAGCTCGATATTGAATCTAGTGTATCTCTGTTATTTCATATCCTAAATATCTAATTTTCGGTCCTGTAGTAGTCCTTTGAGTCGTATTTCCAATGCCACAATTTTGATCCAATTTGGATTATACCCAATCTCTCACAATGCCCTAATTATGGATTGTTTCAGCAGAGCGCACTTGTACGACGTGCCACGTGTCACTATTTCTTCATTTGTTTCTAAAATTTATAGAGAAAAAAATACAAACTGTGCACTATCTGCCACTTTTTACGGAATTTCAATCTGATACTCAGAGAGAGAGTTATGATGATTTTACCAAGGTCACTTCTTTGAGATGAATTTCAGGAGCCTGCAAAAACCCTGACTTCCACAGATCATATCTCCAAAAATGTTGTGCAGCTTGATCTAAATTTTTTACAGCTACTTCCTCAGAATTTCAGCCTTGCCTCATAAAAATTTCAGCTTCTGAAACTTCGTAGAAAAAAATTTAGAACGAAAATTCCACGATGACCTATTTCAGATGGAGAAATCCCTTGAATAAGGAGGAAATGAGGATCACAATTTATATAAATGCTTAGGTTGAGAGGGGCTTAAACAAGTGAACGTGGGAGGGATTTTGGGAGCTTAAAAAATATCAATTATGAATTTTCAATGATCCATGCCCCAACCCCATGGGGTTTTAGCCCACTAACTGGGCGTACAAACTTCAAACATGAATATCTTTCAAACCGTGAAGAATTACATGGCGTCCCATATATCAACGGAAACATCTCGACAAGTAGAAACCATAAAAAGAATTATTGACCCAGAATATATTAATTTGGTAGGTCAAAATTCCCATGAAATATTGGGTTAGCCCCTGGTGCTGCTTGGGTTGACGTCGATGACAACCGTTGATCAACATATAGGACATAAATTTCATATCCGAAGGATAAAATTGAATCCTATTGGCCAAAGGACTTAAATGAATATTCCAAAATCCCCATCGCATACCACATATCGCAATTTCAAACAACAACACTTAGAGTTCTCTACCAAAATTTTGCAATGCGATATTACCCGAATGCATAAAACAATGTGTAAAGGATTTAAAATCACAAAGAGCGATAACAAAGGAAAAGCTCCTCAACGGACATTATTATATAAACCATTGGTAGGACCCATATTACCACCACATCACTTATCACTATCGCAAAATTGTAGATTCTTTTGTTACCATCTATTTTGCTCGCTCCTAAAACCCTGATGCGATATAACACATCACAGTTCTGGCACCCGATAATGCATTCACTCACTCCACTAGTCTTGCTATTGCAATATTGTTATCACATCACAAAAATAAAAACATGCTTGCTCCTACAATGCTCCGATATATTAAAAATGTTGATAAGAGATTACAATTAATTAAAATAGAGTCTTGATCACATATCGATGAATTAATGTATAACATGTTTTAAATTCGTGCTTTGGAAGAATTTTTCGATGCGAGATCTTAATTAAATCATTGATTTGTCAAAGTAAATAACGTGAACTCACATTCTAAATTTTTACTCAGGCATAATGGTATTGATGTTCTCAAGTCCCAAGAGATTTGATGGCTTGTTACTTAATGTTTGCAGATTTTTAGCATTTAAACAATATTTTCCACCACTTCAAACTTTTATTATAATCGCTCCAGCATTGTAAAGTATTTTTCTTCATTCTCTATCTTTTATCATACTGCATGCTAGTCCCGAGAAGCAAGACTCTTGTGAGATGTCGAAAGCCACAAATAAGAGAAAGAAACCCATGGCTACTACACACCCAATGCGTCCTACTTCAGAACTAACATAGATGCCTCCTTTATTATTTGATACAACATGCACTCCAGACAGTGGATCTTCCCATGTACAGATTATTTGAGGATGAAAATCCTAGAGTAATTAAAAGGGTAGCCACAACTGACGCCCCCACATCCTCTTAAACTTGTTGTAGTGATTTTTTTTTAATTCTTTCCTCCATCAAATTGTAGGTCACCCTAAAATTCTCCCCTATTCATATATGGTGAAGTGGATAATTGACAGTTTGAACATCAGAGAGAGGACATTCCTAACTTCAGGGGACAAATTAATTGGGTCTTTCAAGTCGAAATATTTAAAGAAAATGTATCATATACCCGACCCACAGAAGGTATTTGACAAGAATTTCATCAAAAAATTTGCAAAGGAAAATAACCTAGCGTCAGACCCAATAATACAATGGATGCACAACCCCAACAAGAACAAAAATGATGATAAGGGTATGTACTCTATATCCTCTCTTGTTGGTCCATATTTCTATATTGTTGCTATAATGTGTCGGATATTTGGGTACTCTAATACAAGTAAATTTTCATTTGAATGGGTTCCTCTCATTGAGGCTGCATCAGATTCATACATTATGGATTGGGGTACCATCCTTTCCAATAATATTTCCTTCCAAATCCTAGAGTATATAAAGAGTCATAAATTCACTTCCAAGACAGTTCCCCCTTTTCATGAGTGCTCATATCATGGATGTAGCATGCTTTACTTTTGATTTCCCAACCGTGGGATGGAAATGGACTATACAAGACCCCTCCCCTATACATTTCTACCACAATATCATTTAGGATTCCAACTATGAGTCTCATTTTTATAGGATTTTTCATGGAGTCACTTTACCCCATGACCAAGTTTTTTTTGGAGAAAAGGCCCCAAGACTGTAAAAATAAGCCAGAGATGATTTAAAGTCCATATGAAAATGGTTTGGAGAGGAGATATTTACATATGTTAGGGTTTATGGAAGTCTAGCCAATCCCCACGTTCTCCCACTATATGTACCATATAAAATCCTGGCCAAAGAAATTCCCTACCAAACAGTAGGGAATGGGATAACCAAAGCCTTGAAATAAGCCAAAAATTATGCTTGGCTATCATTTCCTATTAATTTTTTTGTTTATGAAATAGATAATTTCAGTGTCTAAAATTATCTACCATGCCCAACAAATAGTTTGGCCCAAAAAAAGTGGCCCAATACTTTACAACCCAGGTAAAAGTCAGACAATTTATTCATGAGACTGATGACTATGATGATATGTTTGAGTCTGTTGAGACATATTCACAGGTGGAAAAGCTGCAAGAATTTTTTCTTGATAAAAAACAACTTGCCAAGTTTAAAGAGTACAAATACAAGAGGTTGGAAAATATCCCTCTAGACATGTCGAGGATATCTCAACCAATTTTACAGAAATAACACGATTTGGAGCAGCCTCCAAAGGACATTGAGGTCCTACATGGAATAAAAGAAACCACATCCAGAGAACAAAAACCTATTAATACTTTCTTTAGTAGTAATTTGGATGAGGTTTGGAACCAGGTTGATCAATAGATCAAAGGAAAGCAAGAGGTAAACGCTTATGAGCCTAAAGAGATAAGAAACGCTCCTCAAGGAAATAGACAAAGTCCATTTAATGTTGGGGATTATGAAAAATAAGTTAGCACAGATGAAATTGAATTCATCCTGTCATTCCCCTCATCAGAAATCATGCTAAAGATAGAAGAAATCCCTCCTATTGACATATTTTACAGTCCCAAACATCGGGTTGTAAAGAGCATACATAGAAAGAGGAGAAGAGTTGAGAAATCCTAGGCATTAGTTCCTAGATATGTACAATGCAAGTGGTGTGGAAATATTCACAAACTAATCCTTTTGAAGATTTAACAAGATTGTCGTAGTTTGCAGGTGCTTATGTAACTACCACAATTGACAAGGAATCATAGGTCCAACAATTGGTCAAGGAAAAGGATGATAAAATCCAACAATTGGAACAAGATTTGTTAAAGGAAAAGCAAAGTATTGATCACCAATGGTAGAAACAGTTGTCACAACTTCAACATAGCTTTGATCAATTGAAATTTCAACATCGAGATAATATCAAGGTCAAAGATTCTCAAATTCAACAACTTCACTTCACAATTGAGCAACTGAAGGACAATCCAAAAATTGAATACTTTAAGAAGGAAGCAATGGAATTGAATACTATTTTGACCCAAAAACAAGTAATATTCTATCAGAAATTAACAATCATCAATGATCTGTGCAACAAAAGTGATCCACTCATGAATCAATCGTCTAATATAAGGATGAATTTTGATGACATTGATGAAAAGATCTCAAAATTTATCACCTGGAAAGAAACCACAGAGGGCATGAAAAAAATATTCATAGAATAGAGGATTCACAAAAAGAAACCCTCTTTACAGATTGGGACACATAAATAAATCAAGCAGAAAGGGTTTTCTTCAGAGCAAGGGATGTTGCAAGCAACATTACTAAAACTGTCAGTAAAATTTTTGCCAATCTTATCTAAGAATTCCCACCTGTTTCCCTTCCTAATATGAAATTTTTATTGAAATAATGGGAGGACAAGTCAAAGATAAAGGAATAAATCATTAAGAAACTAGAAAAACTCGACTGGGAAAAATACTGGTAGTATCTTGTTAAGAAATTGCTAATGTTTGCATTGCCTTGCTGACACGTCCTCCCACATGCTTCCTGCACTATCAGATGCAATGTATACTAGAAATATGCACTTAAGGCCAACTCAGCCTCCTGAAGTGAATCCAATGTTAGATATTTATGAGCTCAAGCAACAAATGAGAAAGAGACAGCACCACACTCCTAAGCTTGTCATACAAACAAATTCTATTTTTATCCTATTATCTCTAATTTAAAGGAGAGTTAATTTTTAAACCTCCTCAGCACTTTGCGTATTTTCTATTTTTACATTTATAGTACTTGCTATACAAACCCTCTCATGTCTACAAATAAAGGGTCTTGAAATTTTGTAAGGAAGGCTTTAAGAAGTTATACATCTTTGTATCTTTATATTGGTGTTCTGTTATACATCAGTAATAGCCATAATTGTTTTAATTGTTTTTTATATGTATATTCCAAATACAATTGAGCATTAATTCACTTTTGAACATGCAAAGATTAACTTCTTTTGATATACGTAGAATGCATTCAATTATTTGATGTGATATGAGTTTAATCAATTAATTTGATTAACTATTTAATCAAAGTAATTATCTTTAATTATTTTCACTTATGTTAGTGTTTGATAATATATATTATCATACACTAAGGATAATCTTTTAAATCACATAAAAAAGAAACATAATTAAGTCCAGGGATATAGATGGGTATATATATACTTTCAAGTTTGTTATCACTCCCATTTATCATTCATCCAGTTATAAATACCCCACATCCACTCAATTATACTTTATTGGGAAATTGGTCCCATCATCCCCAGTCGAAGCCACTATTCCAAATGGAAAATGAATATTATTTAAGTTCCTGATCAGGTGGTCATCCCCTAATGTTGTTGCAACGATTTTCGAGGCGTCAACATTTTTGGCACTAGAAGGAGGGCCAACTAGACTATGAATGGAATTGAGGTCTAATCCTAAATCCAAAGGACATCAAAAGAGTCAAGACCCCTCCAAATCTCCTACAACTTCAAGGTCACATTCAAAATACTATCCCTTTAGGCCTGAAGTTGTTCAATCATCTCCTAAATCTCCTAGTACAGGCCCTGAGGTAATTCCCCTAGATTACACTCCAGAATCATTTGAAGTTCAGACTGTGATTAAAAAATTAGAAGATATTTCTATTTCAGGAGAAAATTCTGTGCAATCTGAAACTTCTAAAGGAAGTGTAACCTCCATTTTTCAAGATACTGGTGTACTGACTCGGTCTCAAAGTGAGAAACTTGGAATAAATCCATTTGATTTTCCATTTCATTCTCATAGAAGAAATACTCCTACATCGGAAATTCAAACATCCACTAGAGAGATCACTTCATCATATCTTCCACAAACTCCTTCATTCATTCCTCCTTCATTTCCTTCTTCCCAACCAATCGCTTCCTCTATTCATATCTCTCTAACTCAAACAACTACTATCTCCTCAAGCAATACTATTTCAGTGGTTATTTCTTCTACCACTACATAAACCTTTGGAACTACTACAACATCTTCCAATCCTACAGGTAATACAATGGCAAATAGACCATGGAGTAATCCATGAGTTGTTCAATTGGCAGAACCTCTTCATGATTTAACTAAGAACCCATAGATATGGTCGCCTAAGTATAATCCTGATGATGGAATCCCTGCTAAGGAACACCTCCATAATTTCATGCTAGCCATGAACCTTAATGGTGTATCTGAAGAAGACTGTGTAGTTAGGTTATTCCCTTATACTTTCCAAGGATCAAGAGGATCATGTTACTTTTCACTACCATCAGGTAGTATAACTATTTGGGATATATTTGAGGAGAAACTTTTAACCAAGTTTGGTGATGATCACACTACTACTACTCTTATAAATGATCTTTCCAATATTACAACTAATTCAGGAGAAACGATAAAAGACTTTAATTCTAGGTTTAATAAATTTCTAAAAAAAATCCCATATACATTAAAGCCTGGTGTTAACATACATATTGAATGGTACATATAATCTATTCCCTCCAATATTGAAATTTTTGTAGATAGTTATAACAAAGAAACTTTATTAGAGAACATGAAGGAAGCCCTGTCTATTGAAAATAGAATACTTGCATTAGAAAAGAATACTGGTCAGGAAGAAAGAAAAACAAAGAAGGTTACATTTAAGGATGAGCGAAATAAGAAAACTCCTAAATATCCTTTCGATCTTGAAGGATTTCAAAATGTAATATTACCAATTTTCCATCAGTTAATTAGAATATTAGAGTTCTCACTTTTCTTAATTAATTAAGTAAATAAGAGGGTGGAGGGACCCATAAACCCCATAGATGAATAAAATCCCCTTTTGATGTGTGTATGTGGATAATTTAGAGTTAGATCTGCATTATGGAGTAGTGGAGAAACTTCTTAAATGAAGGAAGAGTGGAGATCATGCCACATTAATGATATATCATGGAGATCACGGAGGAAGTCAAATGAGATCATGGTGCATTCAAAGTAAAATCATAAAGCACTAATGATGAGATAGTGGAAGAAGTTGTGCATCCAATGCACACATGATGGAGAGAGTGGGAATTAAATGCAGAGATGGTGGAGAACATGGAGAGACAATGCAGTCTTCATGGAGGCTAGTGGCCACATGTGTAACACAGTGTTCATGGAGGCTAGTTCCCACATGTGCAGCGCAGTTATGAGGTAGGCCAGGGCTATGGAAGGCTCAAAAAGCATATAAGGGAGATGAAGGCAGAAATAGAAGGAAAGATTTAGATTATTATTTTTATCTTTTTAGATCTGGATTTGTCTTTTGACATTTCTATGCACGCTTATGTTGTTTAGCTAAGTCTGTAGTGTTGTTTAGCACACAGGTGTTTCCGAGCGGAAATCCCACCCTTACCCCTAGGGGACTTCGAGTGCCTACTTTGGGAAGGTTATTCTAAGCTGTCATACATCATCATGCATTGGTGCCACATTCAGCCCCTCTCTACAACACATTCAGTCTCAGGAATTACGCATCCTTTCTTTAGGGTTTGAGAGAAGGAGGTAGTTCTTGGCATTTCAGCTAAGAAACCGGTGGAGGATTCATCCTTTCACCTTCGGATTTAAGAACAGTCTTCCAGGAACTGTATATTCATATCCGACATCTAGGCCAACATTACACACCTCCATGCAACAACAATTCCCCAATGGATTGCACAGTCCAGTGTTGTAGATATATTGGAGGAGGGAAGCTTCTAGTATTTCAGCTGGAAATCCCATGAGGGACCATTCCTTCACTTTTGGCATACAATTTCCATCGTTATTGAGCTGATTTGCATTATCTATCAATAGGCTATAGAGCCTCCATCCTTGAAAATGCAGTTTTACTCAGGTGTTGTGTATTCAACAACTGCATCTTTGGGAGGAGGTTGGAGGTGACAAATATTGAAATTTTAGCTTACAGATCTGAAGGAGGGATCAATCCTCTATGCATTGAGTTGATTGTTCCTTATTGCATCCATCATATCTTAAGCTCATGTAGTAGATCTACATACCCAGCAGCCATATAGTTGCAGGGCCTAAGAGGTTAATTTTCCAAGGTTGTCAGATCTGGAAATCCTTTCTGGGTTATCTTGGGTATTCATCATAGAGTCTGGATCTGAAATCCCGGCATCATGTAAGCTCTGGAACTACCAGATCTACAATTTTATATTTTTTCGATAGTTGCAGTCCTCACATTTGTAGCAGGGACATCGTAGTATTCCTTCCAGCAATATAACAGTTAAGAAATCCCTCTTGTGGGAGCATTTTAGGGTCATTCTAGGCCATCTCTTTGGCTTGAGTGTCTCATATTTTGAGCACTGTTGTACTTTTATTCCACCTCCTATATAATAAAATGGCTCAGTTATTCTATACATTTGTATGATGTCTTTAAATTATTTGTTTACATTGCTACAGTTCTTATATTGTGTTTTTGTATTACTACATTCTCCCCTTTGGGATATTACAGTAGTATCAAAGCATGATCTTTGGCTCATCTTGTGGACACTTCATCTTTTGCATCAAAAGAATAAGAAGATAATAGAGATCCACAATGAAGGAGGATTGTAGTTTTTCCACTCTTCTCTTTATATCTGTGCAAGATATCTCCAAGGAGGTTAATCAAATGAAGAGAGAAAGACAAAAGGAGGATCTAAGAAGAGTTCATAAAGAGGATGGTCCCAGAACTTCCTATCAGCAGCAGAAACAACCAGAGAAGCAAAGAGATTCACATCGTTCTACTAGATCCACTTTCTTTGAGAAGGAAGGGGAATGGTATGAATATGAAGGATACTTGGGGTATGATACCCTAAGTAAATATATGTCTGAGTACAAAGCACCACCTATAGAACTAAAGTAGAATATATCTCTCCAACAATTTTTGCAACTCAAAGAAGAAAGGAGATCCCGCAGTAGCAATAGAAGAAAGAGGCATAGATTCTTCTTGCCTACATTTGATGGATCTACCAAAAGCACATTGAGAGCTTGGAGGGAAGAGTTAGCTACATTATTTTAGCTATATATAGTAGTAGAAAGAAAGGTTGTTGAGATTGCAGCCCTGAACCTAGAGGGTGAAGCCAAGGGTTGGTGGTTCAGTCATTTGTCACATGCCAAAGTGACTGCTTATGTAGATTTTATACAAAGACTCAAGAAGAATTTTGGTAGAAAGAAACCGGAGACATGTCACATATAGACACTTCCCATCATTGAGGAGATAGTACATGAAGAGCCAAAGGAATATGTCCTCATTATCACTCTGAAAGAGGAGCCCCTACCACCACCATCAGATGCAGATGTACTTACATCAGGAGGAGGAACACTTGCATCTTTGAAATATGGTCTTGAGCTCTTGAAATTGGGAGCCCCATGCATGATTCATGAGATGCATGAGGAGGAGGAGGTAGATATCAGCACTAGTATAGTTGAAGAAGAGAAACCATCATAATTACCAGCATTTGGAGAGCCCATTGCACCAGTTGGAGGAACTCTTGTAGATGTGCGAGATGTTCCCAAGATTCAACTTATGCAAGTTTTGAAAACACTTTCATCTCATATTATTTTAGTACCTCATATTGAGATTTGTGAGACAATGCCATCAGGGCAATTGCATAACCAAGGATTAGAGCACCTTGCTAATTTGGAGCAGCAAATTATCACTGCACAGAAGACCCTTGATTTGATCAAGGAGAAGATGTACAACTATCCCAATTTATCATGGTTGAGCTACACCCAATACTTTGTGTTCAATTGTGGAGTTTTAGAAGATGGGAGGAGCACAGTCCTATTCAGTACAGTGTCGGACTATGAGTTCATCATTGTATATGGTCAAGAGACATTAGATGTATCACAATGCAGATCTACAACATTGTCACTAAGCAGCAATGATGAGATGAGGGCCCCATTATTCTTGGAGCATCCCAAAGATAGCTTCACTTATGAAGTACTAGAGGGATAGATGATAGATGGTAGAAATATTATGGTGGAGAACACTTTCCATTGTCAAGATGATTTTTTCTTGATGAGAACCTCACAGCTCAAAGAGGAATCTCTACCTACAGCATGCATGGAACCTTATGGGTTCTATTGAGCCATTGATGAGAGGATATCATGGAGATACCTCAAAGAAGGTGCACTTCAACATTTCATGGAGTGAAAATATTATCAGATGGAGGAGATTGGTATTCTACCTTAGATGGATACCAAGATTGAGCTTGGCATGATTCATCATCCACATTGGGATGAATGGATCTGGATGAGGAGCAAGAGGTTTCCAACCTTTTTGCAGATCTATGATACAGGGCAGCAAGAAGCATGGTTGTGCTGGTTCCTTTTGGGTGAGTATGGTTACTACCCAACAACTCACATTTGTGTGGTCCATGCCATGGACGTTACTGATGTTATGCAGTAGTAGGAGGCATGGTTGCGCTAGTTATTGTTGAGAGATTTTGGCCATCTCATGATGTATCTTGTGTCCTTGTATTTACTTTTGATTGGGATATGTCTCATGTCTTTAAATGTACGCCTGTTTGGGATATATCTTATGTTCATGTATGTACTTGGGTTTGGGACATGGAATAACTCTCACATGATGTTGCAGCAGGGAGCTTGTTTGTATTGTTTTGATGTGACATTCCACATGTCAATCAATATGTTGTTGCTCCATCACTTGTATCATGATGATTTAAGATGGCAACAATAATCCTTGTTGCTTTGGTTACTTTTGGGATAGTATGGGCTGATTTATCCCCATACATTGTGTTGAGTCCCGAATTTGCCTCTTTTCCATACACTTTTCCATATCTTTTTCACTCACCTAAACCTCCAAAATTGTCAATATCATGTGCAAAAGGGTATCTAACATGGTTTTTAATTATGTTTTTTTGTTTTCTATTTGATTTAGATTTTGTTCATACAGCTGCGGAAACTTGTGCTTTCCTTGTTCTTTTCTTTCACATGATTATTTTTTTTTTTTTTTTTTTGTGGAAATGCGATGTTACGAGTGTCTACGAAGCAAGCCATAGGCCCAGGGCTAGGAATGACAAGGAAATGGTTCGTGTCTATTGGTTCAAGTAAATTCGTCGAAGCGGGTCAGCCATCACGTGGAAGTGCTCTATGGGTTCTATACTAGGCTGTGGACGTTGCATTGTATCCTCACGGGTTTCCAAGCTTGCGGAGGTTAATTGACATCTGTGCAAAGTTCTGGAGTTGAATTCAAGCACCCACCTTCCATAGATCCGTTTTCCAACATGGCCATACTCCTATATCTGTGGCCTTAGTGGTCTACGTGCTGGCTGCTATCATAAACTTCAGGAGACAGTTACAGTTTATTGCTTTATATAGAGCGTTTGCATACGCACGTAGAGTTAGTTGATAGTTGCTGAGTTGATAGCTGTTGAATTGTTAATTGATAGTTGATGTGCGTACTCTGTTATGTAGTGATTACGTTGCCTTGAGTCGTAATACTACCAGTCTGTAATGACTTGCTTTTTAATGTGAAAAACTCTGTTTTCAACTTAATTTGTGTTGAGGATCGTTACCAAAGCTGCGTAGAGGGCCCCTGCTCAGCTGAGGTTCTGTGTATTAATGTTTATATTTTTCATTTCATTTCTTTAAACAGTCATTGTATCATAACCCATTACATGTTCATATTTCATAGTTGCTTCATTTCTGTTCATTAATTTCCATTGCATTCTTGTCTTTCATGTTTTTATGATTATTAAATCACTGATCAGTTTTCTTGTGCAGGTTTTAGGTAGATAGCCCGGGGCATGTTCATAGTATTTTGGCTAATGATATGAAACTGACATTATTCTGCTGCTAGTTTTCTTTCCACATCTTTTGTTTAACTTCAGTCTTGTTTTGTACACTTCAGTTTTGTTTATTTGATTCAGTAGTTAAAATTAAATATATTAAGCTACTCATAGTGTCTTCAGTTACCTCCGAAAGCCACAGCTGGACTGATGGTGAGGGGCTGCATGATGAAATGTGTAGTTTAGTATTAGTTTCTTTTCTGCAAATTTAGATATATTAAATCATGTATGACATCTTCAGTTGCCTCCGAAAGCCACAGCTGGACTGATGGCGAGGGATTGAATTATGTGTGTATGGTTTAGTATTAGTTTGCTTTCTGCAAATTAAATAATCAGTTACACAAGTTGTTTATGATTACTTCCGCAAGTCATAGCTGGTCTAATGATGAAGGGTCAGAAAATGAATTGATGTAACCTGATTTAGATTTATTTCATTGCAATTTTGAATTTCCGTAAGCGTAGTTTCTTTTGTGTTCAGTTGGCAGCAAGAATAGTTTAGTTTTCATGTTCACTAGTTTCTTGTTTTGATTCATTAGATTAGCAGCACTTTTCATTTCAGCAGTACACTTTTACTTTCTTTTAAAGTTTTGTCATTGTAATTTCAATTTGCTTTTAAAGTTTCGAGATTGGTAAATCATTATAGGGGATATCACTTCCTTGAACAATTATAACCAAGCTTGTTTTTTTCACTTTAGAATTTCCATTTCACCTTAGAAAGACCATAAACGACAAAAAGTTAAGAAAGAGGTTATCTTGCACATATAGTGCACCGCACTTCATCAGCTTACGATTCCCGGATTGAAAATTAAATGAAGCAATTTAGGACACACTAAATTGACCAAACACATTGCATGACATTGATGGAGGATGGAAAAAAGAGGCCTTACTGTGTTGGATTTTTGTTGGGGGATTATGGTAACTGTACTTTGTATGATGATGATGTGATGGGGCAGCAAGAGGCATTACTGCAATGGCTTCTCTTGAGAGAATATGGCCACTACATTCGGTAAAATTATGATGTGGTGTGGCCTGCGGTGGATTATTTTGAGAGATTATGGCTCTCATACTTATATTGATGTTGATTTGGCATGTCAACAAGAGGCATTGCTACAGTGGCTTCTATTGAGAGAGTATGGCTCTATTACTTGGTTTCATGATGATTTTCATGGCAATAGAAGGATTTGTTGCGGTGGTTGTTATTGGGAGAGTATGGTTTGACATTGTACATGTTCATCCATATGTCTATACTTCTTATTTTGCACATTGTTGGGATAATCCTTGGATCCAAAAACCCAAACATGGCTAAGGAGGGAAGCATGGAGAGATACACTCCACTTCATGTAGAATGGGATGGAGATGCTTTATGAGTTGGGACTTTCCACTTTGGGAAGATACCACTTCACTTTATGTATCTCATGCACCAAGGAGGATATTTGACAACATATGGTTGCCACTTGGAGACTTATTGATGATGAGAGGTATCAAACTTTTCAGTTGGAGGCCATTCTAGGAATTCTAGAGAGGTAGCTTTGGAGCTGGGCATGCATTGCACATTGTAGCAAATAGGGAGGCATTCCATATGAGGATGCCATTTGGAGGGAGATGGATTGTTGCAGCATCCACTTTTTCAATTGCTTGAGGACAAGCAAAATTTTGGCAGGGAGGACTGTAATATTCCCAATTTTCCATCAGTTAATTGGAATATTAGAGTTCTTAATTTTCTTAATTAATTAAGTAAATAAGAGGGCAGAGGGACCCATAAACCCCATATATGAATAAAATCCACTTTTGATGTGTGTATGAGGATAATTTAGAGTTAGATATGCATTATGGAGTAGTGGAGTAGCTTCTTAAATGAAGGAAGAGTGGAGATCATGCCACATTAATGATAGATCATGGAGATCATGGGGGAAGTAAGATGAGATCATGGTGCATTAAAAGTAAGATCATAAAGCACTAATGATGAGATAATGGAGGAATTTTTGCATCCAATGCACACATGATGGAGAGAGTGGGAATTAAATGCAAATATGGTGGAGAACATGGAGAGACAACACAGTCTTCATGGAGGCTAGTGGCCACATGTGCAACACATTTATGAGGTGGGTCAGGGCTATGGAAGGCTCACAAAGCATATAAGGGAGATGAAGGAAGAAATAGAAGGCAAGATTTATATTATTATTTGATCTGTTTAGATCTGGATTTTTCTTTTGATATTTCTATCTACACTTATGTTGTTTAACTAAGTCTGTAGTGATGTTTAGCACACGGGTGTTTCCGAGAAGAAATCCCACCCTTACCCACAGGGGAATTCGAGTTCCTACTCTGGGAAGCTTATTTTGAGCTGTAATACATCATCAGGCATTGGTGCCACATTCATCCCCTCTCTACAGCACATTCAGTCTCAGGAATTATGCATCCTTGATTGAGGGCATAGAAAATTTTAGGGGCGAATTTTCGCCCATGGGAAAAATTAAAGGGTTTTAAATTTTTATTAGGTGTATCATAGTATATTATTTCATTATTTCAAATCACCCCAAATTTATTTTATAAAAAAATTACGTCTAGAGGTTAACCCACCTTATTTTAAGGGAGAGGGTAAAAAAAGTAAATTTATATTTCAAATCGCCCCAAATTTATATTATAAAAAAATAAATTCTAGAGGTTAGCCCACCTTATTTTAATGAAGAGGGGGAATTAAAACAACTTATATAAATCTTAACTTGAAATCTACTGGATCAAATCTCCTTTCACTCTAAAGAGGTTTTCATCTTAAGAGATTTGATCCCGCCGGGAAAAATAAAAATAATTTCATGGTATTTACCCATGGTATTGACATATGGTATGAGAACCCATGGTATTCATGTGGAACATAGCATATTTAAAGGGTCAAATTAAACCAACCTATATCCATCTTCACTTAGGAGTCTCCAAGCCGAGAGAGATATCAAATAGCTTGTGACACAAACCTATTTTCACTAAGTGAAAAAAAAATTGAACCCTTTTGAGGTTTGGTGGATCCAAAGTTAAAATGGATTTACACTGGTCACATTTTGTAAGCCTAGATGATGCTTCAGAAGTGGGTTTTTTTTTATTTTTATTTTTTATTATGTTATACATCCCTGGATGAGGCTTTAGAAGTGGGTATGTTTTTTATGTTATACATTTTATTTTAAAATATTGTTAGCAGGGGCAAATAATTTATTTCCCCATTAAGCTATAGATTTAAAGATAAAAGGGAAACTAACATTATGGATTGTGTGAATTTGAAGATGATGTTTATATAAATAGTTGTTTTCTTTATCTAAGTGATTTATAGCTTAGTGAGAATATTTTAGTATTTTTTTGTATCAATGCTTCAAATTAAAAATTACTTGGACTATTTTTCCAACACTATAATGTGTGGCGAATTATGATATCTCAAGTGTAGACATTTTTTTAACAAAATATTCTTGTAATTTGCTCAGAATGTTCGATTTCATGGAATATTTTCCTTCCTCCATGGAATTCCTACAAGACAAGACTCCTCCTTTAACTCAGCCTCATGAGTAGGAAAGTATTCATCTTAACTTCAGTAAGTTCAAGTGACATTTACTTTCATTTTAATACCTTTATTGACAATATCTAATATCAACACGTTCAACATCATTTTAGCAAAATATTATTGAAATTTAAACTAAAATGTTACATTTTCTAAAAAATAAATTTAATTAAAAATGAAACTTTGGAAATTTATTTTTAGCAATGGCACATTGTTTTTCACCCTAATCTCTTCAAAGTTTAACTGCATTGGCTTCAATTTTGCAGGTATACATTGTGTGTTTTTTTTTTACTTTTAACTTAGATGAAACTCGTAAAAGGAAATGCTAAAAGTGATATGAAGGGTTGTTTAAAAATGTGATCATCATAAAAAAGTTCTATGATGGGTAGGAGGACCCATCAAATTTAACCCCTGAAGCCACAGATTTTAAACCTTCACAATTTACAACCTTCAAAATTTCGGAATAAGTCTAGGTGGTGTTATTAAATTTTTTTTACTTGATTCTTAGTTTCTTTTAATTAAGTATGAAAACATTTTCTTGAGAAGTAAGTAAATGATATCTAATTATTTTATATTTTTATGAAAATTATGAAAACATTTCCTGAGAAATTAAGGAAATAATGATTCTACATATGTATTTTTTTTTTATGAAAATTATGAAATACAATTCTAGCTATTTTTCATTTCTTGAAATGTATCTTTAAATACATACAAAGCTAGATTCTACAATTCCAAAAAATCACTCAAAAACTAAAAAGTGATTTCATCATAAATAATAATAAAAATAAAAATAAAAATTATGGGTTCAAAATTAACACACGGGTTAGTTTTAATTCAAATAAAATATAACCTCAATCCAACACATAAAGTTATCTGAAAAAATTTCAAAAATAAAATAAAATATTTTAACCAATTCCACTAAAATTTATAAGGAAAATATCTAATACTTTTAACAAATAACTTTAGTATTATAAAAATAACAAAATAATACAATCACAAAATAACACTGAGTTTCAAAAAACTAACCCTATTTGAGGTTTTGGCAACTTCTGCCTAATTTGATAACCAACATGGGAGGGAATGCCACATTGTCCTTCCAATAAAAAAACATCCAATACCATCGAAAAGTATGTTACTAATAATTTTAGAGGTTATTACATTAGCAAGCATGACTTTTTAAGGAATAATCTTCCAAATCCACCGATAGTCTTATACAGACACATTCTTAAATTTAAAATAATTACTCGACAAATGTTTCAAGATTGCATACAAAACTTCCCAGTTACTGCAGGATCAAACGTAGGCAGAAACTCAGTAATGAAGTTGTCCAGTTACACCAGAGATCTAAGTTATTATAGAATCAAACATAAGCATAAATTCAGTAATGAAGTTGTCCAGTTACATGCGAGATCTATGCACGCGAGATCTATGACAATACATAATCTCTGAATAGCCACATACTAAAGATTCACTGAATAAGGCAAAAATGAGATAACTTTAATTATCCGAGTCTTCACCACCTTCCTTGTATCTAAATATATGTAGTATGAAGAGTGAGTTATCTGTCACCTCCCTTTGTTTTTAGCGTTGGTGGCCTTAGGTTCCCATCTAGGTGCAGAGGGAACAATTCGAGCAATTCTCCCCTCTTTTCATATTCTGTTGAAATTTCTAGTCCCTGCTCATTAAATAAAATGTAACTTAAATTAGAATTTGAACAACGTATTTGAAAACTTTGAAAACTAGAATATGAACAACGTATTTGAAAATTTTGGAAATTGGTTGCTAATGGGGAACATTCATGTGCATATATGTTTGAAATCAATAATAAAAGCAAAGGAATTTGGATGTAAATGTAATATTTGACAGCTGAAGAGGAAAAGTATGTAACAAAAGAAAATATTTTATTTAGATTTTAACACTAAAGGCGCATTGCATTTCTTGAATAGGTTGGAAATCTAATAAAGAAGAACTAGCCTAGCTAATTATTTGACTTGGCTTTTCATTTTAATTGTAGTTTTTTCAATATTTTGGTTATTCTATAGATATGAACAAAGCTAATTGTTAACTGCTTAACTTTGTGCATATCCATCAAACTTTCGAGCAAATTTCTAAACCTGAAATGAGTTATGCTCAAATCCCTTTGAAAACAACTTGGATCGGTTTCTTATGCATTTAACAAAATATTTCCCTATTAATATCCAAATCATAGAAATTGAGAATCGATAATATACTTACTTGAGATAAAAATGTAGCTATATTCATCGAAGACTCGCAAGTAATGTTGCAGGTTGGGGCTGAACACAGAGAACACCACCAAATAAGAATTTGTTAGGAAAATAGTTAAAATTATTGAAAAACATAAACAAACAATGTAGAGTTTACCAGGGGTTGAAGGGGTGCAGGCTGGCCCCAAAGAGAGTGAGAAGACTCCTGCATGGAATTTTTTTGTTCTTTCTGTCTCTTACTGCAGTGAGTGTTTTGAAGTCAATAAGAAACACTCTCTTCTTCCACATCTCTATAGGGTTTGAGTAAACTCACAATATCTATGACCTCATCTGGAGTAGGGTTAGTACAGATGCATTTTGCGCATAATTATTCCTAAAGCTTCTTATGCTTTTGGGTTGGATTGTTCCAGAAGCTTCTTATGCTTTTGGGTTGGATTCTTCCAAAAGCTTCTTATGCTTTTGGGTTGGTCTCCAGTGAGACAATACATTTTCTTCATTTCTTCAATCTGAACTTCTAATATGTGGAGATCCAGTATTAAGAAAGTCTGACCAATTTTGGTATGTCGAACTTCAAGATTTGACATCTATGGGTGGAGGGAAGGAACGAGGTGCCATACTTATTTATATTTCCTTATATAAAGATAATAAAAATCCCAAATCAACCAAAATTATCTTGCTATTGACTTATATCATATAGTCAACATATATAAGAAGTTTCAATAGCTATATGAGCGGGAAGTGGAAGATTTTAAATGATTTTTTTGGGGCAACATTAAGAATCTGAAATTGGACTCATGATAAATTCTTTAATTAATGAGGGTACGTGGTAAGAAAATCGTGTATAAATGTACTTTCCTTCCATTTTTTTTTTCTAGTAACTTGTATAACCAATGAAATGTTTTAAAACATTTTTTCCTTATTTTAAAATTGATAATTATTGTATTTTTTTTAATTTTTGTTTCTAGAAATTTGTATAACCATGCAATGTTTTAAAACAAATTTTTCTTATTTTAAAATTGATATTAGGTTTTTTCATTTTAAAATTGATATTAGAGTAAATTATTTTATTATAATTTTGATAATATAATTTAATAAATACATTGAGTGACATTCATAATATCCACTTATTTATAATTATAAAAAATAAAATAAAAATATAATTTATTTATATTTATATTTATAATTAATCCAAAAAAAATTATTATCAATATACATCTATTTATATATGAGATAATGTAATAAGAATTTTATCTATTTTTCTCTATATTCTCAATAAAATATGAAATTATATATATATATATATATATATATATATATATATGTCATGTTATAACAATACAAGGTTCCTTTGTCATAACAATGACCTTTCTTCAAGGCTTTCCATCTTCAATAGCCATTATGTATCATACACATACAATATATATATATATATATATATACAACTTATAAATTCCAAGTCTAATTCATAAATTTCATAAGTATGAGATCCCTTCTCATGGTGTTTGGATCTTAGCGTAGTACCTAATATTTCTTACATAATTACACTCATTTTCATATTTGAGACCATTCCACCTACAACCTAAATTTTTTAATCAACCAAATAAAAGTGATTATCTATGCCTATAATTCTTTCTTTCAATATTCACTACCATCCATGAGGTGTTCTCAGAATAATATTAGCAAACTAATAATTCAATCATTTTTAGTTGCTAAGCATACTCAATTAAATGGAATTATGTTTCAATGTACATGTCTTACTTAACATACCTATCATTACAAGATGAAACTAAATATTTATTCCAATAAACCGATGTGCCAATACTTATGATCACATCTACTCAACCCATCCATGTCGTTTGATTTCAAAATCATACATTTCTATTTCATGTATTCCACCATCATCAATTGGAAGGTCTAACCAATACCTCAACACATCATCTAGTCACCCCCCATATGTACCTTGAACATACTACAAGGAAATTCCTTTCTCTACTATATATTACCTTAGGAATCCTCTCCTTTAATGATGCTCCTCACTATTTTCCAAAAGGTAATAGTCTACAATGGCAATAGAAGCAGGGAGACAAGTGGACATTTGTGTAGTACTATATCCTTCCATATCCATCAACAATATTACCTATTGGAATTCACTATCATGTGTTATACAAATTCATAACATGATTTTGTTACCCATTCACTCATTATAAGTGAATCAATCATGAGATACTAATTCATGGTTGAATCAAAAGGATTATACAAATCTTGTCATACCAAAAGATTCTTCATTCATCATATCCAACCTAGGTATCATTATCATACATGCATTCAATCATAAACAAATAAATTAATATATAAAGTATTCATAAAGGAATTCTTACTCCAACCATTACAAGTCATATATATTGGCATGATTAATTTTTATATTTGGATAGTTTCCTTCAACATTCCTGATGTTAATTGATCATTTGATGTCTCATGGGAACTTAGATGATCCCTTAATCAACCTCTTGACAAGCATCCTATCATCTTTATCCTTTTCACAAGGTTTTCTATCATAGGCTACTTCATCATCAACATTTTCAACCATTGTTGAGATTTTTTTTTGGAATAAACTATGTGTCAATATTTGAAATGTCCAATGTTTCAAGTGGACACTCCACCCATCATCAAGGAAACATAAATAAATAAAATATGAGGTGGGTTTAGTAATGAAAAGAGAATACAAAGGTAACAGAACGGAGTTAACCATGAAATAAGAAAATGGGTTCCAAGGAATGGAAAAGATCTTTAAATAATATAAAGAATAAAATATACCTTAGGAGAAATATGAGGCATAAATTATTAAAAAGCCAACGAAGACAAATATTTATAAACTAATTAAGGTTTCAAAAAATATTAAAATTTGGATTAAAATATTAAATTATTATTTTTTAAATTCAAGTTATTTTGGATTCTTCAAAATTGTTTCAACAAGCCATGCGCTTTGCTGAAACAATGTGAAAACAATTTCATATTTTGGAGAATCCTCTAGAATATCGTGTGATAACAAGATTATGGAATATTTTAGATGCTAGCTAATACTTACAAGAAAACATATCATAATATTTAAAATTAGAATATTTGTGTCAAAGCATGATTTTGTGATCAGTAGAGGATGATAGGATGTTTAGTGCACTATCATATTTGAAGTCAAAATTTAGGAACGAACTTGATAAACATATGGATATATGCCTAAAATTATATGTAACAAAGCATGACATTAACTATTTTCCATATGAAAGAGCACTAGCTCTTTGGCAATCATATTGTGATAGAAGGGGCGAAGACAATACAACAAACTTCTCTAATAAAATTGATATGGAACATGATATTTTGGAGGATCAAAATTACGGTTCATGTGGAAAATATTTTGTTCAGAATGAAGAAAATGATGACGAAATTGAGAAGTGGAAAATTGATATACCAAAATATTTTATCTATATAAATATATATGAAGTCCCAAAGGACACTTATTTTGGTATACATGTTCCATAGGTTGTGTAAGAAAAATTGAATGGAATAGTACAAATGAGGTGATTCCTTTTATTTGATTAAATTTGTTGTTCCTCTATTTTTGGTGCAGGTTCTAAATTATTTATCACAACAACATTACTAATAATATATGCCAATTTGACATTGCATTTGAGGTAATAACGTGTTATATACTTTCTATTCTTTATTGTAACATTGAATCCATATTTCCTTGCTTCAATGTTTTTTAAGATTGATGTCTTGATAATTAACTATTACTTTATCCCTTTCTTGTATGTGATATAAAATGAAGCAATAATTTTATGAGGTGAGGATATATATTTTGACATAGGTAGTGTCCTTGTATTAAAGGATAAATAAGTACTTTAACAAGGCTTTTACTAAGTAAGAATGGGTTCATTTCAATTAGATGAGTTTTTTTTTTGTAGCTCTAATATTTTGGTCACTCTTAATGGTTTGTTTGTTTGTTGCATTTGGATCATTTTTCCAAGTTTGAAAATTTTATGTTTATTTTAGTTAAAAATTATGATCTCTTAAATTATTCTAGTTTTTATTTGATGTTAATTGATCCTTTTGTGAAGGCATGCTTTGGTTGATCTTATTTTATTGATTTAAGGGGTTCGGTTAAAGTTAAAGGCCTTTGTTGAGTAAAAATGTACTTTGTTTTTTTGTTTTTGTCATGTTCATTTGAGACTGATATGGTATTAGGATTAATATATGACTTCACTTATTATCTAGGCATTCAATATGTTTTCCATAACTAATATTATTTTCTTTATATATTTGATTATCAAAGTATATGTTTTATTTTATTTTTATTTCCTCTCACATTGTGGTGTCACAAAAAAATATTCACCTTTTAGAATCTACTATTTTATTTTATATTTTCTTTAAAAATACTTATTTTTTCTTAAGAGAGGAAAATGAGCTCTACTTAGTTAAGTGAAGAAAAAAATGGTCTATGCACTAGGATCCTATGTGTTCATCGTAGAAGTCATATTATCATGACAAGGGCATTCATCTAATGCAATTATACTTTGATACCAATAAAAAAAAACATCACATGTAATTAGTTGAGAACGATAGATTGTTTAGTGTAGTATTATTCTTGAAATGAAAAGCCCCTTGATGATCATTGTTTTGTGACATATTATTCCAAGTAATGAACATGCAGAGACTATTTTTTATATTTGTGTTAGATTTTTGAACTCACCCATTGTAGATTTTTAATGAGTTTGTGTTATTACCTTTTTTTTCATTGTGTATAAAATTAAGTTTCAATGCACATTCATCTTCCATTCATTCTCATTTTTTATTTTGTGCGATTTCAAATAATTTTTTACCAAGTCAACATTATTAGAGTTATTAACTGTAGAATAAATTGCAACAACGACTACAACAGTTATGATCCAAAAGTAGGTGAAAAACCTACATATTATGATGAAACACCATATTTTAAAGTTGTTGGTTTATTTGAACTTGGGGAATTAGAGAAGCATCTACCTTTTAGAAAAGTGATGTATAAGAAAACAAAAGAATTTTATGTAAATATTCATGATTTTGATATAGCTATTCATAGACCTTATTTTCATGTGAAGCCTATAGAATATGAATTACATAGAATATTGGAGTGTTATCTAGATGTGTAAAGACCAAGTTTAAAAAAACGAATTTATTTGGTTCAACATCACATGCCTTTGGGGGTGCCTTTCCAATTAATTTCCCCTTGGGATGTGATAAGAAATTTGTGGTAAAACATAATAAAAACATGAAAAAATATTTTCAATAGTGTATAACAAAAACCTAGAGCAACATTACCTTTGATTTTTCTTTTCCAAAACATGGAAAATTGTGTATTATAGCTTTTAAATAAATATTTTTATTATTATTACATATGTTTCTATACATTGGTAATGAATCACTAACATTTTACAATGTTTTCTAATTTTTTAGAAGATTAATCAATAATTTTCAATACTTTATAACCTAGTGAAAAATTCGTCAATATTTAAGAAAATTTTATAATTTACTGAAAGATTCGGGAAAATATATATATGTATATTATATTAATGAAAAAATAGCTTATACATTTTTATATATACATTGGGGATTCGCCCATTTATTATACATAAAAATTTCGGGGGTTTCTTAAATTTTCCTTGCTCAAAACCACTTTCAGAACCAAGTGGGGAACTTTCAAGTTTAAGCGTGTGCCATTTGGGCTTATTAATGTTGGTGCTACATTTCAAAAAGCGATCAAAATTACTTTTCATGGCCTAATTGGCCAAAGTGCGGTAGTTTATATCGATGATTTAATTGTTACCTAAAAGAAGATCAGATCATGTGCGTCATCTGAAATGAATATTTGAGCGGTGTCGCAAATATGGGATTTCTATCAATCCCAAGAAAAGCATATTTAGTATGTTAGAAGGAAGTATCTTAGGACACATCACCACTAAGAGTGAAATCAAATTTGATCCGGAAAGGGTTAAAGCTATAGCTCAAATCCCTTTCCAATAAATAAGAAGGCTATGCAATATTTCTTGGGAAAGATTAATTTCCTGTGCAAGTTCATCTTTGACTTGCTAAGATAGTTAAACCATTGCAAGAGATGATAATGAAGATGCAATCTATAAATGGGACAAAATGGGAAAGTGTGCTTTTTCTCATATCAAAAACGTTATTTTTGATGCGTCTGCATTGTTTACTCTTGATTATGGCAAGGATTTCCTTCTTTTTACATTCGCCTCAAATTCATCTATTGCGATTGTATTGACGTAGAAAGATGTTGAATGAAATGAACAACCTATTACTTTCATGAGTGTTGGCTTACAAGGGTCACATTTGAATTACCTATTCGTTGATAGACAAGATTATGTTGTATATAAGGTAGTTAAGCATTTCAAGCCCTACATCCTCAAAGCTCATCAAACGGTCAGAACAATTTTTGTGCAACAGGAGCTGGGTGAGAAGAGGAAAAATTGGATGACCTATTTTCAAGAATATGATCTGGAGTTTAATCCATTTCATAATATTAAGGTTCATGGCTCCTTTCAACTAGCAACATAAGTAAGAGATACCCTGGATGAAGAAATTTTTGGATGGGAGAAAAAAATAGAGATTTTATACTTTGAACAAGTTCCTTAGTCAAGCTCGACAACACCATGGTATTCGAATATACAACAATTCTTAGAGCACGACACCTTACCCGTACATTTATCGAATAAACAAAAGAGGGAAATCCGCCTTAAAGATCTATATTATAAAATCATTCATGGAGTGATTTTAGAAAGTACCACAATGGTTTCTTACTAAGATGCCTGAATCCTCAAGACACGGAGAAGGTATTAAGATATTTTCACGATGGACTGGCAGGTGGACATTATGCTAGAAATACAACTAGACATAAAGTAATGAGGGATGGTTATAATTGACCCACTTTAGTCAAGGAAGGTCATGCTTATGCCCGTATGTTCTTAGCTTATCAAATATGTGTTAGCTGAGACCAGAAGTCAGTTGCCCCACTGTTACTAGTAGGAATTGAGGAACCTTTTCAACAGTGAGGACTAGATGTTATTATACAAATCTTCCCATATTCATCATAGAAACTCTGATACATCCTAAAAATGATAGATTATTTCACTCGATGGACAAAAGTAGTTCCCTTAATACAATTCAACGACCAGGAAGTCACCCAATTCCTAAAGAAAAACATTATAACTAGGTTTTGCATTCTAATCTATTATGATAATGAAACTCATTTTTCTTCGTTGAAAATTTATGATTTCGCATTAAAAAATGGTATCATATTAAAGCAAACATCAACTTATTACCCAAATTATTACTCATTATATAAATGAGTATCCAACAAGTGCCCCACTTCAATCAGAAGTATTATTCCACATCCAACGAGTATCCATTTTAACAATGTAAACTTTGAAACGGGAACTGAAACAAGTACTTGCTTTTTTGAGGTAGGAAAAAAGTAATCCGATTTCGAAAAATGCTCATCCAGAATACACTTTTTTTTGGAGCATATTTTTGACCCTTTAAATTATCTTATGTATCAAGTATAATTTTTTTTTTTAAGTGTTAGTGATTTTCATGTTGATTTTTAAAAGTATTGATGCAGCATCGGCCCCTATTTTTAGAGGGCTTATTTTTTACACTTTAAATTTTCTAATGTATAAAGTGTCAAAAAAAAATTTAATGTCGATGATTTTTATGCAGATTTTGAAAAGAATCAACATTTATTTTTTTAAAGACAATTTTGACACTTTAAATGTTCTTATGTCCTAAGTATACACAAATTTTTTTAAATGTTGATTATTTAACAATTTTTCAATTGTCTTGACTCTTAGTGTTTTTCGTCCTCAGTTATTAGTTTTTAAGGGTTTTCCAAACAAGTTTTTTTTGTTTTTCTTTGCAAATGCTAAAAATATGATGACTTTAAAATATTATCCTAAGAAAGCTTGACATATTGAAACAAAAAAATTAAAAGACAACCATCAAATTGACACACAGTGTAGGAAAACTCAACCCATTGAAATGAAAAATTTAATATCAACCATGAAATTACCACATTGTGTGGGAGGATTCAATCTTTTACAACGAAAACTTAAAAATCAACAATCAAATTAGCAAATAATGGAATCGGGTTGCTAGTCGACACAGACCCTATGGGAAAAATAAAGTAAAACAAAATAATATATAAATATATAAAATGAAAAATATAAAAGAAAACAAAAATTAAAACATTGAAAAAAATAAAAAAATAAAAAAATAAAACACAAAAAGTTAAAAAAATAATAATAATTAAATAAAAATATATATTAAAAAATAAAAAATAAAATAAAAATAAAAATAAACATGACAAAAAAACAAATAAAAAATATTTAGAAAAATTAAAATAAAAATAAAACACAAAAAATTTAAAAAAATAATAAGGGATAATAAAATATATTAGAACATAAAAAAAAATTAAAAAACACGGCCAAAAAAAAAACAACAAATATAAATACATGGAAAAATAAACACAAATATAAAAACATATATGAAAACGACAAAAAAAACAAATCTAACATAAAAATGTACCGAAAAAACAAAATTAACTTAAAAAAAAAATTAAAAAAAATAAAAAAAATTTAAATACTATTAAAAATAAATAAAAATACCAAAATATATTTCAAAACAAACATAATAAAAAAAAATGAGAAGAATAACCCAAAAAATAGAACCTATTTCAGATAATTAAAAAAAACCATAAAAAAATTAAAATAAGATTAAAATTAAATTAAAAATATTATGCTAAAAATTAAAAAAAAAAAACAATTAAAAAAAAAACATAGTTAAAAAAATTAAAATAATAAAAAAAACTTTACTAAAAACAAAACATAATTAAAAAAAAAAATAGAAAACATAATTAAAATTAAAAGGATTATAATAAAAATTAAAAACATAAGAAAAAACGATTTAAAAAGAGGAACATAGTTAAAAAATTAATTAAGAAAATTAAGAAAATATTAATTAAAAATAATAAATAATAAATAAAATTGAAAACAATAAATAAATATTAATTAAAACAAATTAAGTCTGCCCAAGCCGAGCGCCGAAGAAACCCTGGGTCGGGCAGTCGTGGGAGCCCCGCGCGCAGCTCCCACAGGCGTCCAGCCCAGTGGCCGAGTGGCCCTGGGTGGTGGGCCAACTCTCAGAGTCAGGCCTGTTGCCCATGGCTGCTTGGCCGCTGGGCTAGGCAACCATGGGTGTTGCACGAGAAGCTCCCATGGCTACCCAGCCCAACAGCCAAGGGACAAACTGACTCTAGGAGTCTGGTTGCCATCCATGCCTAGTTTATCGTAGGGTTGGGTGGCCATGGGAGCCGCGCAAGCTGCTGGGCTAGGTGATCGTGGGAGCCATGCAAGCTGCTAGGCTGGGCGACAGAAAATTTTAGGGGAAATTTTTCGCCCATGGGCGAAATTAAAGGGTTTTAAATTTTTATTGGGCGAATTTTTTGTATCATAGTATATTATTTCATTATTTCAAATCTCCCCAAATTTATTTTATAAAAAAATTACATCTAGAGGTTAGCCCACCTTATTTTAAGGGAGAGGGTGAAAAAAATAAATTTATATTTCAAATCGCCCCAAATTTATTTTATAAAAAAATTAATTCTAGAGGTTAGCCCACCTTATTTTAAGGGAGAGGGGGAATTAAAACAACTTATATACATCTTAACTCTAAATCTAGAGGATCAAATATCCTTTCACTCTAAAGAGGTTTTCATCTTAAGATATTTGATCCCTCTGGGCAAAATAAAAATAATAACATTAAAATAAAAATAATTTCTTGGTATTTACCCATGGTATTGACACATCGTATGAGAACCCATGGTATTCATGTGGAACATAACATATTTAAAGGGTAAAATTAAACCAATCTAGATCCATCTTAACTTAGGAGTCTACCAAGCCAAGAGAGATATCAAATAGCTTGTGATGCAAACCTATTTTCACTGAGTGAAAAAAAATTTGAACCCTTTTGAGGTTTGGTGGATCCAAAGTTAAAATGGATTTACACTGGTCACATTTTGTAAGCCTAGATGATGCTTCAGAAGTGGGTATTTTTTTATGTTATACATCCCTAGATGAGGCTTTAGAAGTGGGTATGTTTTTTATGTTATATATTTTATTTTAAAATATTGTTAGGAGGGGTAAATAATTTATTTCCCCATTAAGCTAGAGATTTAAAGATAATAGGGCAACTGACATTATGGATTGTGTGAATTTGAAGATGATGTTTATATAAATAGTTATTTTCTTTATCTAGGTGAGTTATAACTTACTGAGAATATTTTAGTATTTTTTTGTATCAATGCTTCAAATTAAAAATCACTTGGACTATTTTTCCAACACTATAATGTGTGGCAAATTCTGATATCTCAAGGGTAGACATTTTTTTAACAAAATCTTCTTGTAATTTGCTCAGAATGTTCGATTTCATGGAATATTTTCCTTCCTCCATGGAATTCCTGCAAGACAAGACTCCTACTTTAACTGAGCCTCATGAGTAGGAAAGGATTCATCTTAACTTCAGTAAGTTCAAGTGACCTTTACTTTCATTTTAATACCTTTATTGACAATATCTGATATCAACACGTTCAACATCATTTTGGCAAAATATTATTTAAATTTAAACTAAAATGCTATATTTTCTAAAAAATGAATCTGATTAAAAATGAAACTTTGGAAATTTATTTTTAGCAATGACGCGTTGTTTTTCACCATATTCTCTTCAAAGTTTAACTTCATTGGCTTCAATATTTGCAGGTATACATTGTGTTTTTTATTTTTATTTTTACTTTTAACTTAGATGACACTCTTAAAAGGAAATGCTAAAAGTGATATGAAGGGTTGTTTAAAAATGAGATCATCATAAAAAATTTCTATGATGGGTAGGAGGACCCGTCAAATTTAACCCCTGAAGCCATGGATTTTAAACCTTCACAATTTACAACTTTCAAAATTTCGGAATAAGTTTAAGTGGTGTTATTGAATTTTTTTTACTTGATTCTTAGTTTCTTTTAATTAAGTATGAAATTTTTTTCTTGAGAAGTAAGTAAATGATATCTAATTATTTTATATTTTTATTTTTTCTATGAAAATTATGAAAACATTTCCTTAGAAAGTAAGGAAATGAGGATTCTACATATGTATTTTTTTTTATGAAAATTATGAAATACAATTCTAGCTATTTTTCATTTCTTGAAATGTATCTTTAAATACATACAAAGCTAGATTCTACAATTCCAAAAGATTACTCAAAAACTAAAAAGTGATTTTATCATAAAAAAATAAAAATAAAATTATGGGTTCACAATTAACACACGGGTTAGTTTTAATTCAAATAAAATACAACCTCAATCCAACAAATAAAGTTATCTGAAAAAACTTCAAAAATAAAATAAAATATTTTAACCAATTCCACTAAATTTATAAGGAAAATATCTAATACTTTTAACACATAACCTTAGTCTTATAAAAAATTAAAATAATACAATCACAAAAGAAAACTGAGTTTCAAAAAGCTAACCCTATTTTAGGTTTTGGCCACTTCTACCTAATTTGATAACCAACATGGGAGGGAATGCCACGTTGTCCTTCCAATAAAAAAAATCCAATACCATCGAAAAGTATGTTACTAATAATTTTAGAGGTTATTACATTAACAAGCATGACTTTTTAAGGAATAATATTCCAAATCCACTGACAGTCTTATACGGACACATTCTTAAATTTAAAAGAATTACTCGACAAATGTTTCAAGATTGCATACAAAACTTCCCAGTTACTGCAGGATCAAAGGTAGGCATAAACTCAGTAACGATGTTGTTCAGTTACACAAGATATCTAAGTTATTATAGAAGCAAACGTAAACATAAATTCAATAATGAAGTTGTCCAGTTATACGAGAGATCTATGACAATACATAATCTCTGAATAGCCGCATACTAAAGATTCACTGAATAAGGCAAAAATGAGATAGCTTTAATTATCTGAGTCTTCACCACCTTCCTTGTATCTAAATATCTGCAGTAGGAAGAGTATTTATCCATCACCTCCCTTTCTCTTTAGCGTTGGTGGCCTTAGGTTCCCATCTGGGTGCAGAGGGAACAATTCGAGTAATTCTTCCCTCTTTTCATATTCTGTTGAAATTGTTAGTCCCTTCTCATTAAATAAATGTAACTTAAATTAGAATTTGAACAACATATTTGAGACCTTTGAAAACTAGAATATGAACAACATATTTGAAAATTTTGAAAATTGTGCTAAAAGGGGAAAATTCATGTGCATATATGTTTGAAATCAATAATAAAAGCAAAGGAATTTGGATGTAAATGTAATATTTGACAACTGAAGAGGAAAAGTATGTAACAAAAAAAATATTTGATTTAACTTTTAACACTGAAGGCGCATTGCATTTCTTGAATAGGTTGGAAATCTAATAAAGAAGAACTAGCCTAGCCAATTATTTGACTTGGATTTTCATTTTAATTGTATTTTTCTCAATATTTTGGTAATTCGATAAATATGAACAAATCTAATTGTTAACTATTTAACTTTGTGCATATCCATCAAAATTTTGAGAACATTTCGAAACCTGAAAAGAGTTATGCTCAAATCCTTTTGAAAACAACTTGGATCACTTTCTTATGCATTTAACAAAACATTTCCCTATTAATATCCAAATCATAGAAATTGAGAATCGATAATATACTTACTTGAGATAAAAATGTAGCTATATTCATTGAAGTCTCGCAAGTAATGTTGCAGGTTGGGGCTGAACACAGACAACGCCAAAAAATAAGAATTTGTTAGGAAAATAGTTAAAATTATTGAAAAACATAAACAAACAATGTAGAGTTTACCAGGGGTTGAAGGGATGTAGGGTGGCCCCAAAGAGAGTGAGAAGACTCCTGCATGGAAATTTTTTGTTATTTCCTTCTCTTGCTGCAGTGAGTTTTTTGAAATCAATAAGAAACACTCTTTTCTTTCACATCTCTATAGGGTTTGAGTAAACTCACAATATCTGTGACCTCATATGGAGTAGGGTTAGTACAGATGCATTTTGCGCATAATTATTCCTGAAGCTTCTTATGCTTTTGGGTTGGATTGTTCTAGAATCTTCTTATGCTTTTGGGTTGGTCTCCAGCGATACAATACATTTTCTTCATTTCTTCACTCTGAACTTCTAATATGTGGAGATCCAGTATTAAGAAATCCTGACCAATTTTGGTGTTACGAACTTTAAGATTTGACATATATGGGTGGAGGGAAGGAACGAGGTGCCATACCTCTTTATATTTCCTTACTGAAAGCTAATAAAAATCCCAAATCAACCAAAATTAACTTCCTATTGAATTATATCATATAGTCAATATATATAAGAAATTTCAATAGCTATATGAGTGGGAAGTGGACGATTTTAAATGATTTTTTTTGGGGCAACATTAAGAATCTCAAATTGGACTCATGATAAATTCTTTAATTAATGAGGGTATGTGGTAAGAAAATCATGTATAAATGTACTTTCCTTTCAAAAAATAAATTTCTAGTAACTTGCATAACCAATGAAATGTTTTAAAATATTTGTTTCCTTATTTTAAAATTGATAATTATTGTATTTTTTTAATTTTTGTTGAATCTAGAAATTTGTATAATCATGCAATGTTTTAAAACATTTTTTTCTTATTTTAAAATTGATATTAGGTTTTTTCATTTTAAAATTGATATTAGTGTAAATTATTTGATTGTAATTTTGATAATATAATTTAATAAATATATTGAGTGAGATTCATAATATCCACTTATTTATAATTATAAAAAATAAAATAAAATAAAATAATAATTTATTTATATTTATATTTATAATTAATCCAAAAAAATTATTATCAAAATACATCTATTTATATATGAGATAATGTAATAAGAATTTTATTTATTTTTCTCTATATTCTCAATCAAATATGAATATATATATATATATATATATATATATATATATATATATATATATATATATATATATATATATATATATGTCATGTTATAACAATACAGGGTTCCTTTGTCATAATAATGACCTTCCTTCAAGGATTTCCATCTTGAACAACCATCATGTATCATACACATACAATTTCAATATATATATATATATATATTCACAATAATACAACTTATAAATTCTAAGTCTAATTCATAAATTTCATAAGTATGAGATTCCTTCTCATGGTGTTTGGCTCTTAGTGTAGTACCTAATATTTCTTACATAATTACACTCATTTTCATATTTGAGACCATTCCACCTACAACCTAAATTTTTTAATCAACCAAATAAAAGTGATTATCTATGCCTATAATCCTTTCTTTCAATATTTACTACCATCCATGAGGTGTTCTCAGAATAATATTAACAAACTAATAATTCAATCATTTTTAGTTGTTAATCATACTCAATTAAATGGAACTATGTTTCAATGTACATGTCTTACTTAGCATACCTACCATTACAAGATGAATCTAAATATTTATTCCAATAAACCGATGTGTCGATACTCATGATCACATCTACTCAATCCATCCATGTTGCTTGATTTCAAAATCATACATTTCTATTTCATGTATTCCACCATCATCAATTGGAAGGTCTAACCAATACCTCAACACATCATCTAGTCACCCCCCATATGTACCTTGAACATACTACAAGGAAATTCCTTTCTCTACTATATATTACCTTAGGAATCCTTTCCTTTAATGGTGCTCCTCACTATTTTCCAGAAGGTTATAGCCTACAATGGCAATATAAGCAGGGAGACAAGTGGACATTTGTGTAGTACTATATCCTTCCATATCCATCAACAATATTGCCTTACACATTAGCTCTACTGGAATTCACTATCATGTGTTATACAAATTCATAGAATGATTTTGTTACCCATTCACTCATTATAAGTGAATCAATCATGAGATGCTAATTCATGGTTGAATCAAAAGGATTATATAAATATTGTCATACCTAAAGATTATTCATTCATCATATCCAACCTAGGTATCATTATCATACATGCATTCAATCATAAAAAAATAAATGAATATATAAAGTATGCATAAGGGAATTCTTACTCCAATCATTACAAGTCATATGTATTGGCATGATTAATTTTTATATTTGAATAGTTTCCTTCAGCATTCCTGATGTTAATTGATCATTTGATGTCTCGTGGGAACTCAGATGATCCCTTAATCAACCTCTTGACAAGAATCCTATTATCTTTATCCTTTTCAAAAGGTTTTCTATAATAGGCTACTTCATCATCAACATTTTCAACCATCGTTGAGAATTTTTTTTGGAATAAAATATGTGTCAATATTTGAAATGTCCAATGTTTCGAGTGGAAACTCCACCTATCATTAAGGAAAAATAAATAAATAAAATATGAGGTGCGTTTAGTAACAAAAAGAGAATATAAAGGTAACATAAAGGAGTTAACCATGAAATAAGAAAATGGGTTCCAAGGAATTGAAAAGATATTTAAATAATATAAATAATAAAATATACCTTAGGAGAAATTTGAGGCATAAATTATTAAGAAGCCAACGAAGAAAAATATTTATAAAATAATTAAAGGTTTCAAAAAAATATTAAAATATGGATTAAAATATTAAATTATTATTTTTTTAAAATCAATTTATTTTGGATTCATCAAAATTGTTTCAACAAGCCATGCGCTTTGCTAAAACAATGTGGAAACAATTTCATGTTTTGGAGAATCCTCTAGAATATGGTATGATAACAAGATTATGGAATATTTTAGATGATAGCTAATACTTACAGGAAAACATATCATAATATTTCAAACTAGAATATTTGTGTCAAACCATGATTTTTTGATTAGTAGAGGATGATAGGATGTTTAGTGCACTATCATATTTTAAGTCAAATTTTAGGAACAGACTTGATAAACATATGGATATATGCCTAAAATTATATGTAACAAAGCATGACATTAACTATTTTCCATGTGAAAGAGCACTAGCCCTTTGGCAATCATATTGTGATAGAAGGGGCGAAGACAATACAACAAACTTCTCTAATAAAATTCATATGGAACATGATATTTTGGAGGATCAAAATTATAGTTCATGTGGAAAAGATTTTGTTCAGAATGAAGCAAATGATGACGAAATTGAGAAGTAGAAAATTGATATACCACAATATTTTATCTATTCCAATATATATGAAGTCCCAAAGGACACTTATTTTGGTATACATGTTCCATAGGTTGTGTAAGAAAAATTGAATGGAATATTACAAATGAGGTGATTCCTTTTATTTGATTAAATTTGTTGTTCCTCTATTTTTGGTGCAGGTTCTAAATTATTTATCACAACAAAATTACTAATAATATATGCCTATTTGACATTGCATTTGAGGTAATAACATGTTCTATACTTTCTATTCTTTATTGTAACATTGAATCCATATTTCCTTGCTTCAATGTTTTTTAAGATTGATGTCTTGATAATTAACTATTACTTTATCCCTTTCTTGTATGTAATATAAAATGAAGCAATAATTTTATGAGGTGAGGATATATATTTCGACATAGGTAGTGTCCTTGTATTAAAGGATAAATAAGTACTTTAACAAGGCTTTTACTAAGTAAGAATGGGTTCATTTCAATTAGATGAGTTTTTTTTTTGTAGCTCTAATATTTTGGTCACTCTTAATGGTTTGTTTGTTTGCTGCATTTGGATCAGTTTTCCAAGTTTGAAATTTTTGTGTTTATTTTGGCTAAAAATTATGATCTATTAAATTATTCTAGTTTTTATTTGATGTTAATTGATCCTTTTGTGAAGGCATGCTTTGTTTCATCTTATTTTATTGATTTAAGGGGTTCTGTTAAAGTTAAAGACCTTTGTTGAGTAAAAAATGTTTTTTTTTTTTTTTTTTTGTCATGTTCATTTGAGACTGATATGGTATTAGGATTAATATATGACTTCAATTATTATATAGGCATTCAATATGTTTTCCATAATTATTATTATTTTCTTTATATATTTTATTATCAAAGTATATGTTTTATTTTATTTCCTCTCACGTTGTGGTGTCACAAAAGAATATTCAACTTTTAGAATCTACTATTTTATTTTATATTTTCTTTAAAAATGCTTATTGTTTCTTAAGAGAGGAAAATGAGCTCTACTTATTTAAGTGAAGAAAAAAATGGTCTATGCACTAGGATCCTATGTGTTCATCATAGAAGTCATATTATCATGAGAAGGGCATTCATCTAATTCAATTATACTTTGATACCAATACAAAAAAACATCACATGTAATTAGTTGAGAACGATAGATTGTTTAGTGTACTTATTCTTGAAATGAAAAGCCCCTTCATGATCATTGTTTTTTGACATATTATTCCAAGTAATGAACATGCATAGAATATTTTTTATATTTGTGTTAGATTTTTTAACTCACCAATTGTAGATTTTTAATGAGTTTTTGTTATTACCTTTTTATTCATTGTGTAGGAAATTAAGTTTCAATGCATATTCATCTTCCATTCATTCTCATTTTTTATTTTGTGTGATTTCAAATAATTTTTTACCAAGTCAACATTATTAGAGTTATTAACTGTAGAATAAATTGCAACAACGACTACAATAGTTACGATCCAAAAGTAGGTGAAAAACCTACATATTATGATGAAACACCATATTTTAAAGTTGTTGGTTTATTTGAACTTGAGGAATTAGAGAAGTATCTACCTTTTAGAAATGTGATGTATAAGAAAACATAAGAATTTTATGTCATTATTTATGATTTTGATATAGCTAATCATAGACCTTATTTTCATGTGAAGCCTATAGAATATGAATCACATAGAATATGGGAGGGTTATCTAGATGTGTAAAGACCAAGTTTGAGCAAACAAATTTATTTGGTTGAACATCACATGCCTTTGGGGGTGCCTTTCCAATAAATTTCGGTGGTTTCTTAAAATTTTCCTTGCTCAAAACCACTTTCAGAACCAAGTGGGGAACTTTCAACTTTAAGCGTGTGCCATTTGGGCTTATTAATGTTGGTGCTACATTTCAAAAATCAATCGACATTACTTTCCATGGCCTGATTGGCCAAAGTGTGGTAGTTTATATCGATGATTTAATTATTATCTAAAAGAATATCAGATCATGTGCGTCATCTAAAATGAATATTTGAGCGGTGTCGCAAATATGGGATTTCTATCAATCCCAAGAAAAGCATATTCAGTATGTTAGAAGGAACTATCTTAGGACACATCACCACTAAGCGTGAAATCAAAGTTGATCCAGAAAGGGTTAAAACTATAGCTCAAATACCTTTCCCAATAAATAAGAAGGCTATGCAATATTTCTTGGGAAAGATTAATTTCATGTGCAAGTTTATCTTTGACTATGCTAAGATAGTTAAACCATTACAAGAGATGATAAAGAAGACGCAATCTATAAATGGGACAAAATGGGAAAGGGTGCTTTTTATCATATCAAAAATGTTATTTTTGATGCGTCTCCATTGTTTACTCTTGATTATGGAAAGTATTTCCTTCTTTTTACTTTCGCTTCAGATTCATCTATTGCGACTGTATTGGCGTAGAAAGATGTTGAATGAAATGAACAACCTATTACTTTCATGATTGTTGGCTTACAAGGGTTAGAGTTGAATTACCTATTTGTTGATAGACAAGCTTATGTTGTATATAAGGCAGTTAAGCATTTCAAGCCCTACCTCCTCAAATCTCATCAAACGGTCTGAACAATTTTTGTGCAACAGGAGCTGGTTGAGAAGAAGAAAAATTGGATGACTTATTTTCAAGAATATGATCTGGAGTTTAAGCCATTTCATACTATTAAGGGTCATGGCCTGTTTCAACTAGCAACATAAGTAAGAGTTACCTCGGATCAAGAACTTTTTGGATGGGAGAAAAAAATAGAGATGTATAACTTTGAACAAGTTCCTCAGTCAAGGTCGACAACACAATGGTATTCGAATATACAACAATTCTAAGATCGTGACACCTTACCCACACATTTATCGAATGAGCAAAAGAGGGAAATCCACCTTAAAGATCTATATTATAAACTCGTTCATGGAGTGATTTTAGAAAGCACCATAATGGTGTCTTGCTAAGATGCCTAAATCCTCAAGGCACAAAGAAGGTATTAAGAGATTTGCATGATTGACTCGCTGGTGGACATTATGCGGGAAATACAACTGCGCATAAATTAATGAGGGATGTTTATTATTGACCCACTTTAGTCAAGGAAGGTCATGCTTATGCCCGTATGTTCTTAGCTCATCAAATATGTGTCAGTCGAGACCAAAAGTCAGTCGCCCCACTGTTACTAGTAGCAATTGAGGAACCTTTTCAATAGTGGGGTCTAGAAGTTATTGTACAAATCTTCCCATATTCATCATAGAAACTCTGATACATCCTAAAAATGATAGATTATTTCACTCGATGGATAAAAGTAGTTCCTTTAATACAATTCAACGACCAGGAAGTCATCCAATTCCTAAAGCAAAACATTATAACTAGGTTTGGCATTCTAATCTATTCTAATAATGAAACTTATTTTTCTTCGTTGAAAATTTATGATTTCGAATTAAAAACTGGTATCATATTAAAGCAAACATCAACTTATTACCAAAATTATTACTCATTATATAAATGAGTATTAAACAAGTGCCCCACTTCAATGAGAAATATGATTCCACATCCAACAAGTATCCACTATAACAATGTAAACTTTGAAATAGGAATTGAAAGGAGTACTTGCTTTTTTGAGGTAGCAAAAAAAGTAATCTGATTTTGAAAAGTGCTCATCCAGAATACGCTTTTTTTTGGGAGCATATTTTTGACACTTTAAATTATATTATGTATCAAGTATAATTATTTTTTTCAAGTGCTAGTGATTTTCATGTTGATTTTGGAAAGTGTTGATGCAGCATCGACCCCTATTTTTAGAGGGCTTATTTTTTACACTTTAAATTTTCTAATGTATAAGGTGTTTATATTTTTATTAATGTTGATGATTTTTGTGCAGATTTTGAAAAGAATCAACATTTTTTTTTTAAAGACAATTTTGACACTTTAAATGTTCTTATGTCCTAAGTATACACAATTTTTTTAAATGTTGATTATTTAAAAAAATTTCAATTGTCTTGACTCTTAGTGTTTTTCATCCTTGGTTATTAGTTTTTTAAGGGTTTTCCAAACAAGTTTTTTTGTTTTTCTTTGCAAATGCTAAAAATATGATGACTTTAAAATGTTATCCTAAGACAACTTGACATATTGAAACAAAATTTTAAAAGACAACGATCAAATTGACACACAGTGTAGGAAAAATCAACCCATTGAAATGAAAACTTTAATATCAACCATGAAATTAACACATTGTGTGGGAGGATTCAATCTTTTACAACGAAAACTTAAAAATCAACAATCAAATTCACAAATAATGGAATCAGGTTGTTAGTCGACACAGACCCTATGGAAAAAATAAAGAAAAACAAAATAATAAATAAATATAAAAAATATGAAATATAAAAGAAAACAAAAATTAAAATATTGAAAAAAAATTTATAAAAAAACACAAAAAGTTTTAAAAATAATAATAATTAAATAAAAATATATATTAAAACATAAAAAAAGCATGACAAAAAAAACAAATAAAAAATATTGAGCAAAATAAAAATAAAAATAAAACACAAAAAATTTAAAAAAATAATAGGAGATAATAAAATTTATTAGAACATAAAAAATTAAAAAACACGGGGAAAAAAAAAACAACCAACCAATACATGGAAAAATAAACACAAATATAAAAATATATATGAAAACAACCAAAAAAAAAAATCTAACATAAAAATGTACCAAAAAAAAAAAACTTAAAAAAAATTAAAAAACAAAACAAAAAATTAAAAAACTATAAAAAAATAAATAGAAATACCAAAAAATATTTCAAATCAAACATAATTAAAAAAAGAAGAAGAAGAAGAAGAAGAAGAATAACCCAAAAAAAACAAAAAAAATAGAACCTATCTTAGATAATTAAAAAAAAGAACCACAAAAAAATTAAAAATAAGGCTAAATTAAATTAAAACTATTATGATAAAAGTTTAAAAAAATTAAAAATTAAAAAATAAAACATAGTTTAAAAAAATTAAAATAATAAAAAAAAACTTTACTAAAAACAAAACATAATAAAAAAAAAAAATAGAAAACATAATTAAAATTAAAAGGATTATAATAAAAATTAAAAACATAAGAAAAAACAATTTGAAAAAAGGAACATAGTTAAAAAATTAATTAAGAAAATTAAGAAAATATTAATTAAAAATAAAACATAATTAAAAAAAATTGAAAACAATAAATAAATATTAATTAAAACAAAATTAAAAGAAAAAATTAAGTCTGCCCCAACCGAGTGCCGGAGCAACCCTGGGATGGGCAGTCGTGGGAGCCCCACGTGCAGCTCGCACAGGCGTCCAGCCCATCAGCCGAGCGGTCCTGGGTGGTAGGCCGACTCTCAGAGTCAGGCCTGTTGCCCGTGGCCGCTTGGCCGCTAGGCTAGGCGACCGTGGGAGTCGCACAAGCAGCTCCCACAGTTGCCCAGCCCAATGGCAGAGGGACAAGCTGACTTTAGGAGTCTGGTCTGCTGTCCATGGCTGGTTTATCATAGGGTTGGGTGGTCGTGGGAGTCACGCAAGCCGCTGGGCTAGGCGATCGTGGGAGCCATGCAAGCTGCTAGGCTGGGCGGCATAGAAAATTTTAGGGGCGAATTTTCGCCCATGGGAAAAATTAAAGGGTTTTAAAATTTTATTGGGCGATTTTTTTGTATCATAGTATATTATTTCATTATTTCAAATCACCCCAAATTTATTTTATAAAAATAATTACATCTAGAGGTTAGCCCACCTTATTTTAAGGGAGAGGGTAAGAAAAAAAAATTATATTTCAAATCTCCCCAAATTTATTTTATAAAAAAAAAATTAATTCTAGAGGTTAGCCCACCTTATTTTAAGGGAGAGGGGGAATTAAAACAACTTATATACATCTTAACTCTAAATCTACTGGATCAAATCTCCTTTCACTCTAAAGATGTTTTCATCTTAAGAGATTTGATCCCTCTGGGAAAAATAAAAATAATTTCATGGTATTGACACATGGTATGAAAACCCATGGTATTCATGTGGAACATAACATATTTAAAGAGTAAAATTAAACCAACCTAGATCCATATTAACTTAGGAGTCTACCAAGCCGAGAGAGATGTCAAATAGCTTGTGACGCAAACCTGTTTTCATTAAGCAAAAAAAAAATTTGAACCCTTTTGAGGTTTGGTGGATCCAAAGTTAAAATGGATTTTGATGCAGGAGCATCGGAACTAGCCAGCAATGTGAAAAATCTGTTCACATGTTGTGGCTTGACAGAGTGAATTTCATTTACTATTTGGTCAATTTTAGTTTACTAAGGAAGTCGATTTATTAATAGTTTGTTGTTATTGAAATAAATGCGACTGTTTTATTTGAGATTTAGTGATAAGATTTGTTAAATAGGTGTAACGAGAGTGAAGAGATAAGAGATTGTTTTGTTAAGATCTTTTCGGAAAATGGGAGATTCCTGTTAACTATTATTAGAAGGATTTAATGAGAGAAAATTGTAATAAACGAAGAGATTTCTTCGTAGAAAGGGAGTGGATAGAGTGTGGTTTTTCGAGTGGAGCGAAAGCTCAGATTTGTGGAGAGGATTGTATTTCTTTGTAACAGAGGTTTTCTTTTTTTGAAACTAGCTGAGAGTGAACTCTGGTTTTTTTTACAGTATGAATAAAATTCGTGTGTCTTTTTTGTGATGCGCATGGAGTTGAATTCGTGATAGTCTGGGCATGATTTCATTTTAAATCATAAGTACATCTGTGATCGATTGAAATTGGGCCGTGTTAAAATTAGTACAGAAGGCAAAGTTTTTTAACACAGTAAAACAATTTAAAAGACTACAAATCTCTGTGAGCGGAATTGAAATATATTGTATTCCAGTTGTGAAGTAAATCGAGTCCGAAAGTCTGAATCGGCATTGTGTGAATCGGGACTTTAGAAAGTTGAAATTGAAGGTTGTATTCCAACTACCAATTTTCGATTCCAATTTGGATCAGATCAGAACTTTGGAGTAGAGGAAAGGGAGATCCATTTGAGTTGCCGATTACCGATTTCCGATTAATCGGATTGGAGTTGCGAACTATTGTTTTTCAGCATTCAATTGTTGCGATTGCCGATTGCGATTTTATCGCATCGGAACATTGTAAAACGTCATATAACTGTTGTAATCGCGGATCGCGATAAGTGCACTTTTATTGCATCGAAACCATTTTATAAAGCATTCAAACGCTATTAAAAAGGTTTTGGTTATTAAAATATAGAAAAGGGTTGGATCGGATTTGCAAATTCATTAAGAGATTGGTTCCGGAAGAAACAAGGAACGCTTTTGGGGTTAATAGGGTCCGATTTGAATTTAATTTTAATTCTAACGCTGTTGCTGCGTCAATTTTGGTATCGGAGCAAAAAGAGATAGGTGTTTGCAGCAAAAATGCCGCCAAGGAGAGGATTTGGTCGAGGAATTGGTCGAGGGAGACCAGAAGCAAATGCAGTCCTGATAGAAGAAGTGCGAAGACTGCGTGAACGAATGGAAACAATGGAAACAGCCCAGAGAAGAGCGCCTGATGAGGGAGCTGAAAGTTCTTCAGAAGAATCTGAGGAAGATGTGGAAGCAGAAGAAGAGAATGAAAATGTTAAATTCATGAAGATGTTGGCGAAGGTTGGAAGCAAACCCAAAGTGGAGATTCCTATGTATGAAGGGAGTCTGAATGCCGAGGAGCTCATGGATTGGATCAGATCCATAGATCAGTACTTCGATTATGAAGAGATTGAAGAAAGTAAAAGGGTAAAATTTGCAGTCACTAGATTGAAAGGTCACGCAGCCATTTGGTGGGACGAGTTACAGACATCAAGAACGAGAAAGGGGAAATCTAAGATCAAGCAGTGGGATAAAATGGTAAGCAAACTGAAAGCCAAGTTTTTGCCTAAAGACTATCATTTGAATCTTTTTAAGCAGATGTAAAATCTGAAGCAAAAAGGAATGTCTGTTAAAGAATATACTGAAGAATTTTACAGGTTAAGCATCAGAACAGGGCATGTAGAAGATGATTTGGAGAAAGTAGCCAGATATGTTAATGGGCTAAGGTATGAGATCCAAGATGAGATTAGCATGTTAAGTTTGAAAACTGTTGAGGATGCCTATCAAGCAAGTTTGAAATCAGAGGAGAAAATACTGCGAAAACAAAGTCAAAGAAACAGAGGAAAGAGCTCAGCAAGAGGTAGAGGATCAGCCAGATCCAGAGGAACACAGCATCAGTTTGAAGCAGGAAGTTCAAGAAGCAGATCACCACAGATGGGTGAATCTAGTAGAGGGAGATTCGCGCCTAGAGGAAGAGGGCGAGGAAGAGATGTTAGGTGTTATACTTGTGGAGAATGGGGACATATGTCGCGGGACTGTCCTCATAACAAATCAGCAAGCCAGAGGGGTGCAAATGTGGCTGAGGCGGAGCCGGAACCACCTCGACTTGTAGAAAAGGAAGAACCACCAGAGGAAGGTGAATCATTGCTGCTTAGAAGAACTTTGCTGAGATCAGAAAAGGAGATTGGAGAACCTGCGCAAAGAACGAATTTGTTCAGGACTACATGCAAATCAAAGGGTAAGTGCTGTAAGGTTATAATTGATAGCGGGAGTACTGACAATCTTGTGTCTACAGAGATGGTGGAAAAGCTTGGGTTAACAAGGAAAGCGCATCCTGCACCTTACAAAGTATCTTGGCTTCAGAAGGGTCATCAAGTCATCGTGACAGAATAGTGTAATGTGGAAATGCAGATTGGCACATACAGAGATGTGATTTTATGTGACATAATGCCCATGGATGTATGTCACGTGTTATTGGGGAGACCATGGCAATTTGACCGAAAGGCGATTCATGATGGAAGAAGAAATACATACACCATAGAAAAGGATGGAGTTAAACATATGTTGCTGTCAGTAAAGAATGATGCTGATAAAGAGCTGCCTGAAAATAATATTATGCTGATAAGTGGCAAAGAATTGCTACAAGAGGTGGATAAAAGTGAAGAGATGCATTTCGCTATCGTGGGAAGGCCAAAGGTAATTTTAACCTCCACAGATTTAAATGATTTGCCTGAAGAAATTCAATCTGTGTTAAATAGTTACATGGATATCATTGTGGATGAATTTCCGAATGAATTACCACCGATTAGAAGTATAAGTCACCATATCGACTTAATACCAGGAGCAAGTCTACCTAATAAAGCTGCATATAGATTAACTCCTCAGGAAAACGCAAAAGTTGCAAGACAAGTTCAAAAGCTGATGGACAAGGGGCTGATTCGAGAAAGTCTGAGTCCGTGTGCTGTGCCAACGGTGCTTAGTCCGAAAAAGGGAGGAGAGTGGCGCATGTGCACCGATTCCAGAGCTATCAACAAGATAACAGTGAGGTATAGATTTCCTTTGCCCAGGATGGATGATTTAATGGAATGTTTAAGTGGATCCAGGTATTTTACAAAGATAGATTTAAAAAGTGGATATCATCAGATCAGAATTCGGGAAGGCGATGAATGGAAGACAGCGTTCAAAACAAATAATGGACTCTATGAGTGGTTAGTGATGCCTTTTGGGCTCACTAATGCGCCCAGCACATTCATGAGATTAATGAACGAGGTCTTGAAGGGGTATACAGGTAAATTTGTTATTGTTTACCTGGATGACATTCTGGTTTTCAGTAAAAGTAAAGAAGAGCATTTGGAACATTTGAAGTTAGTCTTGAAAACTCTGCAGAAGGAAAAACTACTAATTAATTTAAAGAAATGTAGTTTCATGAAAGAGGAGCTGGTATACTTGGGATTTGTGATTTCCAGAGAAGGATTAAAAATGGATCCAGAGAAGGTACAAGCAATCAGAAACTAGCCTACTCCCAGGAGTGTATTCGAGGTAAGAAGTTTCCATGGACTTGCTAGTTTCTACCGAAAATTTATAAAGGGATTTAGTCAAGTTTGTGCACCAATCCTTGAGACAATCAAGGAGGTCAATCAGCCATTTTGATGGACAGAAGCAACTGATAGGAATTTTAATTTGCTGAAAAAGAAGATAACAGAAAAGCCTATTCTAGCATTGCCAAATTTCGAGAAAGTCTTTCAAGTGGAAACTGATGCAAGTGGAGAAGCAGTTGGTGCGGTGCTAAGTCAAGAGAAAAGGCCGATAGCATATTTCAGCGAGAAGTTAAATGATGCAAAGAAAAAATATTCTTCCTATGACAAAGAATTTTACACTATTGTGCAGGCATTGAAAAAGTCGAGGCATTACTTGTTGCCGAAGGAGTTCATCTTATATTCAGACAACTATGCTTTGCAGTTTATTAATAATCAGCCAAAGCTAAATCAGAAGCACGCCAAGTGGGTGGAATTTCTGCAAAATTTCACTTTTGTAATAAAGCATAAAAGTGGTAAGTCTAATAAAGTGGCGGATGCATTAAGCAGGGTAAGTTTTCTTTTGCAAGAATTTAAAGTGGGTGTTGTAGGTTTTGATGAAATGATAGAAATGTATAAGGATGATGAGGATTTTAAAGACATCTACACAACAGTGCAAAATCCGGTGAGCCATAACAGAAGTCAATGGATGGATTACTTTATTCAAGGAGGCCTGTTATTTAAAAGCAACAAATTATGTATTCCTAAATGTTCCATGAGAGAGAACATCATTAAAGAGAAGCACAGTGGAGGATTGTCTGGTCATTTTGGACAAGATAAAACTTTTGCTCAGGTGAATGCTTTTTATTATTGGCCTAAAATGCAAACTGATGTTAAAAAGTTTGTTGAGAAATGCAGGGTATGTCAGTATGCCAAAGGAAGGAGTCAAAATACCGGTCTATATCATCCATTGCCCATACCAGATCGACCATGGGATGCAGTGAGTATGGACTTTGTTCTGGGTTTACCAAAAACTCAGAGAGGAAACGATTCTATTTATGTTGTTGTAGACAGATTTTCTAAAATGGCTCATTTTATTGCTTGTAAGAAGACTAATGATGCAACACACATAGCAAATTTATTCTTTTCGGAGATTGTAAGATTGCATGGTTTACCTGTAAGCATTGTATCAGATCGGGATACTAAATTTGTAGGGCATTTTTGGAGGACACTTTGGAAGAAACTGGGAACTAAACTCAGTTTTAGTTCAGCATACCATCCTCAGACAGATGGACAAACTGAAGTAGTAAACAGGAGCTTGGGGAATATATTAAGAAGTTTGGTACATCAGAATCCCAAACAGTGGGATTTGGCATTAGCTCAAGCTGAATTTGCTTACAATGACACACCAAACCGAAGCACTAGAATGAGTCCATTTCAGATTGTCTTTGGAATGCATCCGAGAGGAGTATATGAGTTAAGAGACTTGGGGAAACAAGAAGCCAGAAGCGCAAGTGCTGAAGATTTTGCTAAACAAATGCAGAAGCTACAGGAAGAAGTTAAAGATAAATTGCAGGAAAGCAGCAAGAGATACAAGCAGAGAGCAGATCTGAAAAGAAGAGAAAAAGAATTTCAAGTAGGAGATTTGGTCATGGCATATTTGAGGAAAGAGAGATTTCCTACAAAGACTTATAATAAGCTGAAAATGAAGAAAATAGGACCTTGTAAAATTAAAAGGAAATTTTCAGCCAATGCATATGAAATTGAGTTGCCGGAAGGAATTGGAATATCCCCCATTTTTAATATTACGGACTTGTATCCATTCAGAGAGGTAGAAACAGAGTTGCAAACTGAAGCTACAGGTGATGAAGTTCAAACTGTGGACTGGGAGGAATAGGTACCAAAAGCATCTAAGAAGGAAGTGGAAGATATCTTAGATCAAAGAGTGTTCAAGAAAACTCGAAGGCAGACATATTTCCAGTATCTTGTCAAGTGGAAAGAGCAACCAATGGAAGACTCCAGTTGGTTGACAACAGCTGAATTGCAGAAACACGGAATAAATCCTAAAAGTTTGAAGGACAAATCTTTTCTTCCCCGGGAGTTCTGATGCAGGAGCATCGGAACTAGCCAGCAATGTGAAAAATCTGTTCACATGTTGTGGCTTGACAGAGTGAATTTCATTTACTATTTGGTCAATTTTAGTTTACTAAGGAAGTCGATTTATTAATAGTTTGTTGTTATTGAAATAAATGTGACTGTTTTATTTGAGATTTAGTGATAAGATTTGTTAAATAGGTGTAACGAGAGTGAAGAGGTAAGAGATTGTTTTGTTAAGATCTTTTCGGAAAATGGGAGATTCCTGTTAACTATTATTAGAAGGAGTTAATGAGAGAAAATTGTAATAAACGAAGAGATTTCTTCGTAGAAAGGGAGTGGATAGAGTGTGGTTTTTCGAGTGGAGCGAAAGCTCAGATTTGTGGAGAGGATTGTATTTCTTTGTAACAGAGGTTTTCTTTTTGTGAAACTAGCTGACAGTGAACTCTGGTTTTTTTTACAGTATGAATAAAATTCGTGTGTCTTTTGTGTGATGCGCATGGAGTTGAATTCGTGATAGTCTGGGCATGATTTCGTTTTAAATCATAAGTACATCTGTGATCGATTGAAATTGGGCCATGTTAAAATTAGTACAGAAGGCAAAGTTTTTTAACACAGTAAAAAAATTTAAAAGACTACAAATCTCTGTGAGCGGAATTGAAATATATTGTATTCCAGTTGTGAAGTAAATCGGGTCCGAAAGTCTGAATCGGCGTTGTGTGAATCGGGACTTTATAAAGTTGAAATTGAAGGCTGGATTCCAACTACCGATTTTCGATTCCGATTTGGATCGGATCGGAACTTTGGAGTAGAGGAAAGGGAGAGCCATTTGAGTTGCCGATTACCAAATTTCGATTAATCGGATCGGAGCTGCGAACTATTGTTTGTCAACATTCAATTGTTGCGATTGCCGATTGCGATTTTATCGCACGGAACATTGTAAAACGTCATATAACTGTTGTAATCGCGGATCATGATAAGTGCACTTTTATTGCATCAAAACCATTTTATAAAGCATTCAAACGCTATTAAAAAGGTTTTGGTTATTAAAATATAGAAAAGGGTTGGATCGGATTTGCAAATTCATTAAGAGATCGGTTCCGGAAGAAACAAGGAATGCTTGTGGGGTTAATAGGGTCCGATTTGAATTTAATTTTAATTCTAACGCTGTTGCTGCGTCAGATTTACACTGGTCATTTTGTAAACCTAGATGATACTTCAGAAGTGGGTATTTTTTATGTTATACATCCCTAGTTTGTTATACAACAAACTTCTCTAATAAAATTGATATGGAACATGATATTTTGGAGGATCAAAATTACAGTTCATGTGGAAAATATTTTGTTCAGAATGAAGCAAATGATGACGAAATTGAGAAGTGTAAAATTGATATACCACAATATTTTATCTATTCCAATATATATGAAGTCCCAAAGGACACTTATTTTGGTATATATGTTCCATAGGTTGTGTAAGAAAAATTGAATGGAATATTACAAATGAGGTGATTCCTTTTATTTGATTAAATTTGTTGTTCCTCTATTTTTGGTGCAGGTTCTAAATTATTTATCACAACAACATTACTAATAATATATGCCAATTTGACATTGCATTTTACGTAACAACATGTTCTATACTTTCTATTCTTTATTTTAACATTGAATCCATATTTCCTTGCTTCAATGTTTTTTAAGATTGATGTCTTGATAATTAACTATTACTTTATCCATTTCTTGTATGTGATAGAAAATGAAGCAATAATTTTATGAGGTGAGGATCTATATTTTGACATAGGTAGTGTCCTTGTATTAAAGGATAAATAAGTACTTTCACAAGGCTTTTACTAAGTAAGAATGGGTTCATTTCAATTAGATGAGGTTTTTTTTTGTAGCTCTAATATTTTGGTCACTCTTAATGGTTTGTTTGTTTGTTGCATTTGGATCATTTTTCCAAGTTTGAAAGTTTTGTGTTTATTTTGGTTAAAAATTATGATCTCTTAAATTATTCTAGTTTTTATTTGATGTTAATTAATCCTTTTGTGAAGGCATGATTTGTTTCATCTTATTTTATTGATTTAAGGGGTTCGGTTAAAGTTAAAGACATTTGTTGAGTATTTTGTTTGTTTTATTTTCATGTTCATTTGACACTGATATGGTATTATGATTATTATATGACTTCACTTATTATCTAAGCATTCAAAAAATTTTCCATAATTATTATTATTTTCTTTATATATTTGATTATCGAAGTATATGTTTTAATTTATTTTTATTTTTATTTCCTCTCACGTTGTGGTGTCACGAAAGAATATTCACCTTTTAGAATATACTATTTTATGTTATATTTTCTTTAAAAATACTTATTGTTTATTAAGAGAGGAAAATGAGCTCTACCTAGTTGAGTGAAGAAAAAAATTGTCTATGCACTAGGATCCTATGTCTTCATCATAGAATTCATATTATCATGAGAAGGGCATTCATCTAATGCAATTATACTTTGATACCAATAGAAAAAAACATCACATGTAATTAGTTGAGAATGATAGATTGTTTAGTGTACTATTATTCTTGAAATGAAAAGCCCCTTGATGATAATTTTTTTGTGACATATTATTCCAAGTAATGAACATGTATAGACTTTTTGGAATCTAAGCTTCTGTGATCCATATAAATTAGTAGAAATTCTTTCGGTAATAATCACATGCAAAAGAACGAGGTCGACGCATTTCGAACCAACCAGTGTGGTTCATCATCAGGACTATATTTTTTTATATTTTTGTTAGATTTTTTAACTCACCCATTGTAGATTTTTAATGAATTTATGTTATTACCTTTTTTTTCATCGTGTAGGAAATTAAGTTTCAATGCATATTCATCTTCCATTCATTCTCATTTTTTATTTTGTGCGATTTCAAATAACGTTTTACCAAGTCAACATTATTAGAGTTGTTAAGTGTAGAATAAATTGCAACAACGACTACAATAGTTATGATCCAAAAGTAGGTGAAAAACCTACATATTATGATGAAACACCATATTTTAAAGTTGTTGGTTTATTTGAACTTGAGGAATTAGAGAAGCATCTACCTTTTAGAAAAGTTATGTATAAGAAAAAAAAAGAATTTTATGTAAATATTCATGATTTTGATATAGCTATTCATAGACCTTATTTTCATGTGAAGCCTATAGAATATGAATTACATAGAATGTTGGAGTGTTATCTAGATGCGTAAAGACCAAGTTTGAGAAAACGAATTTATTTGGTTCAACATCACATGCCTTTGGGGGTGCCTTTCCAATTAATTTCCCCTTGGGATGTGATAAGAAATTTGTGGTAAAACATAATAAAAACATGAAAACAGATTTTCAATAGTGTATAACAAAAACCTAGAGCAACATTACCTTTGATTTTTCTTTTCCAAAACATGGAAAATTGTGTATTATAGCTTTTAAATAAATATTTTTATTATTATTACATATGTTTCTATACATTGGTAACGAATCACTAACATTTTACAATGTTTTCTAATTTTTTAGAAGATTAATCAATAATTTTCAATACTTTATAACCTAGTGAAAAATTCGCCAATATTTAAGAAAATTTTATAATTTCGTGAAATATTCGGGAAAATATATATATGTATATTATATTAATGAAAAAATAGCTTATACATTTTTATATATAGCTTATTTTGTGTTTTTGAACATTTTTTTATGTTAGATTTGTTTTTTTGTTGATTTTATATACGTTTTTAAATTTGTAATTTTTTTGGCCATGTTTTAATTTTTTAATTTTTTATGTTTTAATATATATTATTATCTACTTCTTATTATTTTTTTAAATTTTGTGTGTTTTTCTATTTATTTTGCTCAATATTTTTTATTTGTTTTTATTATCATGTTTTTTTTTAATGTTTTTTTTTTTATATTTTTATTTAGTTATTATTATTTTTTAAACTTTTTGTGTTTTTTTATACATTTTTTTCAATGTTTTAATTTTATTTTCTTTTATATTCTTCATTTATATATATTTATTTATTATATTATTTTATTTTATTTTTTCCTATAGGGTCTGTTTCGATCCTTGACTAGCAATCCGATCCTATTATGTGTCAATTTGATTGTTCATTTTTAAGTTTTCGTTGTAAAAGATCAAGTTTGCCTGCACAATGTGTCAATTTCATGGTTGATATTAAAGTTTTCATTTCAATGGGTCAAGTTTGCCTACAATATGTGTCAATTTTATGGTTGTCTTTTAAAGTTTTGTTGCAATGTGTCAAGTTGTCTTACGATAAGATTTTAGTGCCATCATATTTTTAGCATTTAAAAAGGAAACTGCTCTTGGAATACTGACTCTTTCATTCAGGTATTAAGTTTTAAAGTTTTTTTAGTCAATTTTTTTTCATAATGTCATGGTTGAAAAATTGTCAATATTTTAAGGTTTTCCAGCATTCCAGTATTCCAACATCAACATTTTTTGTTTTTAGGTTGTTTTCATGTTTTTTTGGAGTTTTTTGGCTAGATTTCTCGTTTTGAGTTTATAGTTCCTGTTTCAAAGTTTACGTTGTTCTTTGCATACATTTAATTGAAGTGGGTTACTCATTGAATACTCATTACTTAAACGAGTATCCAACGAGTGCTCCAATTTAATCATAAGTATGTAGAGTGGGCATTCGTTAGATGTAGAATTGAATTCTACATCCAAAAAGTGTGTGCACTTGACATTTGAGTAAAACCTATAAAGAGATAAGCAAAAAATACAACAAAAAAATAGTTTCATTTCATTTATTTTATTTTTAAATTCATATCTCCTATTTTATTATTTTAACTATTATTTTATTATTTTCCTTAGGGGACCCATTTTAATCCTCAAAATTCCCCTAATATAATGGCCACTGTCTTATTTTTGGTGCATTTGACTTTTGATTCTATATATCTAATGGAATTTTTTTCATTACATCACATATGGAAGCACCCTTTTTTTTTAACTTGTGAATCCAAATTTTGCCTAAGCAACCATGATTGGAGTAGTAAATTTGGTCAAGAATTGCACTTGGAACCATAACATGAAACCAACTCGTGGAGGAAAACTTTTTCGCTAGAGGCAAGCATATCAATTAATGGAAATGAAATTTGGTGGGAAGAATAATATAACCTTACATAGGTTATCCTTTATTGACATGAAAGAATAATTTTCTATGAGTTTGAAATATTGAACTATCTATCAAAAACATCCCTTGATGTAGAAAGAAGGAAGAACATAATTTATGAAGAGTCTATGAACTAAATGCAAGCTAGCTTGGATATTGATCACTTTCATCAAGATAGAGAATTACATAATAACTGATGTGGTTATAAAATATTGCAAGAGTGGAGTTCGTAAGGATATACCTCAAGACAAGTATTGGTTGATTTAAGCACTTGGCTTGCTTTCCCAATTATATCCTTAATACCCAATGAACTTGATCTAATGGTGTAACAACCTTGAGTTATAATTTCATGTAATAAGGGTAATAAAGTCAAAATAAGACCAAATTCATAGGACACTAATTTCAAGCCAAGTGTTGTGAAAAACATCCTAGTGGGTGTTCATTTGGTTTATTATGGATAAGTAAATTACCAAAGGAATTAGTAAAGTAAAAGAGGAATTAATTGGAATATTATTTACGAAAATAAAGAAAAATAGGGGAAAAGGAAGGTGAAAGGTCACACATTTGCATGAGAAGGAAATTGAAGAAAAATAGAAGCCTCAATAAATAAAAAAGTCTTCTGAGGATCAGTACATAAATTTTGTCAATTTGGATTTGGAATTGGTTTTAAAGAGAAGAAAACCAAGAGGAGAAAGCAAGCAAGAAAGAAACAGAAGGAAAGGAAGGACAAGGGAAGCTTATGACAAGAAAGGAAAATCTGGATCAAGTAGATTCAACAAGAATACTTGTAGGTAACAAGTTGCATGTGTAATTTCCTAGTTGTTTTGTGAATTTATGGTACATGCATGTGTGTACTTGGTTCTATTTTTGTCATTGGCATGGGTTTTCTCAGGTGTGACAATGGTTCCATCCTCTTCTTTCCATTTCCGGATAGCCATGGTGTGATGGGTTTATTTTATTTTGTTAAGCCTTGGATTGTCGAATGGCCTTGGAACCGGGTGAGGTGGTCTCAGGAAAATTCCCATAGGGCCTAGGAATCCCTTAACCAGTTTTGGTGGGATTGCGGTAAATCCTAAGGGTGGATATAGGAAAATTCCTCAAGGTATTGGTGAATAAATTCTAAGGCATCGAAGTTTGTTTTGTGACTAGTAATCCCTTGAACGATTGTGGCAGAATTGTGGTAAATCTTGAGGGTAGAGGTGGTTTAATATTCGAGAATCCCTGGTTGTTTATGTATTGGTTTTCTTATGTGATCCCTTGACCAGTTTTGGTGGGATTGCAGGAGAATGAGGGTGGAGGTTATTTAATCTCCGAGAAGCCCTGGTTTCTTTTGTCTTGAGTACCACATTCATGCTTGGAATATGGCATGTGGGTGATTAGTCGAAATAAATATTTGGTTAAATTCAATCTATGGTCGAGTGGTACGTTGAAGTCCCTAACTTGGTTGTATTTTCCCTACATTAATAATATCTCTTTTCATCTTGCATTTCATGAGTACTTGTACTTGTTATTATGTGGATTTGATGGTTTTTCTATCATGGTTATTATATTGGTTATATGTTGGTTATAAGCATGGTTTCATAGCAGGATCTAGTTATGGCTCTTGACATGTTTTGATTAGTTGATGAATGGTAATTGAATGCATGAGATAACAAATGTTATTACATTTATTATGAGGGGGGATAAGACCTTCTTTATGATTCTTGGATAAGTATCATACCTCTATTTTCTTATATGCATTCATGACCTATAGATTACATGTTCTCAATATGTTTGACGAAATGACTATCATGGTTAGGCCTGGTTAGGTCAAGTTTTTTATCAAATTGTATGAATGGATTTGTCTTGACATTAATTATCATTCTAAAAAGTCTCATTCAGTTCTTTGTAGTGGTCTGGAGTCTGACCTGGAATTTAGGCTCAGTATCTCGGACCGCACCCTCTAAACTAATGAATTTACGTCACAACCACTACCTGGTAGGCTTATGCATGCGGTTGGAGGCCCTCAACTGAATGGAGGCCTTGTCATGCATGTGTTTTGGTTCCAAAGTCACTAAAAATGCATCCCAACTGAGGGTTTGGGCACTGGGAGCTTTTCTTCATATCCTGGGTGTCTTGTAGCTCCTGATGAAGGTCATTAAAGTTTTAGTTTATCAACGCCAATTCCTTAATTGTACTTAGGAGCATGGAAACTTTTAGGGGCTAAAACTCGTAGATGGGCTAATTTTCCAAGTTTTTTCCAAAAAAAAGATTTGTGAATTCCCGTTTTTTCCTAAAAATGATTCGCCCAAATTTTATCAGAAAAAACTATTTTACCTTAAAAATCGCAAATTTTTTTACAGAGACTTTATAAAACCATTAGAATTTTGAATGTTTTTAATAAAAATATCACCAAGAATTTTATAGTTTTCATATTATGGATTAGTAATATTTTCCAAGGTTTATAATATTTAAGATAAATTTCCATCCTTAAAATTTTCCCTGCTTAGGAGGTTCAGTCATGTCATAGTAGCCCTCGTCTCATGCTTACCCCGAGAGGCTAGTGAAAGTGGGTAAATGAGGGAGAAGTGTGTTATAGATTGGTATCAGATAAGATTTCGTTCTCTTTGGGTGATATCTGATAGTGGATTGGTATCAAAGCATGGTTCAAATACTTGGACCGAATGGGGAGGAATGTGTTTGTCATGCATGCATTTTCATGGTTATGGTTGTAGTGCATGAGGCCATGGAATGCAGTTGGTGTTATTATGCATGATGTCGGTATATTGATATGATTATGTATATACATTTATCGTGCTAATCTGGACTAATTTTGAAGATGAGATAGCCTCCCTTTAACTTCACTGAGGTATGTTGGTTATGTTTGTATTTGGTTTATTTGAATGGTAATTTTGCAGGAACAAGAGGATCAAATATGACTAGAAAAATGGTGGATTACAATTCACGAGACTCTCCTTATAGATTAGATAAGAAACCAAGATATGGGTACTCTCTTGACATAGAATACACCATGAGAATTATAAAGGTAGAAATCCAAAAATGCAAAGTAGGTAATGATAGGATCATTCTTTCACAGGAAATACTTTCTAGGGCATACGAGAAATAAGTAGAGGTCAATGCAACCATCCTTCAAATTTTAACATACTTTCAGAGACAGGTAAAACCACATATTAATTATGGACAGGAGGACAGGACTAATGGGGCATATGGTAGTTGGTCTCATGGTGGGAACATGTGAGATAGAAATGACACAGTCAAAGATGAAAGGTTCCTAGATACACCTAATAGGAGAGGAAATGGATATGGGTTTTAATCTAGCTATGGTTCAAAAAGGTATCATGGTCATCATCGATATCATCCTTACAGGAGGAGTGACAAAGGATATTTTTTGGATTATTTTAAGAAATCTAAGGCACCTACATTTGATGGATATTTGAAGAAACTTGAATATGCAAAGGCATGGTTGCTTGGGATGAAAAAATTGTTTGAGATACATGATTACACAGAGAACATGGAGGCCAAGATAACTATTTTCTGTCTCAAAGGGAAAGCATACATCTGGTGGGAAGATGTGAAGTGTGTCTGAGATATTAGGAGAGAGGAGTTGAGTTGGCATGATTTGAAGAGACTCTTCAGGAAGAAGTACATGTTACAGAGGTACTATGACAGTAAGGCCAAGGATTTATATGAGCTAAATATGGGATCAATGACAGATGAGGAGTACACGACTAAGTTCCTAGAGTTTTTGAGGTATGTGTTGTATCTTAAGGATGAGAAAACCAAATTTTAGAGATTTATCAGTAGACTGCCTTTAGCATTTGAGGATCAGATTGAGTATGATGAGCCTCGATCTCTGGAAGAAGTCATTGGAAAGTTGAAGCACTATGATGAGAAATCACAGTGTAAGGCCGAGTCTAAGAAGGAATGGAAAGGGAATGAAAAAACTAAAAGTAAATGGCCATTGAATTGAACAAGACCTCATGATGCAGGTGAGAAAGAGAATGGAACTCCTTACTAGAAGTTTAATGCAGTTGAGAAGGGACATGGGTCGCAACCTAGAGAGTAGCAGAATATAGGTGATGGTCAGAGACAATTGCAATGTTGGATATGTGGCAAGGATCATCTCAATAATTATTTGCCATCGTATTAGGGTGGTAGGCCTCAAATCTAAAATTCTTAAGAGGCACTTAAAATTGGAGATGTTACACATAACATTCCTAAGATCTATGAAACATTTGATAACAAGCATGCGGATCACCAGGAAACTAATATTGAGATGGAAGGTAAGCTTTGTGATCAATTTTTTTCAATTTTGATTGACCTAGGATCTAACTGTATTTATGTTAATCTTGACCTGGTGTATAAGTGTGCTTTTAGAAAAGAAGTGCATTTAGAGTCTTGGTTGGCGCAACTGGCTAGAGGTACTACGAATAGATTTCATCATTGGTTAAGAGCTTCTGCATTTGAGTTGAATTGTATACCTACATCTAGGCATCTGGATGTGCTTCCATTGGGTTTGTACAGTATGCTTCTGGGTATAGATTGGTTGTACCTTCACAGAACTAAGGTGGATTTTTATGAAAATGATATTAAGTGCTTGGATGACAATGGAGAACATAGAATCTTGCAGGGTAAGAAGAATATTACATTAGTGAGAATGGTTAAATCTATGCTAAGAAAATCACGGTTTCAAGAAAAGGTGTGTATTGTTCGAAGTGCATGTTTCTAGTGATAAAGGTAAGGATGGTTAGGATGCATAAGCCTTGAAGAGGTATTTGGTCTTGTAGTAATTTCAGGATGTGTTTCAAGCATAGATTACAGAGTGACCGCTTCACAGCGAAGTGGAATTTTCTATTGAGTTGATTTCAGGAGTAGCACCAACATCTAGGGTACCTTACAGGATGCACACTGCTGAGCTAGTGGAATTGAAGTTGCAGTTGAAGGAATTTTTTGACAAGGGATACATTAGGTCAAGTGTGTCACCTTGAGGTGCAATAGTATTGTTTTTGAAGAAGAATAATGGTACTCTCAGTTTGTGTATTGATTAAAGGTAGCTAAAAAAGGTAACCATCAAGAAAAAGTATCTCTTGTTGAGGATCAGGTACTTGTTTGATTAGTTGAAGGGATTAGAATTGTTCTTCAAGATTGATTTAAGATTAGGATATCATCATATACACATCAAAGAAGAGGAAATTTACAAGATTGCTTTTTGGAACAAGTATGGGAATTATGAGTTTGTTGTGGTTCCTTTTGGTTTAACTAATGCTCCAACTACTTTCATGTGTTTGATGAATAGTGTGTTGCATCCTTATTTGGACAAGTTTATGGTTGTATTCATTGATGATATATTGATATATTCTAAGAATGAGGAAGAGCATGTAGAACACTTAGCAACGGTATCGATATTGTTAAGAGAGAATATGTTGTATGACAAGCTTAGTAAGTGTAATTTCTTTCATAAAAGGTACATTACTTGGGAAATTGTTTCTAAGGAAGGCATAGTAGTGGATCCAAAAAATATCAGAGCTATCATGGAATGGGCAACTCCTGGGAATGTGGATCAGGTTAGATCATTCATGCAGTTAACATGTTATTATAGGAGGTTCATAAGAATCTTCTCATATATTTTCTATCCTATTATATCATTGCAGAGGAAAGGAAATAAATTTGAATGGACAGAGGAATGTGCAACCATTTTTTAGCAGTTGAAGCAGTTTCTTACAAATTCTCTAGTTCTAAATATTGTAAACAAAAATAAATAGCTTTTAGTGTGTACAGATGCTTGCAAGAGAGGACTTGATGGATTCCTAATGCAGGAGGGATAGGTGGTATGTTACGAGTCAAGGAAACTGAATGGGAACTAGCATAATTATGTGACTCATGATCTTGAGTTTGCAGTGATCGTTCATGGATTGAATATGTGGAGGCATTGTATTCTTGGCATGAGGTTTGTGTTGATGAGTGACCATAGTGGGCTGAGATATATTTTTGACCAACCTATTCTGAATGTCAGTCAAAATAGATGGTTGGCCAGGCTCAGTGAGTTTTACTTCGAGATTAGGTACATCAAGGGTAAGGAGAACAAGGTTGCGGATGTTATTAGTAGAAGAGTGCATGTGAATCACATAAAAAATATGAGTTCATATGGGACATATTTACAGGATCAAATATTATATGTAGGACAATAGGATGAAATGTATAGGGAGCTTAAGCACATGTTACAACAACAGGTTACAAGTGACCAGGATGTGGATTTTCATATCAAGGTAGATGGTTTAGTGAGATTTAGCGACAAGATCTATGTGTTGTAGAACAGTGAGCTCAAGAAGCTTACCTTGAGGGAATTTCACGTTAAGTCATATTCAGGTCATCCAGGATATCAGAAGACTCTAAAATTTGTGAAGAAGTTCTACTATTGGCCGAATTTGGAGAAATAGGTAGTTGAGTACATCACAAGGTCTTTGGATTGTCAATAGGTAAAAGTGGATTTTGAGCATCCAGGTGGTCTATTACAACCGATTATGATTCCAGAGTGGAAATTGGAAGTCATTTCCATGGAATTAATTACAGGTTTATCAAGGACATCTAGACAACATGATTCCATCATGGTTTTGGTTAGCAGGTTGACCAAGGTAGCTCACTTTATTCCAGTTAAATCTACTTATTCAACTAGTGAGGTAGATCAGGTCTTCATCAGGGAGATAGTGAGGTTGCATGGTATTCCCAAGAAGATATTATCTAATATAGATGCCAATTTCACTTCCAGATTTTGGAAGGAGTTGTTTGAAGGTTTGGGTACATAGTTGGACTTCAATACAACTTATCATCTATAGAAATATGGACAAACGGAGAGGGTCAACAAGATTTTGGAGGACATGTTGAGAATGTATGTTATGCACCAACAAAGGATTTGGGAGGAGTATCTTCCAATGGTTGACTATCCTTATGATAACATGTATTAGGAGTCATTGAGGTTGATTCCTTTTGAGGCACTTTATGGTTGGAGTTTTAATACTCCTATTAGCTGGAGTGATGTATTGATCAAACCATACATGTTGGCAGATATGGAACATAAAATGCAAGTTATCAAGAATAATCTAAAGGAATCATAGGAAATGCATAATAGTTATCAATATTAGCACATATAATTTAGGGAGTTTCAGGTTGGGGATCATCTGTACATGTGCATCAATCCCAAGCGGATCTCCTTGAGGATTGTATCATGTTCCAAGTTGGCACCTCGTTATTGTAGGCCTTTTGAGATCCTTGAGAGGATTGGACCAATGGCCTATAGACTTGCGTTGTCACTGGTAGTGAAATTCCATGATGTTTTCCATGTTTCATTTCTTAAAATATATATGAAGAATGTTGATCATGTGATTGATTAATCTATAGTGCAGGTGGAACTAGAATGATAATTCCAGTCGGAACCTCAATGCATTTTGTAGAAAAATATGCTCATGCTACGGAACCGAGCAATCGAGAAAGTTAAAGAGAAATGGAAGCACTTTACGCCTAAAAAAAATACATGGGAGATGGATGATTAGATGTGGGCTATGCATTCTTTGTTGTTTTACGGTTAAGGAAAAGGAGTTTTGGTATATGTATATATTTTGGTTGTTGTTGTAAATACACCAATTAGCTATGTTATAAAGCTCCATTAAGTAGTATGGTTGTTGTGTTGTCATGTTTGTCATGCTGATTTTGTTTTTCAAAAAAAAATTCATTGTAAATATTGCATCGAGCTAAGTTGCAAATCTCAATTCACATTCTCACTAATTCGCTTGTCACTATGTATCCTAGTGATTCTAATAGATATCATCATCTCCTCTGCTTAGATAACTAGCTTTCATCATATATAGTGTATTAGTATATATGTACAAAACTCCTTTTAACTGTTATTAGATGTGCAAGTGTTTATTAACAATGTTGATTGCTTAAGGAGCTATTTGTAAATCTAGTTGGGAAGAAGTTTTATTTTCCATCATGAATCAAATATGATTGACCTTACATGTACCACCAATCATGTCACATACATCTATTAAAGAGCATATAATAATTAGTAGTTTTTCTCTACAAAAGTACTTGTAGCACTCACAAGAGATTCTTAAACAACAATACAATTCACTATTTTGACATGCTTTTGATACAAAAAATTTATTCAAAGATGAAAAATAATATGTTTTCATCAAAATGAATTGATTTTCCACTAGCATATTCATAAACCTATTAATCTGGAGAAATCTCAACATGAAGCTAACCAAAAGAATTCAAATGGCAGACTCACTAAGACGTTGAATTAAAATATAAGTTGGTATTTGCATTAGGCATCCATAATGAATAAATAATAAATGATGGATGATTAACATAACTGTACATTCAAATGGAGTTTTAGTGATAACAAATTTTATTTTCAGTGATTTATATATTTGTGAAATGACTCATGCTCTTGATTAATACATTGAGAAATTGACTTGTATTATCTACTAATTCTATGGGATTTATATGTGAATCCATCTATATGATGAAACTTAGGTTTATTTGTGCAAATACACATTGATTCCATGGAAAATATAATTTTAAATATAATAGATTAGAAGTATGGCTATTATATTTATAGTTAAAATTCTACTTATGAAATTCCATTGATTATGGGCAAGATATTGGTCTCCAATTAAATTTGTCATCTCCTTGTCATTTAGCATGAACTCATTTTTAGTGAGGCTTCAATAAGTAATACAATTTATTTATTGTAATCACCCCTACATGTGTTTCCTTATATAATAATTTATTAAACCTAAACAAGAGAAATCCTATTCTCAACTACTTCTAATGCACTTGGTGCGACGTGAAGTGTAATTTAAGTATATGTGTGAAATTAGATGTTACTTTTAATGTGCTTGGTGTAGTAGGAAGTGTAGTATAAATATAGATGTGCAACTAGATGTCTCACGTTTCAAAATAAAATGATTTAGGTCTTCTTATTTGAAAGACTAGTTTGAAAAATCTTGTATATTATTTAATCCACACTCCTTGGAGTCCTTTGGACCTCTACATTTTCTATAATGGACATATTTTGATTATTTTCACCCAAATTTTGTAGGAGATATATTTGTTTATGATGAAATAAATAAGATATTTCTTCTTATGTGCATTTCTCTTCTTATTCTAAGAAGAGGAAAAAATATGTCTCTTTACATCTAAAATTTACAAGATGTAGGCCTCTACCTAATAAGTACTCCATACTAGGGTTTAATTAAGAAACTAAGCATCTTCACAAAATTATCCTTTTGTTGAGGAGATACATGTAGACTACCTTTTTTCCATGATAGAACTATAAAATAAATTAGGAAAGACAATACAAAAGGTGATAGTCTTAATTCTCTTGAACTTGGATAGAGATTGAAGTATTTAGTAGTCAATGATTATCACCTAAAATTCCGCTATTGGTATCTTCTTTAAGATTGTATTTCATATTTTATTAATCCTTTTTCTTTGAGTTTCCAAAGGTTTCATGGCCCCAAATATGGTGGTAACCTACATTTTTTGTATGGTGATCATCCTCTAACCCCTCTATCTTGCAGTATACATTATACCACCAATGCTTCATTTACTGATCTCTTGGATAAGGTTGTTGTCTCTTTCCATGATCTAGTATCTTCCATTTCATTACTCTTGAAGGAAGTGTATGGCATTCCCATGTATGACCCTCGTAGACACATGAAGATGCATGTGAAGGTTTCACACTAATTCCATGGGACATTAATATCCCACATGGTGGTATTAAACACATCCACTAGGATTATTAATGTTCACTAATGTAATGCTTGGAGATATTAGTTGGAATAGGGAGACTATTCACAAAGAAATGCATTATTAGTTTTAGTAGTATACCAAATATAAAAATTCTTATGTATTTCTACTCATAGAGTAAGGGGTGTTTAGTTAAGCTTGTCAATGGTGTTACCCTTAAGTAATGCATAAATGCATACCTCAATATTCTCAAATTTGTTTTTACCATTTTGTGGTATTTTCCCATATACCAGACATTAAAATCCATATTTTCAATAAATTATTTTTTAAGATGTTTAATTGCTGTACCACAAATTTACTCACTAGGCACTTGATGTTTGTAATCACTTTGATTATTGCAACATTGGATGGAGTAATTTGACCTTTAAAATCTTAAGAATCAAATTTAAATCATAAAGCATGTTAATAATCCTTATGAAAATCATCCTAAAAGGAAAACTTTGGTCATTGAAATCGAGATAGTGTCATTATCTCCACAAAGGATCAATTCATCAAATAAGTGGCTTATGTATTCTTGTAAGGGGTTTTTGATAATTCAACAACCATGTTTATCCACGTCATATTGAGTGATACACGAATTAACATGTAAATATATGGAAGTGTCAACATGTTGAAAGCTGGTTAATGCCCAAATATAATCAAGAATTTTTTTTCAAGTTTCCTAATAATCCCTATAATCATGGTTAGTGTCAATCATGTCTTTAAAAATCACTTGTGCTTCCATATCATTATTAGCATTATGTCATAGCACACATGCATTTTTTATTAATATTTTCCCTTTCATTTTGTTCACAAGCTTGCTTGTCTGGGATCTCTTTCGAATACCATTTGTCACCCCATTGCATAATATTTCTTTCAGAACCTTTGCCTAAGAAATTATATTTTTTAATTTGAGATCAACTTATTCAAATTAAATCACTTCTTATAGCTTACACATGTATATATCAATTTGATTGGGAGAAAGATAATTTTAGAGATAACACTTGGAATATCAAGGGATGAATAAAAAACATAAAGACATCACACTTATATATGCATGAATTACAACATACATGTATATACAATTTTTATAATCCACTACTAACATGATTACTAATGCATCCCTAATACACTATTGATATAAATTATTATCAATATCTCATATAAGATGAGATAAATTTGCATCACTAGGATGATGGGTCACTAACATTAGAAGAGATGTTTGTGAGGTGTGGGATAAACAAAGGGATTAGGGAAAGGGTTCGGGTTTATATAGGCCTTAATGGCTTGTCCTCCAGTTCCTAAACCACATAATAACATTTGATGGCAAGCTTACTTAGGTAATGACAACATCATGGTCTTGGATTGTGTTTTAATGTAGGCAACAATGAAGTTATTGGTGAAAGTTTCATGGTTCTATGGTTGAAGCCTTAGGCTTTATGGTGAATCAAAAATATATTAGGGGTGAAGTTTCACCAATTAGCTATTTTTTGGTCATTTTTTGAAAAAAAAAAATATTCTCCCATTTGATTAAAAATTTGTCTATTTTTTGCATAGACATGATAAAATTGATAATATTCTCCAAAAATTTACCATTTTTAATAATAAATTACATGTTTTTTATTGAATATTTTCCTACATTCGATATGTACAATTTTTCAAACTAGAAAGTAACTTAGAATATTATACATTGGTATAATATTTGAATACTTAAAAATACCCATTGTTGATCCCAACCTCTAATGTGGATTAGCATTTAATATTTGGTTTTAGATTTTATTCTAAGGAATTTATTGGGGGGATTCACTATTTTGTTGTATCAAGATTTTATAAATTAGAAAGGGTCTCTTTGAGTTGTGAATTGTATTGTATCCTTTCAACTATCCAAACTAAGGTAAGATGAATAGCACAAGGCACATTGGGAGAGGTAAAAAAAACTAAAAATAGGTGCAGAGGCCCACCAAGGAAGTGGAGAGTTGAGATATTGGTAAACCAAGAAAAAATAACCTACCACAAAAAGCTTTTATAAAATACCAACAAAGTAGTGGAGGAAATCAAGGATAGGGATAGAGAACATAAAGGTGTAACTCCCATCAAGAAAGTTGATGACGAAATTTTATAATGGATTCCAAACACTAGATTTTCAAGGAGTATGGATCCCAAATATTGAAAATGGTGGAAATTTATGGGCATAAGAAGACCATCATAGACATGAAAATGGAGATAGGAGGAACTCAACAAAATGAAGCCCTCAATAAAGTAAACCTATTGGAATTGTGAGTAGATGACATTGATGATAATTATGAAAATATCATCCACAAAATATCAAAGTTCAAGGAAAATTGACGTTAGGGGAGAGGAAGAAAAACCTAAAAAGGTGAAGGATCAAGAGTTGGGCAATGTGGATGCAATGACATCTAAAAATGTTTCCATACCCAATTTTTAGGATAAGTTACCTGCGATATTCATCAAAGTTGATTGAAATTTTGATGATCAACCATAGTCTTTCCAATTTTTTGTTTTTTCACGGGTTTTTAGCTTTTTGAAATATACAATCATCAATAATATACAATAGCAGTATCATAATATTATGTTATTTTTATCTTGGTATGGAATTGTTGATAGTGTTAGATGTTCTTCCAATAGTATGGGGTCTCCCCAATATGAAGTCCAAATTATACCTCACACCATTTGGGATAAGAGCCCCATATGGATACCGAATATTATAGGTCATTTTGTCACATCTTATCAATGGTCATGTTAACTCGATCAATCAACATCCATCAACATTTTTTCATCCTCCTTGCACAAATAATTAGGCGTGACTCTCTATAATCCCTAAGTTTTTGGTCTTAACTAATTCATTTACATGATTTTAAGGCCCAATTCACCTTGTTCCTTTAGGATATTGAATTCAATGTAGGTTTATCCACTCTACACCTGCACTTATAATTAGCAGGTTGTCCCTCTTTGGGGTGTGTTGATTCTATAAATTAGGGGAAAATAAAAAGAATATCAAAGCATACTCTTCTAGAAGCGTATAGGAGTTGTTTCAACCATTTACCTTGGATAAGACATTTGAATCCCATCTCATCCTACCTCGGATATTTCACCCCTTATCCCTTGTGCTCATCCTCCCATCAAGACTAGATCTCAAGCCTAGATTGGTAAATGGATAAGAATTCCTAACCTACCATCCTCTCCTATATATTTACTGTCATCCACAATATAGAGGTTGGATTTTGTAGATTGATTACCCTCATGTTGTTTCCCTGAATATAAGGAGATTCATCATTCCATGCATTGAGGTGACATAAGATGTGTGCTTTGTGGCAACGAAGGAAAAATCAACTTGGGGAGTTCTATACATGATCAACTCCTATATTTGGTTGTAACTCTCTCCATTTCTTTAATACAAGGAGTACATTTTTTTCATATATATAATGTTGATGTTGACATATTTCAAAGTTTTCTAATCCAGTGAATGAAGTGATTTTATAATGCTACATAGATATCATATATATTTGTCTTGTTGTGTTTGTATGTGTAGGTTCTAATTATAACGATTGGAGATAGGATTCGATTGTACAATCCAAGAAGAGAGTGAAGCTTGCGACGGATTCCAGGTAGACATCATCTCATTTTTCAATTAATTTAAGGGAAACATTATATTCTTTGTCTTTTTGTTGTTCTAGACCAGGCCATTAGGTGTAAGGAAGATAATTTTGTCTACATTCGTAGATTCCACATAACAAATTGTCAACTCCACTGGGGAAAAATTCATTCCCTTGGTGGTTTCCTTGTCCTTAGTACTTTTTTTTCCCTCTTTCTTAGACTTTAATTGTCTCACTCAGTCTGACACAACCGTAAACTATATATCTTGGACCCAACAGTGAACCACTTACACATGGTATTATAGGTATTGAAGAGATCCCACTGGAATAAATGTATCCCTCTTCTCTAGTTCATTTGAGAGGACTTAATCTTTATCAGTTTTATCCTCTTCCTCCTTAAACTCCATTGCAAGCTCCTTTACCCGATTCTTCTCTTTTCACCTCACCCATGATTTTCTTGTGGCAAACATCTTTGGGATTGTTAACCATAAAAAAATCTGTAGTGGTTTCCCATCCTGGTACTATGGTTTATACAACCAAATTTTTTACCTCATCCATGTTTGTGACATCGCCAAAGACACATTTGTATGGTGGCTTGTATGCCCCACCTGATTATCAATCATTGTGTGGTACCTTCCCTAGTGCAGCATCTAGTCCATGGATCTCTCCTGTGTTATCTAATTTTGGAATTCCATGTGTAACTTATTTAGTGAACACTATACAAACTGATCCTTCTCCTCCACCTACACCTACAGTTGAACAACAATATGGACCTTATGTTAGTGGGCATGGATACCTACAAGAGCCCAATTCTCCTTATGTTTGGTACCCACCATTTAGGGGGAAGTTTCCTCCATCATCCCCTATTCCATTGTGAGGGGGAAACCCGTCGTCAGTATAACAAATATTAGTGCTCAACCATATTTGAATCCTTCATCTCATGGGATGGTTGATAATGTTTGGAAACCTACGTTTCCCTTAAAACCTAGTTTTTTTTTGGATCCATCCTTAATTTCTTGACCTATGCCATCTGCATCCAAAATCCCTACCTATCAATTTGTACTTCAACAAGCTCAAATCAATGTAAGCTACCCTTTATAGGTTTCATCTATAACTCAATCGATCACATCAATATCTTGTACTTCCTAGGTTCCATTTAGTTAGCCTTTACAAGGTAACTTACAGTCTCAACATCTTCGACAAGTGTTCCTCAAATTCTAGTAGGAATAACTGCATATGGTAGGACACAACCACCACCGACTCCACCTTACGTTGGGATAATGCAGAATCCCACAGGGAAACAATATCAAACCTATCAGGGTATCCCTCAAGTGCCTTATCAAGGCCAATAAACCCAAACACAACCATTCCATCATTCGCAAGGTTATCTTAGATACAGTTAACAAGGTTATGCATATTATGGTTATCAGAATCCTCCCTATCATAGTACCCAGGTTCCTCTTTATCAGAACCCTCCTTATCATGGAGCACAAATTCTTGTTGCTTAGGCTATCCCATATTATCCAAGATATCCTCCTCCAAATTTCAATAGGAAGTTTCCTTTTGTTGAAACTCTTGAATTTCCAGATTTGACTCGGCTTGCTAATGACCCCTTTGCTCATTATCCTTGGTGGTCAATGATTCCTACCAAATTTCCTTCTGATATCCCGAAATTCAATGGAATCCTAGAGAATACCCATCCAGGCATGTCATGACTTATCATTTTTGGTGTTCTTCAAACTCCCTTAATGATGATTTGATTCGTCTGTGTATTTCCATTGAGCACTTACTAGTTCGGTGGATAAATGGTACATTGAATTATCTAGATCTTCGTTCAATAACTTCAATTCCTTAGCCACTACATTCCTAACACATTTCCAGGTACCAATACCATATGAGACTAGAACATAACTTTTAACCAATTTAAAAAAAATTAATTCCACTCACATTTCTAATCATACTCATGAGTGGTGACGTCATCGTCGATTGGTTAAAACATATGTTCTTGATCAGCTGTTAGCGAAATGGTTTATTAAATGTTTGTTACCATCCATAAAAAAGGATGTAGCTAAGGTCTAAGTTGTGACTAAATAAAAAGTAATTTATATCCAACACGACACGCTTTATGATAAAATACCAAATGCTTTGAGACCCTCCAACACTATTCCTCCTCATCGAGGTAAAGAATCACATGTTTCCAGTGGCGTTATTGGTTATGCCAGCTTGCAGTTGAAGATTAAACCATCTGGTGCTACTCTTTCCGTGACTTCCCAAAACCCTTCATCCACTCCTCCTGCAATTTCTATTTCCAAGATAAATTTCATTCAAACCAATAAAGTAAAATCTTAACAGAAACCAGGAAGTAAGAAGAAATGAAAATGTAAGAAAAAGAAATATTCTCCTCCACAAGATAAAAAAAAAGGTCACTCTTCTGAGAAGAAACAAAAACCTCGTTATCCATGCTTGATTTGTAATGAGGAGCACTTCACTCATGACTGTTCCCACTGAGAAGAATTGAACCAATTCCTGAAATATTCTACTTCACCCACTGCATTGACTGGTCTGTTTCCAAATCAAGAGACTCACATGGTTGCTTGGGACCCTAATTCCTCTAAATTGGTTTTAATTCTTTCCTCCTCTAAGCCAAATCTGATGTTATGGTGACCACTCGAAGTAAGGACTATGGTAATGTGAATCCCTCGAACGATCAAGCTACTCATCAACCTACCAATTCAACTCCATCTTCGTCAGATCCTATTCTACCTACGATTCCTACGAAATTGACCATTAAGCCTCCAAAATGCTTTATTCATAAATCTTATTTCAACCCTCACATGAGAGCCGCTTAAAACTATAATTTCGTTGAAGATTTCGCTTAGTCTCCATATTCCATTTCCACTCTCTAGGTGTTGCAAAACTATCCCACCAAGAAGAAGGATTTTCTTTCTGCTATCGGAAGTATTGATCCTTCAAATTCCAATATAGTTGTTTTCAATCATGAGCAATATTCACCTTGACATCCGACCCAATTATATTTCATGATCCAAGTTGTTGTTCATGGTAACAAAATCCATCGTTCTATTGTGGACGAGGGATCCTCAACCTATATTATGTCCTTATCTTGCTGGAAGGCCATTGGTTGCCCTCAATTGTGTCATTCGACGACCACATTGAAGGAATTTTATGGAAGAACATATAAACCTTGTGGAATTCCAATTTCACTACAAGTAGAATTAGGAGGTAAATCAACATCCATACAAGTCAAATTTATTGATGTATTGTTAGATTATAATCTTCTATTGGGTCACACATGGTTTTACACCATGGCCGTTATCGTTTCAACTTACTGAATGACTGATTTTCCTCTTAAAGGAAGTATAGTAGCCATCAATCAACTCAATTTATTTTCCTATAGTTCTAAAGTTACTGGAAGTTTCCCTCTCGTAGGGGAAACTATACACTCGTATCAACATGTCAGGGTTGGATTGCTTAAGGACTCCTCTCTCATGGGAACCTTTTCACTTCCTCCTCCTTTATTTCCCGACAACTCTCCTTTAGTTTCCTATATCGATATGATATCTTCTTCTACTATTCCAATTGACCCTTGGGTAGTACTATATGAGTCCAATATCGACCATTTTGGTGATCGTATTCCACTTAGCCCATCGAGCTTGATTACGAAGACATTTTTTCATATTTTTTGGCTTGTTCCGATCTCTCCTCTTCAATTAATTAGGTCGACCATTCATTGGATTATGGCACATCCTCTGATATTTTCTCTTGCATGTTTCCTACTGATGAGAGCATCGTGGAGATCATGATGGTAGACGATGCATTGTGGGGCGATCATCACCATCATTCCTCCTTACCAGGTTCCATTGAGGATAATCTAAGTGACTTATATCAACCCAATATCATCAAATTTTCTACCCACTATGTGTCATTTCTTATTGATTAATTAGGCATAGTTTAGTTACCTCTGTGGCCTTCCTTGGGTTCACTGCCTCAGATTCATTCATTAGGCATGGTTTTGGCATTGAGTTACCCGCTCCTGAGGATTTATTCATTAGGCATGGTTGTGGCTTGCTTGCTGGCGTTGTCCTGCGTAAGGAACCATTCTTGCTGGCATGGTAAAGGCTCGCTTGTTCGCCCAGTTACCCATTCACGAATTCAATTTTGGAAACAATGTTGGGTAATTTAATTTTCAGTTAAACTACTTTCATTTAATTGTCAAACCTGGGGTTTCGTGAACTTGTGAATTATACATGCACTGTATGTGATAGGAAATTTACTTTCATTTATTCTAATTGCAAGATGAAGATGAACCTTATTTATGACAAGATCATGGAAAATAATATTGAACTATTTCAAATGTAAATGAAATCTAAACTAGATATAATTAAGCATATAAACATTATTTTCTCTACTCAAAACTAAGGAGTGGTTTTAAAGAAAACTATTTTGAATGAAATAAATTCAAAGTCTATCCTAACAATGGAAATCTCTTATTCTAGTGAACTTTGAATGACAATTTTATTCTACGAAATTGAAAAGAAAAAAATATTCTATTTTGTTTTGAAGATAAATTTAATCTAATCAACTTGGAAAGGAAACTATGTCTATCGATTCATGAAAGCAAAGTTGATATAAATACTACAAGACTTTGAAATAAAAAACTATTCTAGAGTATAACAAACAAATATCTTATGAAGGAAAACACTAAGCAATCATAATATCTTATGAAGGAAAACACTAAGCAATCATGGTATGGGGTTCAACCATAACAAGGTTTGTAGATTTTCCAATAAGGTATGAAGGCTGGAAATAATTATTGGGATTGATTATACATGAAAATTAGAATAAGAATGAAGGATTGAGAAATTGTTTTGAAGAATGTGGATATGATATGGTGAAATAAATAGATCACATGTTTACAATATTTTTCTTATTACAATTTCCAAAATTTGTAACAAATTAAAAAAGAAATTGAAGCTATTTTTACCTCAAGTTTATCTTTTGGAATGGGAGAAGAGAACACGATATGATGGTTGATTTGGTGTTGATTTGGCTCAGGTACTTTTCTCCATGATGCGTTGACCATCACTTTGATCTTACTCCACAAAATGTATCATTTTCATGTAACATACTTATTTTTCCAATTTCTCTCAAATGGTAAATGATATTCTCCTGAAATTTTCTAAGGTTGTTACCATTAATGTTATGCATCTTTCAAAAAAAAATCTCGTCCAGTGGGTGCATATATCTCAAGTAAAATGATAAATAGTTCTAGATGACGATGACCAATTTATTGAAAAATACACATTAGAATTTATTAAAATTTTGTGTAGTCATTTACCCTACCATGATTCATTTACCCTAAAAATTTCAGGACCAACAAATGCACAGTTTGCAGGATATGGTCAAATAAATTTATTCCCTATTTCACCCTTCACACTATAACAATGTAAATTTTGAAACAGGAACTGATATGAGTAGCTGATTTTTTGAGGTAGAAAAAAATCATCTGATTTTGAAAAGTGTTGATTCAGAATACACCTTTTTTTAGGTAGCAAAAAATTGTCTGATTTTGAAAAGCGTTGACTCAAAATACACCTTTTTTTTAGGTAGCAAAAAATCACCTGATTTTGAAAAGTGTTGATTCAGAATACACATTTTTTTTGTTTTTAGCATATTTTTGACACTTTAATTTTTCTCATGTATTAAGTATAAACATTTTTTTTAAATTGTTAGCGATTTTCATGCTACTTTTGAAAAGTGTTGATGCAACATCAACCCGCTTTTTTAGAGGGCTTATTTTTTACAGTTTAAATTTTATAATGTATGAAGTGTGGATTTTTTTTTTTTTTTAAATGTTGACTATTTTCATGCAGATTTTGAAAACCATCAACATTTTTTTTTCAAGACATATTTTCGACACTTTATATTTTCTTATGTCCTAAGTATACATAATTTTTTTATTAAATGTTTATTATTTAACCATTTTTCAAGTGGTCTTATTCTTATTCATGTTTTTCATCCTAAGATATTTGGTTTTTAAAGGTTTATTTTTGTTTTTATTTTCCTTTGCAATATATATATATATATATATATATATATATATATATATTCCAATGTTGAAAAAAACTAATAAATTAATATTTTGAGGTCATGATTTCTTTTATATTTATATATCGTTGATTAATATTTCAATACACAAAATAATACCAAAAAATAATAATTTTAAAAACTTGACAAAAAATATACATTTTGCATGTAGATATAATTAAAAAAGTATGTATTTTAAGACATTTTTTCTAAAAAAGACACGTTAAATAAATAAAAATTATGGAAATTTCAAATAATTTTTTTTGAAAAACTAACAAATTTTATAAATTTTATATAAGAAAAGACAACATTTCAAAAATAAAAATTCCAGAAAAATGATTTAGATAACATTTTAAGTATTAAAAAAAAAACATACAATTTATAAAATTAATAAAAATCATAAACATAAAAAAATACAATTAAGTTATAAAAAAATAAATAATTAAATATAAAAAACAATAATAAAAATACATTGAAAAAAATAAATAAAACAATTTAAAAACATAAAGAAAACACACACACACACACACACACACACACACATATATATATATATAATTTAAAAAAATAAAACATATATAATTAAAAATTAATAATAATAATAATAAATAAAAATAAATTATTGCATCCCTTAAGTCATTAGTAGCCTGAGGGCCCGTCTACTATGGGCGGGTGGAGCTGCAGCTTATTTCATCCCTTGAGCAGTTGGTGGCCTGAGGGCCCACCTGTTGTGGGTGGGCAGAGCTGCAGCAGCTCTGTCCACCCATGGCAGGCAGCACCTCGGGTCTGCAGCTAGCCCAAAGCCGATTCTCAGAATCGGCTTTGAGCCCGCTGGTGGCTCGAGGGGCCGCCTGCCATGGGCAGGCAGAGCCGTTGCAGCTCCGCCCATCCACAGCAGGAAGCCCTTTGGGCTACTAATGGCTCAAATCCGATTGTGAGAATCGGATCTGATTCTCATAATCGGATTTCAGCCTTTGGTGGCCACTTGTCGTGGGCGGGCGGGGCTGCTATAGCTCCATCCGCCCACAGCATGCAGCCCCTCGAGCCACCAACAGTTGAAATCCAATTATGAGAATCAGATCCGAGAATAATCAGATCTGTTCTCAGAATCATATTTGAGTTGTTGGTGGCACGAGGGGTTTCCTGTCATGGGCGAGCATAGTTGTTGCAGCTCTGCCCACCCAAGACAAACGGCCCCTTGGGCCATCAACGGATTTGAGCCATTGGTGGCCGCCTTCTGTCGTGTGCGGGTGGAGCTGCAACAACTCCGCACGCCCATGGCCGGTAGCCCCTCGAGCCAGCAACAACTCAAATATGATTTTGAGGATCTGATATGATTCTCATAATAAGATTTGATTCATTGGTGGCCTCTTGTCGTGGGCAGGCGAAGCTGCAGCAGCTCCACCTGCCGCTGCAGCTCCACCCGCCCACAGTAGGTGGCCATCAACAGCTCAAATTTGATTCTGAGAATTAGATCAGATTCTCAGAATCATATTTGAGTCGTTGGTGGCCTAAGGGGCCGCCACCGTGGGCCAGTAGAGAGTTGTTGCAGCCTCCGCCCCTCGCTCACTTTAAAGTGGCTCAAAGACCGAATATATATATATATATATATATATATATATATATATATATATATATATATATATATATATATATATATATTATTAATTTTTTTAATCAATTTTTATTACTTACAATTATTATAATTATTTTTTAATCGTTTTTGTTTGTTATTTTAGTTTTTTTATATCTTAATTTTTTTTTAATGTTTTATTTTAAATTTTTTTCTTTTTTATTTAAACTTCTTCTTTTTTATAATTTTTTTAATGTTTTTTTTTTTTTTTAAGTTTTTTAATTTTTAATTTTATGAATTTTTTTTTAATGTATATTTTATTGATTTATTTTAATATTTTTTTTATTTGTTTTTTTTTAATTATTCAATAATATTTTTATTTTGTTTTCTTTCCTTGATTTTTTTTCTTTAATTATGTTTTTTGAAAATATTTTTTTATATTATTTTTTATTTATATTTTTGTATTTTTATCTTTTATAGGTTAATTTTGTTTTTTGTTTTTTGATTCCATAAAACCATATAGCCTTCATCAAAACCAAAATCCATGGTGTAATTCTTACCATGCAATGAATGAGTTGAAGTCGAGCATGGAAAGAAATCATTGGATTACTGATCAATGATGAAAATCGCTAACTAGTGCGAGATAAATCACCGATAATGTAAATGAGTGTCAAGGTACCTGAGTGCATATTGACAGGGATGAATGAATGTGTTGAAGTCAAGTCACCTGCAAGATCTGACAATCAAGAGACATTGTTTTATTCCCATTTTTATCAATGAGGAACTTTTCCATTGATGCATGCAAGTTCCAAGGAAATCCAAATAATCTCTAATATTGGTCCTAGATAAGGTTTTGAAGTCATTGGGACAAGATCCATTGGAAGGTGGGCCTTAAGGAATCCCACATCAACCAACTCGAGGATAGAGAAAAATTATTTGAAGAACCAATATACAATATTGAAACCATCATGAAATTGCAAAACTTATTGCGAATTTTTCTCGCTAGTTGCCTGGTTTTCAAGCAAAGCTCATGTCCAATTGCACCAACAAGCTAGTTTTGACAATAGGAATTAATTTTCTCTTTAATTTTTTTATATGTCCTACTCTACTTGAAAAATAAATCTCGTTCAAGTATATGAATACTTCCAATGGAACCATGTGCGTAACAAGATGATAGATAAATTCATATGTAGGTTTGAAAGATATTCTTTGATATGTACTAGTATATGAGATACCAGCTGCCTTGATTGAGATTACGTCAGAAAATATTAAAGGATTGAGTACTAGGATCCAATGACTGTCTTGAACCAAGATTAAATGTAATCTTGTCTTCATTAGCTTCATTATATCATGCCATTTAAATATTTAGAGGTGCGATCCTCATTCATAGAATATGGTGATAGGCATGCAAGAAACATTTCAATCTCAGGTTCCAACAACTGCTCTTCTTCAACATGCATTCATGATTCTTGGACCTTATCTGAATATTCTTCTTCTAGTTTTTGTTCTTCAATGACAGTTGGAGAATCATTTTTCAATACCTCGTCATTCTAAGTGGATTGAGGTGTTTTATTATTGGGGATCTGAAATGGTTGTGCATATAGTTGAGGAGGAATAGATCTTTGGGGTGCTTGTGTGGGTGGTAATGGGAAATTTTGAATTGAGGTCAACTGATGGTGAAACTGATGTTGTGGTGGAGGTGAATGGTATGGATAACATTGATATTGGTATTGAGGGTAATGAGTAAATTATTGAGGATATGGTGGATTTACACTATAAGTATCTTACCAACCTTGTTTCCAAGATTTTTTTTTTTAGGTTGGGATTGAGATGGCCAAGGTTGCCAAGGTTGGTTTTGATGTTGGGATTGAGATGTCCATGGTTTCCAAGGCAAGGGTGTTTTCTAATTAATTTGAGATTGTTGTGTATAACCCTAAAATTGAGAATTAAGATCTTGCATCTTACCAAGTTGTTGAGGCTGCCATGGACTTCTTGGAGCTACATAACATTACAGTGTTTGATTTACTTCGTGGTAAAATTCCTTTAACCTTGGTAATGATGGGAAATTTTTAATAGTATGTGATCATGCACATATTTCAAAAATTTTAATGTTATCAAGTGGACATTCATGCAAAGCATGTTTCTTTCTACATTTAGCGAAAAATACAAATGAAATAGCGTTCTCAAATTTTTGTTTGTTTTGCATTTTTAGAATATCAATTTGTTCATTTAAATTACCAATAATCTCTAGAAAATTGTTAGGTTCAGTTTGTCTTACCAATTCTGATGCTGACTTAATTACTCTTGCCATAAATGGATCTTGAGGGATCTTCCATACTTTGCTTTTCCTCTTGATATGTTCTTGCACAATTCATAAATATCTTGAAATGACAATTGAGGTGGCATCTCCTTTTCCCACTAGGTTAAGATGATCAAACCATTAATCCCTTATAGATTTAGTAGGAGAGTTTTTAATATGTCTAATCGTAAATCATGAAATTTAGATATTTTGACATTATAAGTAAATCTCTCCATTAAATATTCTAGGATTTCATCCTCTTTTTGGTTCATCTTAAAGACTTCATTTCTAAGGTCATGGTGTATGCAATAATCTTTATATTTGTTCAAAAATAATCTTTTCATATCATCCCATTTCCTTATAGAATTTTTTCCTAAATTCATGAACCATTTAAGAGCTTTATCCTTCAATGTTGTCAGAAACATATTCAATTTTTTAGTGTTTAATGAGTAGCCATAAGATCTACACAGTATTTAAAATTTGAAAAGAGAGATTTTTGGGTCTTATAATCTCATACCTTTGAAGTTAGTAAGTACGGATGGAGGGATGTTATTCATATGAACGTTGATATTAGTTTCTTGATTGGGAAATCCAAAATGATCTTCCTCATTGTCATCATCTCTAGCCATTTCTTCTACCTCCTTTTTCATCTCTTCTCGTACCTGCAAAAATAAGAATTCATCTTGTGGAATTGTGGCTCTTACTGCACCACATGTTATAGTGGGGGGTTGGTGATTGTAGTTTTTTATTTTTTTAATGAATCTACCTCTAAGATGTACTAAAATGAGATTAATTTTATGCAACTAAATGGATGCAACTAAGAATGAGATGCAATTGAAAACTAACACCTATGTATACTTCCCCGGCAATGACACCAAAATGTTGGGTAATTTAATTAACTCTTAAATTACTTGTCATTAAATTGTCAAACCCGGGGTTCCGTGAATATGTGAAGTATACATGCACTGTATATGCTAGGTAATTTACTTTTAGTTATTCTAATTTCAATATGAATATGAACCTTATCTATGAAAATATCATGGAAAATAATATTGAACTATTGCAAATGGAACTAAAATCTAGACTAGATCTAATTAAAAATATACACATTATTTTCTCTACTCAAAACTAAGAAGTGGTTTCAAAGAAAATTATTCAGAATGAAAGAAATTCAAATTCTATTCTAACAATGGAAATCTCTTATTCTAGTAAAATTTGAATGACAATTTTAATCTATGAAATTGAAAAGACAATATTATTCTATTTTTTTTTAGGAGAAATTTAATCTAATCAACTTGGAAAGGAAACTGAGTCTATCTGAATGCGTGAAAGTAAAGTTGATCTAAATACTACAAGACTTTGAAATCAAAAACAATTCTAGAGTATAGTAAACAAAGAGAAATGAAATAATAATTATGAAAGCCTAAAAAATATTATTGATGTGTGCACTCTAAACCAAATTCAATCATATCCTATCACACATAAATATGAGACTTAAGCTTAAAAGACAATTTGAGGTAAATCATTTGGTGTTTTTGGTTTATTATCAAACGATTAAACTATAATGAAACAAGGAGAAATGAGTGGAATTTTAGTTCAAAAAATAGAGCATTGAAATGAAACTAAACATCTAAATAAATTGAACAATTGAATAAATAAAATTCTGATCTAATTCCAAAGCATAAGAAATTGAAAAAATGAATAATAAAATACAATGATACTATCTATCACACATCCTCGGGGAGCCCTCCTAGTGAGTGTGAGATGCTTAAAAATTCATATCATAAGACCGTAATCACCAATCACACTTAGAATTGCGCCATAATAGAGATTGTATTTATTAAAAAAGATAGAGTTATTCTCCATCAATCAACAACAACAATTAAAAATTAAGGTCATCCTTGATATCTTAAATCTTATATTTTCCCTCATCAAAGAGGCAACAATTTATAGAGTTTTGAAGCAATAAGAAACTCAGAATTTCATTGCATTAATTATGGCCATGTGATCTCAGTAAATCAGTTTGAAAACAAAATCAAATATCTTTTGAAGTTTTCTAGGATCAAAGATCAGTCCATATCTGATCACACTTATCTCCTTGCCACAAAATTGATAATGAACAACTCCTTCCAATCCTTTTGGTGATTGGGTGTAGACTTTTAAATTACCAAACCATTTTCTCATGCAATCTGCAAAATAGGGTTCCAAATAACCCCGAAAATATCTCAAATGGTAAGGAATTTGAGAAACCCCTTTGGAAAATTACCTGGTTGGGACTGTGATGAAAAAACCCATGTTTTATTTTTTCAAACTTCATTTTCATTTTCTCATAAAACGCATTTGAAGTTGACTGGTCAAAACTATTGCACTTTTCCTTTGATTTCTTGCTATAGTTCCACACATGTGAGCTAGGTGGATTTTGACCAGTAAAAATCCATATTGGAGCTTCTAGAAACCAAGTACAAGTGTTGGATTTACTTTTAAAGTGGCACTAATACCTTAACTATGGATATAGCTATGGAAATTCACTTGAGTTGCATGCTTTTGAACTAGCCAAACTCACACTAGTAAAACCAAGCAAATTTCTTCTTAATTCACTAAAAATAATGGAAATAATAATAATAAACCATATAAACATGTATGAAATTTTTTGGTGAATTTATGGAGAAATATGGTAAAAAATGCTGACAATGGGTGAATGGAAGGATGCTAAAATGGATGGTTTCATCAACAAAATCATGACAAGTTGGAGGCCCAACGAAGAACCTATCAAATATTGAAGAGATTATCACTCTCGATATCTCAACCAAGCACAGCATTTTCAAGAATATACACATCGGTGAGTCTTGCTCTACAGTGAGGCTAAGGCCTATAAAGCCCTATTCCAGGCATTGCAATATTTCTTCACCTGGTCTTATGAGGAAATGTCTAGTATTGTAATATTCCTAAATTAGCACATAGCTAATTGGAATATTAAATTTCAATTTTGCTCTTAGATAGAATAATAAGAGGGTATGGAGACCCATAAATCTCCTTAGAAGGAATAAAAGACACTCCTAGTGTGAATGGAGGTCATATAACAACTGGATTGAAGACCCTTAGGTGTGAAAAGGGGTTGGAGCATGTTGAATAGGTCAACTTTGACCAAATCAAACAACGTTGTTATGGAGGAGTGGCATTAATAGTGGGACAACACAGTTTTGGAGGGAGATTGATTGCATGGTGGTGGAAACCCTAATGAGTGGGACCCAAGGTGAGAAGGCTCACATTTTTTATAAGGAAGAGGATGGCAGCCATATGAGGCCATCTTATGATTATTATTTTGATATGTCTGTTTAGAATTTTTCTCTCTTCAGCTGTTTAGCAAAGATTGTTGGTGTTGTTTAGAACAGGGTGTTCCTAATCGGGAATCCCACCTCTTTCCTTGAGAGGCCTCTTGGGATAGTATTGATCTATCATTTCTACATATCTGGAATTTTGGCCAAGCTTTGGTCTTTAGCTACAGTGCAGTTTCTGTTTTGATTTGTGTTGTGTTGCAGGGTGTTGCAGTGGAGGGTTGAAAAACCCACTTTCTGAGCTAGTTTTTCATAGGAGGAAAGATTCCTTCCCTTGGGAGATTAGAAAGGAGGGTTCTTGGGCACATTTTAGATATTTGGCACTAGGCAAACTTATCCCCATAATTCACAGCACATTTTCAACTGGGAATTGCATTATTTTTTAGGGCAACTTTAGAGGAGGATCTATTGGCTCTTTTAGAGCGTTTTCCTGTAGATGAAGGGTTCAACCTTTCATTAGAGAAAACCCTTTTAGGAGATCTACATCAAATCCATATTATTTCAACTTTCTATTTCATGAGCTTTAGTTTGTAGTGATTCTTCAATCCTAGGGCTGTAGATCACCATTTGTATTTAGGTGTATTTCCAGAAACCCTTCCTGGGTTCTCTTAGAAAGGTATATAGGTGGCTAGATCTTCACTCGTAGCATTATTTGAGATATATTACAATAGATCTACATTGATATATCTTTATGCAGTATTTTATGCCCTCAAAATATGTTGTCATAGCTCAAGGGCATTTTTATGGCAACTATTTCTCATGTATTGGCATATTGTCCTTGTAGAGGCTTGTTTGGTATTGCTTGAGTGATTTGATTCTCAAGATCTTGTGCCTATTATTTGTTGATATGTTTAATAATATGGATGTACATTTGTCTCATATCATGATGTGTTGATTTATTCACTATTATTTCCATTATTGTGTTCATGTATTGTTGCTTTCCCATTCGGGAATATTATAGTGGTATCAGAGCATAATATTGGCTCAGCCTGTGGATCTCAGCCATTATGCTATCAGAAGAATAAGAAAAAGGAGAAAGAGATCAAAATTATGGAAAGAATGAGTTTAATCTCATCTCTTTTCAGATCTAAGAAGGACCTCACCAAGGAGGTCAAGCAAAGAAAAATGGAAAAAATAAGTGGAACCGCACTAGGGTTTCAAGATGAGGAAGGTCCATGTACTTCTTATCAGCAAAAAGAAGATCTGGTATTGCATAGAGCTACAAAGAAACATGCTATGCCCTTTTCTTTTGAAGACAAGAGGCATGAACATGGAGGAAAATTCGATCATGAAATTCTAAGTGAGTATCTTGTGGAATATAAATCTCAAGCTAGAGCTTTCAAGGAGAATCTAACTCTCCCACAGTTCATTTAGCTTAAAGAAGAAAAGAGACCTTACAGCAATAGAAGAAAAGAGGGAAATAGATTTCTATTGTCTAATTTTGATGGGTCATCCACATGCACAGCAAGGGCTTTGGGAATGAGGTTGGATGCATTTTTCCTACTACACCCAAAAGTAGAGAAAGAAGCTATTGAGATTGAAGCGTTGCACCTTGACAGCGAAGCAAACATTTGGTGGTTCAGCCATTTGAGTCATGCAAAAGTGACTGCATATGCATATTTTACTCAAAGTTTGATCAAGAAGTTTGACAAGAAGAAATCAGTGGAGAAGGAGCCTTCACCACCACTTGTTGTAGGAGCACTTACATCAGGAGAAAGAACCCTCGCATCTTTGCCAAGTGGTCTTGATCTCTTGACATTTGGGATCCCATGCAATATTCTAGAGATGCATGACGGGGAGGAGACTTGTACTAGTGCTGAGGCAGCCATGGAAGAGTAGCCATCATCATCAGTAGTTGGGGAAGCCATCACACTAGAAGGAGGAACCCTTGTAGCAATACAATATGTTCCCAAGTTTTACCAAGGTATTCACATGTTTCCATTTTCTGTTACTTCAGCACATCATATGGAGGATTGTGGGAATGTACCATTGCATGACCTAGGGTCAAAGTACATTGCTGATTTAGAGCAGCAGACTATCACTGCGCTCAGCAGCCTTGATTTGTTCAAGGGGAAGATATACATTCATCCTAGTGTATCATTGTTGAGCTGCACACAACACTTGGGGTTGGAGTGTATATTCTCAGAGGATGGGATGAGTATTGTCTTAAAAAATGCAATACATAATTATGTGTTCAGCACTGAGCATGATCTTGAGACAGTAGATGCACCACTATGGAGATCAACAGTGCTGTCATTGAGAAGCAGTGATGAGTTGGGGGGCCAACCATTATTGGAGCATTCCAATGACCTTTCTACATGCATAGCAGATGATAGGTAGATGGTTGATGAGAGACATCTTATCTTCCATTGTTATGATGGATCTTTCTTGATGAGCACGTCATTGCTCAATGAGAAGATTTTGCCTTCAATATATTTGGATCCTTATAGGGTCAAGTTGATAATTGAAGAGTGGTCTTCATTTGGAGATCTCCAAGAGATTTCATTTCAACATCCCATGAAATGCAAAGACATGAATCTAATTTGGGAGGATGGTATTCTCCATTGGAGGGATTCCACTTTTGGACTTGAAGATATACATTCACCATTGGTTGGATGGGTGATGTTGATGAGAAAGAGGTTGGGAAGCCACTTGCATATTTATGACATCGGGCAGCAGGAGGCAAGACTGCATTGGTTACTCTTGAAAGAGTTTGGTCCTCATATGACACATTCTATTTCAAAGAGTAGGTTGGTGGATGGAATTTGGCATAGCACTTACATCCTATGGCAACAAGGAGTTTGGGTGTATTGGAATGATGTGATATCTTTCATGTCAACCTACATGTTGTTGCTCCATATTTTATATGGTGAGAGTGTGGGGAAACAACAAGAGTTTTTGTTTCTCTGGTTGTTCTTGAGAGAGTATGGATTGATCTTCTCCCATGCTTTGCATGATGTTGTAGGAGTAGAAGATGGCACTATCATGGTGAAAATGGGCTACTCCTTAGCCTTGGAGGATGAGGAGGTACTTCCACTTTGGAATTAATCTCCCAGATATAGCAACATTATGATTGATGGCTTTGACATGTGGTATATCAAAGGATGGAGCTATGAGATGACAGGAGCCTTGTCACAAAGGCCAATAGCGTTGTCACTTGGGAGCTTGGATTTATTGATGGAGTATTCCTAGGATCACTTCACACATGATGCACTTGATGGACAAGTAAGAGATGAGAGTGATGGAGTAGTGGATGGAGACATCTATTACCATGATATGATCCTCTTGACTTGGATCTCCAAGCATAAGGATACTTCTTTGCATGCAACACATGGTTCATTCCTTTCCATGGAGATATGTCATACCACTATGGAGGGATCATTCTTGGACCTTATTATCATTTTACTCTCAGTACATGGTAAGAATTATGTTTTTGCATTCATTGATTATCTAACACAGTATTTTCATTCTCTTACCATCTCTATGCAGTGCATTGCTCCACAAGAGGGCAAGCCTATACTTGGGTTTCATGGTCATTTTTGGACCAACATCTATGATGGAGATGGCCATTTATTGCATGGATTTGGGCAAGTGTTGTACTATTTCTTGTATTCTCAGTTGATATACACTGCCATTTACTATTGACTAGTAAGTGTGATGACATGCACAACTAGCAATTTGTTGGGAGACAACTTGCCACATCATGTTCTGAAACTGCAATTGGTAAAACTGTGTTGTGACTACTTGAGAAACTGTTGGTACCTTCCAGCACTATGTGAAAGCTTAAGTACTTCTCTCATTTGGATTCCATATGATGATAATGCCATACTCATTTTATATGGGATGATTTGGGCAAGAACCAAAGAATGGAACTTTGAGGATCCTATTGCCCTTTTGCTTCATGAAGGCAACATTATTGCAGCCCATATTCAGCAGAAGCTCTACACTTATTATAAGTGGAAAGAGAGATAGTGTGGGATGGACAATTTGATCCATCATGTTCAGCTATGTAGCCCACCTTCTTTGCAGGAACCTAAGGTGGAGGAGATGTTTCATGAGTTGCCATGTTGGAGGGTGACTCACTTTTTGTGGATGATAGCTTGGGGATGGAGGCTTCACATGGGAATGATAGTTCCCAATATATTTCAGATTTCCTACCTCAAGAAGACCTCTAGACCACATATAGTTGCTTCCCTGGATATCTCACTTGTTCATGATGAGATCCATTTGGATTTTTCACCAAATGCATACTTATACACTTGGGAGGAACAACTTGAGGACATAATGATGAAATAGCATCTTATTCTTTGGAGGAACTTATCTTATGAGGATGCTACAGAAGGAAGGCGAGAGGCTCTTCAGTTATATCCTTGCATTTGCTTGAGGACAAGTAACATTTATGAGGGGAGGACTATAATATTCCTAAATTAGCACACAACTAATTGGAACATTAAATTTCAATTTTTCTCTTAGATAGAACAATAAGAGGGTATGGAGACCCATAAATCTCCTTAGAAGGAATAAAAGACACGCCTAGCACGAATGCAGGTCATATAAAGGCTATATTGAAGACCCTTAGGTGTGGAAAGGGGCTGGAGCATGTTGAATAGGTCAACTTTGACCAAATCAAACAACATTGTTATGGAGGAGTGGCATTAATAGTGGGACAATGCAGTTTTGGAGGGGGATTGATTGCATGATGGTGGAAACCCTAATGAGTGGGACCCAAGGTGAGAAGGCTCACATTGTTTATAAGGAAGAGGATGGAAACCATATGAGGCCAGTTTATGATTATTATTTTGATATGTTTGTATAGACTTTTTCTCTCTTCAGCTGTTTAGCTAAGATTGTTGGTGTTGTTTAGCACAGGGTGTTCATGATTGAGAATCCCACATCTTTCCTTGAGAGGCCTCTTGGGAGAGTATTGATCTATCATTTCTACATATCCAGCATTCTGGCCAAGTTTTAGTCTTCAGCCACAGTGCAGTTTCTGTTCAAATTTGTGTTGTGTTGCAGGGTGTTGCAGTGGAGGGTTGAAAAACCCACTTTCTGAGCTACTTTATCATAGGAGGAAAGATTCCTTCTCTTGGGATATCAACAAGGAGGGTTCTTGGGAAAATTTCAAATATTAGGCACCAGGCCAACTTATCCCCATCATTCACAGTGAAGTTTCAACTGGGAATTGTGTTATTTTGGAGGGCAGCTTCAGAGGAGGATCTATTGGCTCTATTAGAGCGTTTTCCTGTAGATGAAGGGTTCATCCTTTCATTGGAGAAGACCCTTTTAGGATATCTACATCAAATCCATATTATTTCAGCCTTCTATTTCATGAGCTTCAGTTTTCATTGATTCTTCAGTCCTAGGGCTGTAGATCACCATTTGTATTTGGGTGTATTTTCAGAAACCCTTCCTGGGTTCTCTTAGAAAGGTGTCTAGGAGGCTATATCTTCACTCCTAGCATTATTTGAACCATATAAAAGTAGATCTACATTGATATATATTTATGCAGTAGTTTATTCCCTAAAACTGTGCTGTCATAGCTAAAGGGCATTTGTATGGTAGCTATTTCTCATGTATTGGCATATTTTTCTTGTAGAGGCTTGTTTGGTATTGCTTGAGTGATTTTATCCTCGAGATCTTGTGCCTATGATTTGTTGATATGTTTAATAAGATGGCTGTACATTTGTCTCATATCATGATATGTTGATTTATTCATTTTTCTTTCCATTATTGTGTTCATGTATTGTTGCTTTCCCATTTGGGAATATTACAGGTATCGAGCCAAAAATCACGGTGCATGAAATTAAAACTTATCCTGATGCTAAATTAGTTCAGAAATTCCTCGATCTCATTCATCCCAAGAATCCTATCACCATTAAAGCTGAAGTTGAAAAAATTCCATGCACTAGTTTCATCCACCCAGTACCTTTAACTAATTGGGTGTCAAATATTGTTCATGTCATGAAGAAAAATGGAATAATTCGTGTGTGTGTTGATTATCGAGACATGAATTGCACTTTTTAATGATTGTGTTGGTCCTGAGATCTTTTCGTTTATAGATGGTTTCTTCAACTATAATCAGATCAACATTCTCCTAGCATACCAACCTAAAACTGCATTCAATTGTCCCTGGGGCACATTTTCATACTAGAAACTCCCTTTTGGATTAAATAATGTTGGAGCTAGAGGGAAATGGAGTATGCCTTCCACGACATCAAACATATCATGCAACCTTATTTGGGAAATTTTCCTGCTCACTCAAAACATTGGACTGATCACTTGATTCATCTTAGGGCCATATTTTTACAATGTAGAAATTATAATATTTGACTCAATCCTCACAAATTTGTTTTTTTTTTTTTTAGTTTTGGTCGACTTCTTATTTTTTTTCTTTTAAAAACATGGAATTCTTATCGATCCCTTGAAATTTCAAGCAACCATCGATCTGCCTACTTCTTCTTCCCTCCTTCAGCTTCTAAAACTCCAAGGGAAGGTTAAACTTCTATAGATGTTTGTCCCTAACTATGACAAATTGACCAAAGGATTCTTTCTTCTTTTAAAGAAAGGGGTTCCCTTCCATTTGGGCGACGTTGCTCAGAAAGTGTTTGATGCCTTGAAAGATGTATTGATTCGGACATCCTTGTTATATCCCTAGATTTCCAGCATTATTATTTCCTATATCTCATCACTATAGTTACTACCATCGAAATGGTTTTTGTCCAAGAGGAAAGTGTAGGGAATGAGCATCCTATCTATTAGTTGAGTCAAAGTATTAACAATACCAAAGTCAAGTACACTCACATTGAAAAGTTAGTTGTGGCAGTTGTTCAAGCTATCTAAACATTTTGCCACTATATCCTGCTCCGTAAAACTATATTTTTTTTAGATTGAAACCATATGACATACAATTTTCCACGTTAATTTTTAGGGGTAAATACTCCAAGTGGATTGTGATCATGTAAGAGTTTGATTTGGAATTCATCGAATCCAATTCAAACGAATCCTTAGTTTTTTTTGAGCGGATATGTGACCTTCTCACAACTGATTCTAAATCAATGTCTAAAAATTCCATTCTAGACGAGTTGTTTTTTATCTCGTCACCTGACCCATGGTATGATTAAATTCTTATATATCTCCAGACCCAGACTTTCCGGTCGAATACCTCTCACTCCGAACAACAGGTTATTTGATATCAGGCTAAGAATTACATAATAATTGGCGACACCCTCTATCATCGTGGTATCGATATGGTTTTCTGAAGGTGCCTCACATTAGAGAAAATTTTAGCTTAAAAGTGCCCATGAAATTTTCACGTAATTTCCATGTCTTAATATGTAAACCAATCAAAATCCTTTAAATCTAAAAAGAGGTACATGTAAATATTTTGGAGGGAAAAGAAGAAAAACTACTTTTTTTAATTGTATTTTTAGCTTATCTCCCTATAGTTTTACTCAAATTTCAAGTATAGAAACTCGTTGGATGCAGAATTAAATTCTACATCCAACTAGTACGCATCATGCATACTTTTGAGAACAGCCAAATTGATAACACATATTTTTAATGTATCCTAAATTTTTATCAATGTGGGTCTTCTCAAAAGTATGCATGATGGGTACTAGTTGGATGCAAAATTTAATTCCACATATAGTGAGTCTCTACACTTGAAATTTGAGTAAAACCATAAGGAGATAAGCCAAAAATACAATTAAAAAAAGTAGTTTTCTTTGTTTACCTCCAAAATTCGTAACTCTTATTTTATTATTTTAACTATTATTTTATTATTTTTCCTTAGGAGGCCATTGTTAGGCTGAAATTTCCTCTAATGCTCATGAGGAGGTTGAGAAAGTATTAAATGAATGCCTTTTAGGGGCATGTGGTGGTCATTTATCTAGTTATGCCACTACACTGAAGATCTTGCGTGCAGGTTACTTTTGGCTTACCATATTTTACGATTTCATTCTCGTTGTCTAGAAGTGCCATGCATGCCAAATTTACGATCATAAGACCCTTGCTCCACCCACTCCTTTGCATCTTTTTATCGACGTAGATCCTTTTATGAAATGGGGTATCGATTTCATGACATGTAACCCTCACTCAATCAAGGGGCATAGCTATATCATCGTAACAATATATTACTTTACCAAATGGGCTGAGGCAATGCCTACATTTAACAATACTAGCGAAAAAACTGCTTATGCATTCTGTAATCATGTCATTGTAAGGTTTCGTGTTTTGCAAGCCATTGTTATGAACCATGGAATTTTTTTTTGTAATCACATGATGTCTGAACTAAATCCCAAGTTGGGACTCTCACATGAAAGTTCCACTCCCTATTACCCTTAGGCTAACGTACAAGTTGGGGCTATAAATAAAGTTCTTAAAACGATGCTTCAACGAATGATAGGGGCCCACATATCAGGCTGCAATTTAATTCTTTATGCGACTTTGTGGGCATATTGAACCTCTATTAGGACTACTATCAAATTTACTATGTTTCAATTGGTTTACAGTCTGGAATTTATCCTTCCAATTGAATTTAAAATTACGTCATTGAAACTTGTTGTAGAACTTATTTCTACCACTTCCATAGAAGAGGAACACCTATTACATCTGATGTGCTTAGATGAGACTCGTTGTGATGCTTCCATGGCTAATGAAGCCTATAAGAAATGTATCAAGGTGCAATATGACAAGATTTCCAAGCCTTTTGTCTTCTTGGAAGGAGACCTTGTCCTATTATATGACCAAGAGTTTGATAAATTAGGATTAGGAAATTTCTATCCCATGTGGCTAGGTCTATATATTTTCAAGCATGTTCTTGCTAAAGGGGCCTATGAGTTAGTCTATTTCGATGGAGTTCCAATGGCGCAGCCTAGAAATGGGTTGTACTTTAAGACATAATATGTTTGATTCTTTGCATAGTGCACTATGTACATATTGTATCTAGGCGTGTTAGTATGTTTTGAGTGTGTTCCTTTAGAGTTTCCTTTGTTTTCTATTAATCTCTTTTACATTTGGTTGCCAAATGTCGACATCCCTTGAACCATATGTTGGTTATGTTGATGGCATTAGTCATATTACTCAGAATCTATCCCCCGCAATTTTTGATATCTTTGCTCCAAATGGTGAGTTAGTGAGTCTACAAGGGATTTTTATTGTTCGTTCTACCAATAACATCATTAAGTATAGCATTGTGATAGAGCTATTGTCTGATGTTATTTCACACGATATCCGATGTATGGTCATTAGACTTGACTCACAACTTTCAGTACTACAATTGACTTATGTCTATTCAGTTATAAGTCAAAATATGCTTCATATGTTCTTTAGGATTAGTCTTCTAGAAAGATACTTTGATTTCATCCAATATCAACGCATTTTGATAAATCTAAACACATTGACATATTCATTGGAAAATCATGTTTTAGATAGACATTTGCGACATATGTAACTAAATTTCAATATGCATCACATCCATTGAAATAGATAATAGAAACATAAAGAAACACTAAAGATAGTTGTGTGTCTATATATACACATATAAGAGTTTGGTTTTACAAAATTTGTTCCTGAGACACATATGGCCACATGGCCTATCATATCCAAAACATAAATGGAAATATGGTTATATGCCTCATAGTAGACTCAGAATAATTCTCATGGCAACATGCCTCATCACATGCTATCTTGTGTAGTAGTTGACTAATGCGACTGGGAACTCTGATAGTGTGTCATTGCAGTCTCATAGGAATTTTGTTAACCGTGATCTCATTTATGCCTTGTGTCAACCATTCCATATGAAACTCTTCCTCTGTTAGGGTCTCAGTCACATTGACATTGTGTAATACATATAGTTCTGCTACAACAAATTGTGTCGGAACTAGTACCTATTTTGGGTCTCCCACACACTGGAGATATGAGGAACCCATAGGATGAACATGTCCAACATCTGAATGTAAAAATCAATAGTTTAGTTTCAGATACATCAAAAACACAAAAAAAATGTAAAACATAAAATTAAAAAATGGTCAATTTTTCTTACCTATAGCACCCCATCGATCACCATCAGGTAGTGCGAGCTCAGGGTCTCCACAAAAATCCACCGTTGTGTAGGGATAATCATCTATCATAATGAGATACGTACATAGCCATCTGAATAAGGTTGGTGAGAATCTTATTGCCAATGGACCTGCATGTCAGGACATGAGATCCACCCACCTCCTCATCTCTGGGTCTTTCAGATTAATGGGCTCGAGTGAGAGATGTTAAGGTTGTAGCAATGTAATATGTTCTAAATCAAAGGAGATCAAGATTGAACCATAGCAAAAATTATTCAATCGTCCATCTTTCACTTTAGTCAGTTGTTATTCCATGTTGACCAACACACCCTCACTCCAATTGAAAATTGTTGGTTCTATACATTCCGTAGTGTACTGCATGTATGACATATTAGGCACATGTAGTGTAAAACTACCATCAAATATAGGAATAATGAATAGGATTTTCCTTAAATGAAATCATACCATGTATTTTATGATGATATTCCCATCCTTGGTTGGCTGGGCTCGAGGTCAGCAATGAGTGATGACATAATATTTGATTATCTCTCCACCCCTTCTCATGCCTGTGAAAGAGATGGGGGCACCTCTCCTAGGTAAAAATGTCAAGAAATATATGTCTTCAACCTGTATCTCGAGCATATGTGCTCCAAGTCTAAATTCTTGAGCCTGAACATCCCATGCATGCATAAGATATTCTAGTAGCTCCATCTTTTTCCTAATTCTAAGAAGCCAAAATAATTTCAGTAATCCACAACCTTTTAATTCTTAGATGGTAACAGGGTCATTTTCTATATTCGAGTCTTGTTCTTCATGTTCTCTTTCTCTCCATATAAAAGACATTATGTTCCAATGAAGTCTTAAAACATCACAAGGAGATTCATTAGAGGCTATTTCATGCAAAAAAATTGACAAATTTTTAGAGGAACTCATGAAGAAAAGTTTGGAAGTGTGCCCAATTCACCCTCCCAAAGGGAGATAGTGCACTACAACATTGTCCCTAGTGTAATTGATCCTAGATAAATGCTCTTTTCAACCTTCTGGGGGTTTTTTGATCCTAGCGTGAAGAATTAGATCCCTAGGACCCTCAAAAGCCAAGAAAATGTGCATGAAATCACAAATTCCAACATGAAAAGAAAGAGAAATGTTTTAGCTCCTACCTGGAAGAGACGACAACGAAAACGATCCACTGGATTGACCACAATAAGCTGTAAAAGATTGAGGAAAAAAGTACTCAGAACTCAAACATCAAAGGGTAAATGTGAAATGTAAAAATAAAATGTCATTTTTATTATTTATTGTCATTCTTATCATTATTTTATTAATAATTAATATTTTGACCTAGTTATGATTAATTTTGATCATGAAATAGGTATTTTTAATATTTTGATGGTGTTATGAGCACGTCAGTAGTTGTTAAATGGATTTTGTCATGTTATGAATCATTTTGACCAGAGAGCACAATTTTATCACTTTTTTGGGATCTGTAAACTCACGAAAAAGGAAACCCTTAGAGTCCTCTTTTAACTCTTTTCAGACTCCCAAAATATGAAAATATTGTAGATCACTTGTATTTTTGAACTTGTTAAAGTAAATGAAAAGACTTCTACTCAGTATAAGTTTAACCATTTTCCAGAAATATAGACTATTTGCGAAAAAAAGGACTACCTTCGTCGAACATGGATAAGAGGTTCTCTTGAGTATCTTTTTCTCCCTTTTCAGACTCAATAGGATATCTACGAAAACAAACCTTTGGATTTTTCGCCTATGTTTCTAACTCTCTAAACATGAAAAATATGTTGAGTTATACCTTCTCTATACTCATAAAAACATCAAAAAATGATGGAATCGTCAATCATGATGGGACCGAACCACTCATTCTTAGGGCTCATTAAAAATACTCATAGAGATTCATCTGAAGGATGAACTTACAGATCAAGCATATGTTATCATCGTCAACCTTGTTAAAAAATAATGAGATATTGATAAGCAATGGTTGGGAAAATTGGGAAAATATGGTACTCCACTTGTTAATGATAGTGTGTCGCCCTTGAACATGACACTCTTCCACTTCATCTTCGTGGCTGTTGGGTTGGGAAATATGTTTTTATTTTGTTTCATCACATTGTTTCAAAGCCTCCATTTTCAGTTTTGGGTCAATGCTTCCAACTCCATTCAGTGTCGTATATGTGTTCAAGAGAATTCATTCAATTGATATCTGCGACAACACTCTTAAGCCTTCATTAAATTTTTGTTTTTCTAGCCCAGTTCCATATCTGCAACATTCTGTCTCAAATCATGATACATGTTTCATGTCCTTGATGGGGGATACATCAAGGCCCTCCTATGACGGATCACTTCCTATTTACATCAACTCATTATCCAGGAAGTTGACTTAGAAACACCCTTTTGTACCCTGGTGCTTGCATACATCAATGGAAATTTTCCTCGCTCTCGATGACATGTTTTCATCATTTTCTTATGATTGACATATTTTGTGTGGTGTTCAACTTCAACTCATTCATTCACACCATACATATTATACAGTAGTACCTTGAGATAAATTAACATCATTGGTGGTTTCTCTTTCATATATTAATGACTTACATCATTGGCTAGTAATTAGGTGCTGTCTACCATGTTCGACCCCAACTCATTGAATCACATGGTTAGACTCATACATTAGGCGATCATGTGAACAATATAGAAGACCTCAGATCTAGTTTCATGCAATCGGGCTATGATTTCAAGATTAATACAAGATTACAAAGTATGATGGCTATGATCATACATATGGTCATATAATCATAACTACAATAAAAAAGGACATTGGTGAGGGTCATGCTTGTGACAGAACTTTAAGGCCTGTCACCAATGTCACATATGGTGACGGTCCTTAAAAAAGCGTCGTTGTAGGTGTATATGGTGATGGTCCTTTAAGTTCCATCACCAAAGCCATTTTCAATGACACTTTTGGTGAGGTTCATTAAAGGCCCATCACTAATTCTCTCTTTGGTGACACTTCTAGTGACTAAATTTTAATGACCCTCATCAATGTTATTTTTTTAATTTTGGTGACGGTTAAAAAATGTTCGTCGTCATTGATCATTCCAATGAGTTTTCGATGACACTATGTGTCTGTTAATATATTTTTTTGTCAAAAGATAACGATTGAAGACCATTATTATGGATTCATTATTATAATATGTCCAAGGCCATAGTGGTTAGGGTCAGTCAATTTTTTAAGAAGCAATTAGTGTTTATCATTTCCCTCAAGTAATGACTAGTCAAATAGATTTTTCCTATGAGTCAACACATGATTCATATCTATTAATTTTATTATCTAGAAAATTCCCTTTAGATAAATTTCCACTAGTGTGTGTAGGAAATATATTATTTAATACATAATCAAGCTCTGTCAATTTTATTAATGAGAAAGACCTAACACTCCTCAACAATCTGTGCACACCTTAAATTAATGCTTTGACACACACTAGAATTTCTTAGCACATCGCATGTCTTGGAACATTTTTGTACCTAGAACATCTTGTCATGACACTAACACCCAAGCACATGGTGGCATGTGCTAGCACAACATAGAACTCTCCTATCTTGTGTTGGCATGCATGTAGTCCCTAGCATGCCCCTTTTGAAAAATATAAAGTCTCGACTTATTAACCCTATTATTGGTTCTTCCTTTTGTTTCCTTTGTTGGGTGTGGAGCCTGATTATATTGTTTAATTTGTATCACAGCATTCGACCCCTATACCTTAAATGGGGTGGCAACGCCGCCCGTAAATTAATCACTGTCGTGGGGTCCCTGCCATCGCAAACACTTTATGGAGCTCATCCTCTCGGCGGGCTCTCGGGGCAAGGCTCCCCAAGCTAAAAACATATGTAAAATTGCCTTGTAAAAGTATAGTAATTTCTAGTCAATATGGGCCATTCATTAAGCAAATGATCTGACGGTAGAAGTTATGTTTAGTTTAGGGTTTTTTTCCCTAAAAGGCAACCCCTCACTTTTATGAGGGTATTGTGTTGTGGCTGTGTATTGTATGTGTATTCTCGGAGCGAGAAACAGAGAAGGAGACTATGAGAGAGAATAGAGGATATTACAACAGATCTGCTGTAGGTTTTGTCTCTTCATTTTTTGCTGGATAATAGAAAGGAAGGACTAGCTATTTGGGGTGGATGTAACCTAAACTGGGTGAACCACGTATATCTGTGTCCCTTTGGTTTTATGTGTTTTGTGTGCTTGTATTTTCTACATATTTTATGTGTTGCATTGCTCCATAATATATAATTTTCTAACAACTAGTATCAGAGCCGAAGGTATATTTGGCTGATAAACTCATAGGAAAGAAGGGTTCCTGGTTCGAGTGGGAGCAATGGCGGAAGATGGTAAGTTTAGGGTCGATAAATTTAATGGCCCAAACTTCCCGCTGTGGAAGATGCAGATGGAAAATTATTTGTATCAGAAAGATATGTACCTACCATTGAGCAGAAAAACAAAGAAGCCGATGGCCATGACATACGTGGAATGGAAAATTCTTAATAGAAAGGCACTTGGAACAGTATGGTTGTGCCTTGCGGTGTCAGTCGCCTTCAATATTTCGAAGGAAACAACAACAGAGGGTTTGATGCAGACGTTGGCGAAACTATATGAAAAACCCTTGGCCTCAAACAAGGTATTTCTTATGAAACGATTATTTAATATGAAGATGTCGGAAGGTGGATCTGTTGCAGACCATTTAAATGATTTTAATACAGTTCCAGTCAGTTAAGTTCTGTAGGGGTAAACTTTGATGATGAAGTTAGAGCTCTGTTATTCTTGTGCTCATTGCCAGAGAGTTGGAATGGTTTAGTAATGGCCATTAGTAACTCTGTCTCTGGATCTAGTAATTTAAAGTTTGATGATGTTGTCGGCGCTATCCTTAGCGAGGAAATGTGATGGAAAAGCTTCGGTGAGACATCAAGTAATGCTTTGAGTGCAGAGTTTAGGGGAAGAAGAATGGAAAGAGGAAAGAGCTCGGGATATCACAGTAAATCAAGAAAAGGCAGATCCAAGTCCAGATCGGGGATAGTGTGCTGGAAATGTGGAAAGAAAGGACACCTAAAGAAAGACTGTAGATCTTGGAAGGGAAAAGAAGGAGACACATAGCAAGAATACAATCATGAAGCAAATGTGACAGGTGATGTGTTACAAGGTGATTTGATTCTTTCTTTCGAAAATGTTACTGATTCTTGGGTTGTAGATTCAGGGGCTTCATTCCATGCCACACCTGATAAGAAATATTTTCATGACTATGTACAAGGAGATTTTGGACAAGTTCATTTGGGTGATGATAAACCCTGTAAAATTGTTGGAATGGGTAAAGTTCTTGTAAAGCAACAAAATGGAAACCAATGGCTACTAAAGGAGGTAAGGCATGTTCCATATCTAAAGAAAAATCTGATTTCAACAGGGCAGTTAGGCAGTGAAGGTTTTGTTACAACTTTCACAGATAAAGCTTGGAAGGTCACCAAAGGAGCCCTGGTAATAGCAAAAGGCGAAAAGGTTGGTACATTGTATTTATGCAATGGTATTTCTAACAATGTTAATGCTTTAACTTCCAAAGGCACAGATGCAACATTATGGCATCATAGGCTCGTACACATGAGTGAGAAGGGGATGAAGATTCCTCACTCAAGAAATTTGTTGCCGGGTTTGAAGAATGTTGATTTGGATTTCTGTGAAAATTGCATTTATGGAAAACAAAACAGAGTCAGATTTCTCAGAGTTGGGAAAGAAAATAAGAGCGAAAAATTGGAGCTTGTGCATACAGATGTATGGGGACCTGCTCAGGTATCATCTCTTGGTGGCTCTCACTATTATATTACGTTTATTGATGATTCAACTAGAAAAACTTGGATTTATTGTATTCAAAATAAATCTGATGTATTTGATACTTTCAAGAAATGGAAAGCTTTGGTTGAGATTGAGACAAGAAAGAAGTTGAAGTGTCTCAGATCAGATAATGGAGGTGAATATTGTAGTAAAGAGTTTGATAGGTATTGTTCAGAGCATGGAATTTGTAGAGAGAAGACAGTTCCAAGAACACCAAAAGAAAATGGTGTGTCAGAAAGGATGAACAAAAAAATCATGGAGCGTGCAAGGTGCATGAGATTGCATGCAGGATTGCCTTTATAATTTGGGTAGATGATGTAGATATTGTTGTTTATCTAATAAACATAGGGCCTTCAAGTTCCTTGGATGGTGGTATTCCAGAGGAAGCATGGACACGTAAAAAAGTAAACTACTCTTTTTTAAGGCCTTTTGGTTGTGAGGCCTTTGTCCATATTAATAAAGAAAATAGAACAAAGCTTGAGGAAAAATCAAAGAAATGTACCTTTGTTGGATATGGTGTTAATGATTTTGGTTATCGCTTATATGATTATGAAAATCACAAAATAATTAGGAGCATAGATGTAATATTCAATGAAAAGGTCTTGTATAAGAATCAGTTGCAGGAAAAGATATGAGAAAAAGAAAGCAAGGAATACACAGTTCTTGATGAGATAACTGAAAAAGTAAAGGCGCCTGAAAATAATAATAATCAACAACCACCACAACAGCAATAGGCACCTCAAACACCTGAAAGTGCTGTTAGAAGATCTACCAGGATAAGTAGACCCCCTGAACAATACTCTCCTTCATTATATTATTTATTGTTGATTGATTCTGGTGAACCCGAATGTTATGAAGAAGCAATGCAGGTTGAAAGCAGGAAGAAGTGGGAGCTAGCCATGGAAGAAGAGATGGAATCCTTAATGCATAACCAGACTTGGGACTTAGTCAGGTTGCCTGCAGGTAAACTACATTGCAGAATAAATGGGTTTACAGGCTGAAGGAAGAAGATGGAGGAAAATAGAGGTACAAAGCTAGACTTATGGTGAAGGGGTTTGCACAGAAGAAAGGTATTGATTTTGATGAAATATTTTCTCCTTTTTTTAAGATGACTTCAATTAGAACTATATTAAGTCTTGTAGCAGCATAAGATTTACATCTTGAATAGTTAGATGTAAAGACAACATTTCTCCATGGAGATTTGGAGGAAGAGATATACATGCAGCAACCAGAAGGATATGAGGTAAAAGGGAAAGAAAAATTGGTGTGCAGGTTAAAGAAGAGCTTGTATGGCTTAAAACAGGCTCCAAGGCAGTGGTATCTAAAATTTGACAAGTTTATGTCCGAACAAGGTTATACTAGATGTCACTCTGATCATTGTGTTTATCTAAAAAGGCAAAATGATGGCAGCTATATTATATTGTTATTATATGTAGATGACATGCTTGTTGCAGGATCTAACATGCAGGAAATAAATGTGCTCAAAAGAAAATTGGCAAATTCATTTGCAATGAAGGATTTGGGAGCTGCAAAACAAATCCTTGGTATGAGGATAACTAGAGACAGGAAAAATCACAAATTAACATTGTCTCAGTATGAGTACATAGAAAAGGTGCTGAAAAGATTTAATATGCACAATGCAAAACCAGTTAGTACCCCTTTTGCTAGCCATTTCAAACTTAGTAAGGAGATGTGCCCAAAGACCCAAGAAGACATGGATTATATGTCTAAAGTTCCATATGCATCAGCAGTTGGAAGCTTAATGTATGCAATGGTCTCCACAAGGCCTGATATTGCACATGCAGTGGGAGTTGTAAGCAGGTATATGAACAATCCAGGAAAAGAACATTGGATGGCAGTAAAATGGATTCTCAGATATTTGAGAGGTACCACAAATCAAGCATTATGATTTGGTGGTTCAAACATTGCTCTACAGGGATATGTTGATGCAAATATGGTAGGTGACAGAGATAACAGGAGGAGCACTACAGGATATGTATTTACTGTAGGTGGAACAACTGTCAGTTGGGTTTCAAAAATCCAAATTGTTGTTGCAATTTCAAAAACAGAAGCAGAGTATGTTGCTACTATAGAGGCTAGTAAAGAAATGATTTGGTTACAAAGGTTTATAGATGAATTGGGTAAGAAGCATGATATGGGCACGCTATACAGTGATAGCCAAAATTCTATCATCTTGCAAAGAACTCAGCATTTCATTCTAGGACTAAACACATACATCTCAAGTACCATTTCATACGGTCAGTATTGGAAGATGGAGAGTTGAAGCTGGAAAAGATACACACTAGCCAGAATCCTGCAGATATGCTAACAAAAGTTTTAACCAGGGAGAAACTGAGAACGTGCTCAGTTTCAATTGGTCTTCAAGGATGACGATGAGGATGAGAAACGGCCAGGTCCAAATAGGAGTCATTGTCCAACAAATGAAGCAGCGGTGGAGTTGCTACAATTAGTCTCCAAGTGGGAGATTGTTGGGTGTGGAGCCTGAGTATCTTGTTTACTTTGTATCACAGCATTGGACCCCTGTACCTTAAATGGGGCGGCAATGTCGCCCGTAAATTAATCGCTATCATGGGGGGGTCCAGGGGGGGGCAACAGTGACCTTATGGAGCCCCCCCCTAGCGGGGGGTTTTGGGGGCAGTGCCCCCGAAGCTAAAAAACAGATGTAAAATTGCCTTGTAAAAATATAGTAATTTCTAGTCAATCTGGGCCATTCATTAGGCAAATGATCTGACGGTAGAAGTTATGTTTAGTTTAGGGTTTTTTTCCCTAGAAGGAAACCCCTCTCTTTTATGAGGGTATTGTATTGTGGCTGTGTATTGTATGTGTATTCTCGGAGCGAGAAACAGAGAGGGAGACTGTGAGAGAGAATAGAGGATATTACAGTGGATCTGCTGTAGGTTTTGTCTCTTCATTTTTTGCTATAGAAAGGAAGAACTGGTTGTTCGGGGTGGACGTAGCCCAAACTGGGTGAACCACGTATATTTGTGTCTCTCTGGTTTTATGTGTTTTGTGTGCTTGTATTTTCTGCATATTTTATGTGTTGCATTGCTCCATAATATATAATTTTCTAACGTCCTTGACACGTCTTGACACATATTGGCATACCATGGCACCTTGCACATTCTTATCACCTGGCATGTATTGGCATATATTGGCACTATTTGGCACATATGATTAGCACACCCTGGAACTCCCAAGCACACTTTATGACTTCTTGACATGCCTTGATATTCCCTAGCATGCCTTACCAATTCTTAGCATACCTTGTCACTCCCTCCTTGGCATGACAACTAGCACTCATTAACACTAGTCCCTGGCACACGTTCCTCATGTTCATTAACTTACATGAATTTTTACCTAGTGCTCCCTTAATTTTGTGTCCTAGTACTCCTTAAAACTCCTCAACATGAATTAGCACTCTCTAACACACCTTATCACTCTTCAACATGCCCTTCCACTTCATAGCATGCATAAAACTCCCTCACACATATTGGCACTTGGCATGTGTTGGCGCTTGGAAAGTCTTAGCATGTATGGAATATGTTGAGATGCCTTGGTATGATTTGGCATGGTTTAATATTAAATTTATTTGAGATAAACTGTTGGAAAGTAGATGAGAAGCAACAAAGGAATACTTGGCACTTAGAATGCACTAAGACTTTTCACATGGAACCTATTGGCACCCAATGTTGGTGTGCCCAACATGCCCCTCTTGGAAAAGGTAAATTGATGACTTATTAACCCTATTATGTGTTCATTTCCTTGTAGTTTAACTTCTTTCTCCATTTTTTTGCCTTGAAAATCCCTGGCATGCATTGACACTCCCTTGCACATCTTGGAATGCCTTATCAATTGGCACATATTAGCATGTTTTACATGCCTTCGCACTATCTAGCACATCTTGGCATTCCATAGCATGCCTTGGAACTCATGTTCTTATAGCTAGCCTTTACATTTTTTCACAACTTGGGAACCCAATCAAGTCCTTGGCTACTACAATTCATGTGACAATATTGGCCTACTTCAAGCACAAAAACTTGACCAATTTCACCTTCTACAAGTATATTGTGCCTTCTTCACCTAAGAACTACCTATAACTCATCTTATGTCACTCATGTCCAAGCTCAACTTGTCCCACTGAACTAGTTACCAAGACAAGGATCACATGATCTAGCCATGGCCATAAAACAACTAAGCAACATACCTTACATTGGAAATATTTCACATGTATGTTCAGTTCATATAAACAATAGAACATTAACTGGGATTTTTCAAGAACCACAAGATGCACAAGGAACATAAGATATAAGCCGACACAAGCCGAGTGCCCCAAAACTTATACACAACAATGTACAATATGAAACTAACTAGAATAGTTTAAAACATGAGAATGTAGCCAAAGTGTGCCACATCTCATATAAAAAAAATAGCTAAAGGAAAAAAAATGTTGTGCCTAGCATAAATTGATCTCCCTTTGTCTAAAACTACTATGTCGAGCCCCATATAACAATCATAGGCTTTCCTCTGATAAATCGTATTCTAAACTTCTCCTAAAACACTTCGTCCTTAGCACACTTGAATTCGCTGACACTCCCTAGAACACACTTTTATTCGCTCCTTTCCATGTATTTTGACCCAGTTATCCCTTGATATGCCCCAACACTCCCTAACACTCTTCAGCATGAATTAAAAGTGTCTGACATGTGTTAGCATGCCTTTTCATTTCTAATCTGAATGCACTGGCCCTCCCTAGTTATCATTCCCTCACAACTACCCTTAATTTGTAACTTGGGAACCCAACGAAGCCCTCGCTTGACTACAATGTTGAAAATGCAGCAAGATGATGGAGCTTAGTGAAATGAAGTCGCCTTCACTAAGTGGGCCCGCAGGCAAATTCTGGCGCAAAGTATATTTTTAGACTATGTCTATTTTTAGACATATGGAGCATGGTTCGGGGATTCCAGTTTGAGATTCTTGGAGCATTGGTCATGTTGGTAAAAATATATGAGACTCTATTTTTTAGTTCGAAGAGGTCGAAGGCTATTTTTAGACTGCCTCTCCTAAAAATATGGAAGTCAAATATTATTTACCCTTAATAATATTTGGACTCTAAACAGCAGTTTACTCTCTTGGAGCACTTCAGTTCGAGCTACAGAAGTGGATCATGCATCTGACAGAGGAATTACGCTATTCCCAAGGGTTTGATGGCATCATGCATAGTTGACTTCAGTTGGACTTCAGTGGCAGAAGTTTGGAGGAGTTAATGAGACAGATAGTGGAGTTGTGTTCTGTTTATTTTAGTTGAACTAGTTGAGATTAGTTTAACTAGCTAATCAAGTAGTTATGAGTGGAGTGAATTAAATATTATTTAATTCATTAATTAGTAACTCATTATTCAACTCAAGAACACATCAGTTCACTACAGTGCATGGACAGTTCAGTGGAGACCAGTGAAAGAGGTAGATGAAAGGGTGGAGTTAGCTATCGGTGGCGACATCAGTTGTGCATGAGATTTGCACCACACTTGGAGGAATTTCCCATGATGATTGCGCTGTCAAGCCAAGGAGATTCGAACCTTGGATCTCTATATAGATAGGCCTGGATTGCGCAATAGAGGCAAGGCAATTGGCGGTGAGTTTTGAACCAATAACCTGTTCAAAACTGAGCTAGATTGTGGGTAACTGTATGAGAAAGTACTGAGTACTTGTGAGGAGTATTGTACTGAGTTTGTTACTTGATTTATCAATTATAATATACACAATAGCTACGGGGTTTTTAGCTATAAGCTTTCTCCATACATACTGTGTTAATGTGTATGATGATTTGATGTGTTATCGCTTGATTTATTTCCGCATGTTTGATGATCTGAGTGGAAGAGATTATGTGTTGCATATAAATTCGAATTGTATGTGATCAGGATAGTCTCGGTGGATAATTAATCATTATTCAGAAAATTTCTACATGGTATTGGAGCTATTGAAGTTCAGATTGATCATCACATTGATTACAAACTTATTTCGGTAGACAGAGTCTGCATGCGGGCCAGGTAGCCTCCGGATTCATCTTTCTTTGGAAAGTGAAAGGTCTGGTAAATTCCCCTTGCAGTCGATCTCTGTGCTAGAAATAATTTTCTCTCACGATCTAGAGCAGCTGAGCTTTGAGGTGGAATTCTAAATTTTTCAGCAGTTTTGTTTTCTTGGTGCCAGTGTTGAAAATGTATTTCAACGGTTTGCGACTCGAATATGCTCTTGAAAGAAGTTCGAATTATGTTGCATGGAAGGATCGCATGGAAGCAATATTAGAAGATAATGGTCTGAAGGAGTTCGTAGATACGGATTTCCAAAAGCCCACTGATCCTGCTGAAATCGATGCATGGCAAAATAAGATGGCGAAGTGTCGAAGGATCCTATTGGAGGGCGTCAAGGATCATATTGTATCCAGCCTGCATGGAAAGGCTACTCCATATTTAATGTGGAAAGCTTTGACGGATCTATTCCAGAGTAAGAGCGACCAAAGGAAGCTGGCGCTCAAAGATAAGCTCGGGAACATCAAGATGGAGAAGGGCGACAGTATCGCCAAATACCTCACGAAGTTCACTCAATGCAGAGATGAGCTGGGAAGTGTGGGGGTTACTGTCGATGAAGAGGACATGGTCGACCTGGCTCTCCTTGGTCTTCCAAAGGCTTGGCACTCATATCAAGATAGTGTAAATGGTCGGGAGAAGCTGCCGGGATGGGAGCGCCTTTGGGCGGATCTCATGCAGGAGGAGATAAGGAGGACTACTCGAGATGGATCTTCATCAAAGGGAGCTGATGAAGAAAATTGCGCTTTAGTGGCCAAAGCAAAGAAGGGGAAGGGTAAGAAAACCTCTCATTCTGGTGCAAAGGGCAAGAAGCAGGATATGGCGAAAGTGAAGTGTTTTCACTACCATGATCACGGACATTATGCTACCAATTGTCCAAAGAAGAAGAAGAACAAGCAAGCGGGAAGATCTGCAGATGGAGAAGCCTTGGCTTCACAGTTCGAGCTTGAATTTTCACTGATTGCATGCTTGGTTTCAAGTGTGCTAGGATCGGTATGGTTCTTGGACAGCAGTGCGTCATTTCATATGACGGGAGATCGGGATTTGTTCTCAGATCTGGAGGACAAAGATTTGGGTGTGCACATCGAGATGGGCGATGATGGTAGATACAGTGCGACTGGTATCGGTACCATATCCTTTCAGAGGGAGTCTGGTAAACCCTTTGTATTGAAGGATGTCGTGCATGTACCTGGATTGAAGAAGAACCTGATTTCAGTAGCGATGTTGGAGGATAAGGGGTATGATGTGGTCTTCAGCGAAGGAAAAGCCTTCCTGCGCAGTAAGACTACTGGAGAGACCCGGAAGATAGGGGTTCGAACCAAGAACCTTTATCAGTTGCAGGTAGATGGCTGCGCAGCTATGGCATGCAAGGCGGGAGAAGTGGTGAGCCGGGATGATGAGGGCGAACTGTGGCACAGGAGATTGGGCCACCTTCACCATGGAGCTTTGAAGATTCTACAGCAGATTTCTACTGGGCTTCCTAAGGGCACTCTTGCGCAGTCAGATCAGTGCAAGGGGTGTACCTTGGGGAAGTATGTGAAAGCCACCTTTCACGAGAAGGATAGTCGCACACGACAATCCTTGAGAGAGTTCACACAGATGTGTGTGGTCCTTTCTCTGTAGCTTCGATAGCAAAGCACAAGTACTATGTGATCTTTGTTGATGATTTCTCTCGGAAGTGCTGGATCTTCTTCATGCAGCAGAAGAGCGATACATTCGCGAAGTTCGTGAGTTTAAAGCACTTGGTCGAAAAGTCGGGGGAAGAGGTGATTGCCTAAAGGGTGATAACGGTGGTGAATTCATCTCGAGTGAATTCGAGTTGCGGTGTAGAGAGGATTCGGAAGGCTCATCGCACCCATAACCCACGAGTAGCAGGGTGGTGCTGAGCGGAAGAACGAACGATCGTGGGTGTTTGCCCCGAGGCAATGTTGCATGATCGGAGCCTACCCTTCCTTGTGGTGAGACGCCTGGCTACAACGGTGTATGTACGAGAACCGTTGTCCTCACAAGGTTCTTGGCATGGGTACACCGGAGAGGCTGTGTGAGAGGCAAAGTATTTCCCATTTGCAGATTTTTGGTTCTCTTGTCTACATGCATGTGACGAAGGATGCGAGAAGGAAGCTAGATCCAATTGTTGAGGTTGGAATATTTGTGGGGTACACTGATACACCTCACAACTACTGGGTGTATTTGTCGAGACGATCGAAGAAGCATTGTGCGACGAATATAAAATTTCGGAGGAGAAAATATGCGGTGTTTGCTTGAGAGGGAGCTACACTTGCATGCGGATGAGGGAGTTTGTTAGTTCTGGAGGAGCCGGATGTGGATCGGCCTGAGGTTCGGGAGGTGGAAGAAACCACCCGGGGCAATGCTGACCATCGCGGAGGGCGCATCGCACTACGAGGAAGGCTGACGTGGCTGGGATGCGAGAGAGGTTATTAGGACCACCTCTGACCACGGCCTAACGAGACGGTCACCGGATCGGTACACTGGATACATGACTCTTGTGAGTCAATGTGTTGTGACGGAGCCATCCTCTTTTGAGGAAGCTGTGGAGGAACCTGCATGGGTTGATGCCATGATCGAAGAATATGATTCGATCATCAGGAACAGTGCATGGGAGATTGTCCCAAGACCGGTTGGGAAATCAGTTGTAGGTTTACTGATGATCTAAAAATTAAATGGCACATTACAGCAGAATTAATGGCAGAATTGCTCACAGGTCGAGATTGATTGCAGGGGCCCTTTTCTGCCAGTATCTCTCTTCATCTGGGCAGTCTTGCTCTCGCATGATGGCATGCTTTATTATGGTCGTTCATGAAGACTGCGTTCCTCAATGGAGTTATTGAGGAAGAAGTGTACATAGAGCAGACTGAAGGTTTTGAGATCTTCAGCAGTGAGTCGCATGTGTGCCGACTCAAGAGAGCACTGTATGGGCTGAAGCAAGCACCTCGTGCTTGGTACACTCGGATAGACAACTACTTCACCGGGCTTGGATTCTCCAAGAGTGAGGCGGATCCAAACCTGTACCAGATTGTGGTGGAGGGGAAGCTGTTGATCATCGTACTATATGTAGATGATCTGATTTTGACTGGCGATGAGCAGTTGATAATTTCATGCAAGGAGGATCTTGCACGAGAGTTTGAGATGAAGGACCTGGGCATCCTTCATTATTTCCTGGGATTGGAGATTTGGCAGCGCAGTGGAGGACTGTTTGTTTCTCGGGGCAAGTATGCCCGGGAGATTCTGGAGAGGTTCAACATGCAAGGCTGCAAGCCTGTTGACACTCCTCTTCCTGGTGGTTAGAGGAAGGAGGATGCTACTTCAGCGGAGGTAGTGGATGCCACTGTCTATCGACAGTTGGTGGGGTAGCTTATGTATCTGGTCAACACACGACCCGATATATGCTATGCAGTTAACCAGCTTTCGCAAGCTATGGTTAAGCCTACCAAGCTCTTTTGGAAGGCAGGCAAGCATGTATTGCACTATATCAGAGGCACATCAGGATATGGTACATGGTACAGACAGGAGGATCAATTGAGGTGGCATGGCTTCACAGATTGGTATCATCATATCAGAGATTGTGTTCAACGGAGAATCATGATGCTTTCATATGTTCCCACGGAGGATCAGGATGCCGACATCCTGACGAAGGCGCTCACCAGGAGCAAGTTCGAATTCCACAAAGGTAGGATAGGGGTTGCAGATAATCCATATCTTGCTGAGAGGGAGTGTTGAAAATGCAGCAAGATGATGGAGCTTAGTGAAATGAAGTCGCCTTCACTAAGTGGGCTCGCAGGCAAATTCTAGCGCAAAGTCTATTTTTAGACTATGTCTATTTTTAGACACATGGAGCATGGTTCGGGGATTCCAGTTTGAGATTCTTGGAGCATTGGTCATGTTGGTAAAAATATATGAGACTCTATTTTTTAGGTCGAAGAGGTCGAAGGCTATTTTTAGACTGCCTCTCCTAAAAATAGGGAAGTCAAATATTATTTACCCTTAGTAATATTTAGACTATAAACTTCAGTTTACTCTCTTGGAGCACTTCAGTTCGAGCTACATAAGTGGCTCATGCATTTGACAGATGAATTACGTTATTCCTAGGGTTTGATGGCATCATGCATGGTTGACTTCAGTTGGACTTCAGTGGCAGAATTTTGGAGGAGTTAATGAGACAGATAGTGGAGTTGTGTTCTGTTTATTTTAGTTGAACTAGTTGAGATTAGTTTAACTAGCTAATTAATTAGTTATGAGTGGAGTGAATTAAATATTATTTAATTCATTAATTAGTAACTCATTATTCAACTCAAGAACACATCAGTTCACTACAATGCATGATCAGTTCAGTGGAGACCAGTGAAAGAGGTAGATGAAAGGGTAGAGTTAGCTATCAGTGGCGACATCAGTTGTGCATGAGATTTTCACCACACTTGGAGGATTTGTCCATGACAATTGCGCAGTCAAGCCAAGGAGATTCGAACCATGGATCTCTATATAGACAGGCCTGGATTGCGCAATAGAGGCAAGGCAATTAGCGGTGAGTTTTGAACCAGTAACCTGTTCAAAACTGAGCTAGATTGTGGGTAACTGTATGAGAAAGTACTGAGTACTTGTGAGGAGTATTGTACTGAGTTTGTTACTTGATTTCTCCATTATAATATACACAATAGCTGTGGGGTTTTCAGCTATAATCTTTCCCCATACATACTGTGTTAATGTGTATGATGATTTGATCTGTTATCGCTTGATTTTATTTCTGCATGTTTGATGATCTGAGTGGAAGAGATTATGTGTTGCATATAAATTCGAATTGTATGTGATCAGGATAGTCTCGGTGAATAATTAATCATTATTCAGCAAATTTCTACATACAATATCTTGACCAAGTTACGATTACTACAACTAGACTATGTTGTTGAATTGTGTAGTTTGGGAGGTACTCCACAAGTCTAGTGAGATGGGTTTGTGTGAATTTGGTCACAAAGGGATTTGTGGGAAAATAAGCCAAGAAAAGGGATTTTGGACACAAGATGCGGTTTAAAATCTAAAAGAAATTTAAAATGGAAAATTAATATTTCCTAAGGTATAAGTGCATAAAATCCATAAGTTCTAGAGGGTTCCTAAGATGTAGTCCTAAATTAGGTCGAGTAAGAGGGTCGAGTAAGGGTCGCTAAAGGGAGGCCATGATCATCCTCCAAGAGCAATATCATCATGTGAGGGTTCACAATAATGTTGCATACCTTACATTAGGGGAATTTTGAGGTATAAAATGGGCCTCCTAAGGAAATTATAAAATAATAGTGGAAATAATAAAATAAGATTTGATGACATCATCAAATTTTCGAGAGAAAAAAGAAAAAAACTACTTGTTCAACTCATATTTCAAGTTATCTCCCATTTTGTTTACTAAAATTTCAAGCGGGATTACTCATTGGATGCAAAATTTAATTCCTCATCCAAGGAGTACCCATGTTGCATACTTTCGATGAGTCCCGCTACAAAAAAAAATGAGAAATACATAAAAAAATGTTATTGTAATCACGTTTTTTTATGTATTTCTCATTTTTCATGTAGTAGGGTCCATCGAAATTATGCAACATGGGTACTCCTTGGATGAATAATTAAATTTTTCATCCAACGAGTACTCCCGCTCGAAATTTGAGTAAAAAATTGGGAGATAAGTTGAAAATACGAGTTGAAAAGGTAGTTTTATTATTTTGTTATTTTTTAATATTTTTACCCTTTTACTTAGAAAATGGTGAATCATCCCCCATGGTTGACATCATCATCTGGAATCCTATTGGTTCTTAAATTTTTATTTTTTTTTGTACATTTTTCTTAGGAGGCCCATTTTAGAACTAAAAATTCCCCTGATGATGGTCGGTTGGAGCTAGGAAGTAGGATGGAATATTTTTGTTTCTCTTCTGGCAGATCAATCTTAAAAGAGGTTGCTCATGAGAATCTAGGCATGTGATTTCAACGGTTTCTTTGTGTGAAAGCCGCATAAAATTCTGAAATGTTGAAATTTGCAACAAGAAACAATGAAATTGGAAACCAAAAAGGACAAAAAAAATGCACCCACAGTAGTGAGGAATTTTGATGCACCGGAGTAAGGAATGTGGGGCGTCCAATTTATTTTTCCCTTAAATAAATTGGACAATAAATTGTAATTTCATTTCATAAAAACTTGTGTCAGTTAACTAAGTCATGATGACTAAGTTAGCTCAATAAATTTGAGTTGAGGGTCTAAGATGAGGCATGTAGAGGGATTATAATATTTTTGGGGTCCAGTTGTAGTTGATGCATTAGTGGGGTGCATGTGTGGATTAGTTAACTCAATTAAATGAGTTAAAATCAGTATAACTAGCTCTAACTGAGTGATGAGCTAGTGAGAGGTCAGCGAGTGAGTTAAATTAGATTTAATTCACAATGAATGATCAATCAGATAATTGATCATTCACTATTAATAGTTGCATACATGTTAGTTCCGAGGAAGACCTAGTTGAGACAGAGGTTAAAGGGAACATAACTATCAGTTGTATTTATACAAAATTTCCCATGTGAAATTATAAAGTCATTGGGATGCCATGATGGATTGTGGAATTAAGGAAGACTGATTTTCCTAATTAATAGGGAGCTAATTCCCTAGGAATTGCATGAGCAAGGCAGACTGAAGGAAGGCTGAGAATTGGCTAAGTACTAGACTGAGTTTTCCTAGATCAGCAGGATATAATTGGCATAGTGCTGGATAATCAAATGAGAGATTAAGAATTGTATTGTTTCATGATTCCTTGACTTAATAAAAAATAGATATAGAGAGGTTTTGAGCAGTTTCTTTCCCTAGCTACATCTTGTGTTGTGCAACTGATAATTTATTTCTCTTACTTATATGTGATTTTGCGATCCTGTTTTGTTTCCTCAAACCATAGGAAGGATTCAATATCTTTTTTTAGTAAATTACAAGATCAGATTGAATCTCGTTGGTTATATTTTATACATGGTATCATAGTAAGAATTTTTTGGGTGGCGAGTTTGCAGAGAATATATGAAGATTTTGGTGTTAAAAAAAATAGCATATTTGGATTCCTTGTGAAACACTGCCCAAAGAGAAAAAAAATCAGTTGAATCGAAGCTCGAATGAGGGATATATCATCAATTTAAAATCAACTCTTTTTTAGAAACTTTTTTAATGATGGGATAATTACAATGTGCACGAGTCAAGAACCTATATGCACTTTAGGTACCATATGCATGCAAAGATTTGAGGAGAAAAGCAGAGGTTAGAGACTTGGTGGTTGAGATGGAGCACAAATTACCTCTCAACATGCAGCCTTAGAAGCAGTCTCAGAAGGTTGTGGAGTAGCCACAATTGGAGAAGAAGAGAGGAGACCGAGTGGAAGCGTCCACTCAAGTAGAGACCTCCATGAGGGGGGAATTTTGAGTCGGATGGGCAGAGGGAGAACATGAAGCCATACCTCCAGGTCAAAGGTGGGGTGATGTGCAGACATAATCCCAAGATAAGAAGTTTGGGCAGGTTCCATTGAGATCGCATGTCTCATAGATCGAAACTGGCTACGAGGAGTCCATAGTACAGCAGTAGTAGGAAGGATCAGTTAGATTGATGCCGAAAGATGTCAGGAAGACATAAATCAGAGTCACATATGTCATATACTGGAGCGCAGATCAAAGTTGGCAATGGTGCAAAGGGCATGGATGCAAATGCCAACAGCAGCACAGAGATTCCAATAGACATGTGCAGTAGCTAGCAGCAGTCAAAAGAATTTGATGACAGATGCATTATACCGATTCAGTTGTTCAGAGGCTATTAAGTTTCAGGATTTGCAAGTGCAAACAACACTAGAGAAGTGTTGCATGTAGAATTCCAAAGGTACCGAATCAGGATAGATTGAATTCCTTTCTTGTAGAGAAGGGGTATTGAAATTTGCAGCAAGAAATAGTGAAATTGGCAACCAAAAAGGAAAAAAAAAATGCACCGACACTGTTGAGAAATTTTGATGTACCATTAGTGAGGAATGTGAGGCATCTAATTTATTTCTCCCTTAAATAAATTGGACAATAAATTGTAATTTCATCTCATAACAACTTGTGTCAGTTAACTAAGTCATCATGACTGAGTTAGCTCAAGAAATTAAAGTTGAGGTGATCGAGGTGGATATTGGTGGCCACCCACCTATTCCACTTGGGCCCTCCCCATTGTCTCATTTAGTTTTTCAGTTTCCTTAATTATATCATAGTTCACTATTTTTGTCAGTTTTTTGGGTCTTGAAATTCTAAAGTCATTTTGAGGCCCCAAACTACATTTTTTGGGCATGAAAGGTTTGGTGATTTCATTGAAATTGTATTAGCGGTTTTAGTCCTCAGAGAGATATTTCTAATGATGTATCATGTGCATCAAACGGAGATCATATGACCAAGTTACGATCCCAGGAAGTTGGCTGCTCAACTAACCACAACGGGGTCCATAAACTCTTGGCGTTACATCTCCTCAAGTTAGGGTTTTCTCTTATTTTTCAACAATAAAAATTCCCTTAATCCTTGTTGTAACACAGTTCAGAGGCATGTAGTTTCCACATCTCTTCTCACAGATAAGCTACCATCGTTCGAGCTAGTTTTTTTCCATTCTATCTGTAATCATTTTTCAGTATTTGATATTAATGAAATGAAGTTTTATTCATGTTGCATCTCTGTGTTTATGTTTATTTATGTATTTGATTTTGTTCCTGCATATGTCCAGATCATGAGGGTATAAGATGAGGCATGTAGAGGGATTCTAATATTTTGGGGGTTTAGTTGCAGTTGATGCATTAGTGGGGTGTAGGTGTGAATTAGTTAACTCAATTAATTGAGTTAAAATCAGTTTAAGTAGTTCTAATTGGATGATGAGCTAGTGAGAAGTTCAATGAATTAAATTAGATTTAATTCACAACAAGTGATCAATCAGATAACTGATAATTCTCTATTAATAGTTGCTTGCATTTCAATTCCGAGGAAGACCCAGTTGAGACAAAGGTTAAAGGGAACATAACTATCAGTTGTATTTATAAAAAAATTCCCATGTGAAATTATAAAGTGATTGGGATGCCATGATGGATTACGGAATCAAAAAAGGGTGATTTTCTTAATTAATAGGGAGCTAATTCCCTAGGAATTGTGTGAGCAAGGCAGGCTGAAGGAAGGTTGAGAATTGGCTAATTACTAGACCGCTTTTTCCTAGATCAATAGGAGGAAATTGGCAGAGTGTTGGAGAATCTCATGAGACATTAAGCATTGTATTGTTTCATGATTCCTTGAATTAATACACAATAGAGATAGAGGGGGTTTTAAAAGTTTTTTTCCCCGGATACATCTTGTGTTGTGTGATTAATAATTTATTTCTCTTACTTTTATGTGATTTTGCGATCGTGTTTTGTTTCCGCAAATTGTAGGAAATATTCAATATCTTGTTTTAGTACATTACAAGATCAGATTGAATCTCGTTGGTTAGATTTTCTACATGAAATAGAAGAGAGGGTTGATAACATCTTGTCTTGTGGTGGTTAGTAGGCCGCAAGGTCTATGATAAAGACCAACATAAATGGAGTAGGGCTCACATTGAAATTTAGAGTCATAACAGAAGTAGATGCAAGCGTAATATTGATTGAAGTAACCCTAGTTTGAGGCTTGACATTGAGATCTGAAGTTCATGTCAAGATTCAGTCAAAGAAATTCCCAAAATCTATGGATCCATTTGAGCTTGGTCAAGTCTCTTATGGAGGCAAGATTCATGGTTTTTTCTACGAGTGGATAGGGTTTGTTCTACAAAAATTAGAATTACATAAGTATAATGCCCTAGTTAGGACAATTTACTAGCATGTTTATTTCATAAGGTATGCCCTTAATAGTGTGAAAAATTTGCGTAGAAGAAGATTGGTTGTGACCCTTAAAGTGAAGTTTATTTCTGCAATATAGACCGCAGTTCTGGAAGATGGTTTGTAGATTCAGTATGTGTGGAGATACCAGATCTAAAGGAGGGTGGAACCTGAGCAAAAGATTGAGTATGCAAAAGAAATGTGCAATATGAAGAATGGATTGACATGTAGAGGAGTTGATTTTGGTGGACTATCCATAGAGTTTTAGATAGATATATGAAGAAACCTATAAAAAATTAGTCAATGGACCGTTAATGGCTGATTTGTGACCCTATTTCATTCATCTACAGATTGTTAGAAGGATGATAAGAGGAGTAGTTCAGATTTGTTCATAGATTAGATAAGAAAGATCAAATTGTCGATATACAAAAAAAATGATTTTGAGAGGACTCAAACCATTGTTAGGTGGAATATTTTAAGATCCCTAGATGAAGACAGTATTGTGGACCCTATATCAGTAAAAACTATTTACTGTGGTTGGGAAAATTGATGGTTGTCCAAGTACAGTTGGAGGGTTGTTAGGTGACTATCAAAGAAGAGCCTTAACTCTTGTACTAGTGAAGGACAACAAGTTTGGTATAAGGGTTGGTGTATAGGGCCTAAGGATGTGTAGAATTTGAAGGAATAAAGTAGCAGTCAAGTGGGCCAGCTAACTACCCCTAGTTCACTATATTGTAGAGGATTGATTCAGTGAGAAGAAGGGAAACCACCATAGCCCTAGACTTCTCATCTTGGAGCCATAGTATGGAAAAAATGGGCATACCAAAGAGTTGTTCACAAATGGAAATTTGAACAAATTGTTACCATTCAAACTAGTAGTGGACCTAAAAGGGGTTCCTAAGAGGGCAACTTCTAGGGCAAGGGCAACAATGGAGACTTAGCCCATTGTCATCACAGCTAAGGCTCCTTGCTCTTCACAGACTTTCACCGATGGGAGGAGTCCCATTAGTTTAGGAAGTCACTTGTAGAGTGCAGCTCAATGAATAGGTGGGAAGTGGCCTTAGAAACCATTTCCCTAAGATAGAATAAAGAGTGGGACTTGCTTGCCTTTTAATAAATGGACTTGATCTTCTAAGGAGAGAGGAGGGTGATTGATTTGTTGAGGGAGGAGAATAATACTTCTGAAGGAAGTTATCAATCCCTAAAATCCTTTGGGAACTTGGATTCCCAAATGATCCTTGATGAAAGGCCTTTGACACCAAATGGGACCACATGGGGCCAAGTGGACCTAGCTTAGATTAGGGGATGGAATTTAGCGATCAATGATGTTCTTATCCTGGACAAGGTGAGGGGAAAGGATCAAGAAAGAGTTTTTACTTCGATAGGTCAAACTGATCCTGCTAGGTTCTAGCCTTGGGAACACCTAAGAAAAACTTCATCCTAGAGCTAGAGATTGAGGTATCCAGATATTCCACTGTCGAAATTGGCCCAAATTCTAAGGAGAGTGAGGGGACCCACCAACTCAATTTCCTCTAGGATATCAAAGTTTTCCTCTAGCCAGTTTCTTTGTAAATTGATGTCGTAGGTGACCTAATGTGTTGTGAAACCAGCTCCAAAAATAGAAGAAAAGAGATATCAACGCCTTAGAAATAAGCCACTTCGATGGGAAAACCTCCAATACATTACATGAATGAAAAATTCTTGGATGATACAAATGAAAAAACCTCCTTTCTACATATAGGAGTCCATGGGGCCACAATGTAATCCTAGTGGGGCCACAATGTAACCCTAGCCGACCTAAAAATAATAATGTAAGGGCACAATAATAACAATATGGGGGTTACAGGGGTATAAAAATAACAATAATGGGGGATACACTAACATAATAAGGGACTACACTATTAATATAGGGACTTAACATGCCCCTCTCCTTCAAACAAGTGTTGTCCTCAATGCTTGATTATTTCTTGATGCTTCTGTATAAGATTATCATCCTCCCATGTGGAATCTTCTACAAGAAAGTTCTTCCACTTGCTGAGATACCCTGAAATTGATCGCACTTGTCGAGTTCTTGCTTTTGTGACTGCTTCACAACTTCTTTCGATGTGATGTTGGTCTTCTTGTTGTTTCATTAGATTCTGCACCAAAGATAGGTTATCCTTTGAGAGTTGGAGAACTTGTTGTTGATGTTCGATGTGATATTCCACTAATTTATCATCCATATTAGCTATTATTTGATCCTTAAAACCATCCAACCTAGCCTCCATTTCTGCTTTTAAATCATCTATGTCATCTTCGGTTGCTCTTCGTAAGATCAAAATTTGTTCCACTTGGTACCGTAATTTTGATATCTCATACTGCAATTCTTCCTCTTCATGCATCATAGTATAGCTTCTTGAGGGCTTAATGGGTATGGAATTATTTTTTGGAGGCATTATAGAACCCAATACTGATAAAAATTCCAAAATATGCCCTTGGAATCACTTCAAACTATTTTTTCAAACAAACGTTATGCAATTTTAAAAACCAAATACACACATTTTTCTTCCTTTTGAGGAGCTTCATATTGAAACTGAATTATATCTGTAATTTCGGATCTTCAATATCTGAAAATTGGCCCTAAATTATCCCTTCTAATCCTCCTTCGAATGCCATAGTTCTGACCTGATTTGGATTCTTCAAGGAAAAGTTATGTCCAATCTCCCACAATGACCTAATTATGGACTAGTTCAGTAGAGCGAACTTGTACGACTTTCCACGTGTCAATGTTTGCTCCTTTGGCGCTGAAATTGATAGATAGGAAACTAAAATCTATTTACTTCAAGACACGTTTTACAGAATTCCAATATGATGCTCAGAGAGAGAGAGATGAATATTTTCCCACGATCACCTCTTTGAGATGAAATTCGGGAGCCTGAAAAAGTCCTAACTTCCACAGATCGTATCTTCAAAAATATTGCGAACCAAGCTCTGAAATTTTGTGATGATGTTCCTTAGGATTTCAGCTTCACGTTCTAACAATTTTAGCTTTTGAAACTTCGTAGAAAAAAAAGGTATAGTGCAAATGCCGCGATGACCTGTTTAGGTTAAATTCAGGAGCCTTCAAAAAGCCCTAACTTCCACAGATCATATCTCTGAAAATATTGCGAACCAAGCTCTGAAATTTTGCGACAATGTTCCTCAGGATTTCGTCTTCACACTCTAAAATTTTTAGCTTCTAAACCTTCATAGAAAACATGTTATACCAAAAATGGCACAATGACTGGTTTAGAGCAGTGAAAACCCTAGAATCCAAAGCTCTGATACCAAATGTTGTGAAACCAGCTCCAAAAATAGAAGAAAAGAGATATCAATGCCTTATAAATAAGCCACTTCGAGGGGGAAACCTCCAATACGTTACATGAATGAACAATTCTTCGATGATACAAATGACAAAACCTCCTTTCTATATATAGGAGTCCATGGGTCCATAATGTAATCCTAGTGGGGCCACAATGTAACCCTAGCCGACCTAACAATAATAATGTAAGGGCACAATAATAACAATATGGGGGTTACAGGGGTATAATAATAACAATAAGGGGGGATACACTAACATAATAAGGGACTACACTATTAATAGAGGGACTTAACATAATGGGTTTAGACCTAGGGAAAAATGAAAAATTGTGAAAAAAGGGGGGGAGGGAATCATCACCCTTTTTGAGGGACTAGTGCCTATTTTACTTGGGGATATGGATTTATGGATGATAATGAACAAGAATTTGGTTTCTTGATCAAGAAGGCCCATAAAGTCAACTTGTCCAATGTTATAGAAAAAAGAAAAGTGACCTTCAAGCATTTATACTTCACACAAATGGTGCAATATTATTGAGATAAAATGATCTCTAGGAAATTTCATTCATCTAAAAATGTTAGGTCCCTATATTACTAGTATAGTCCCTTATTGTTGTTAGTGTAACCCCCTTATTGTTATTATTGTACCCTTGTAACCCCCATTTTGTTATTATTGTGCCCTTAAATTATTATTGTTAGGTGAGCTAGGATTACATTGCGGCCCACTAGGATTACATTATGGCCCCATGGACTCCTATATATAGAAAGGAGGTTTTGTAAATTGTATCATCCAATAATTGTTCATTTATGTAATGTATTGGAGGATGCCCCCTCAAAGTCGCTTATTTCTAAGGCGTTGATATCTCTTTTCTTCTATTTTTGGAGCTGGTTACACAACCTTTGGTATTAGAGCTTTGGATTCTAGGGTTTCGCTACTCTAAACAGGTCATCATGGCATTTTCACTATAACTATTTTTCTACGATGATTCAGAATCTGAAATTTTTAGGGTGCGAAGCTAAAATCTTGAGGAAACTTGTCAAAAAAATGCAGATCTTGGTTCACAATATTTTCGCTTATATGATCTGTGGAAGATAGTGTTTTTTCAAGCTCCCGAAATTCATCTCAAAGAGGCGATCATGGGAAAAGATTCATAACTCTCTCTCTGAGCATCGGATTGGAGCGTCGTAAAAAGTGGTTGCAATTACACGGACGGTAGTTTCTCGGATATAAATTTTAGAGCCGAAGGATGAAACAGTGACACGTGGCAAGTCGTACAAGTTTGCTCTACTAAACTAGTCCATAATTAGGTCATTGTGGGAGATTGGACACAACTTTGTCTTGGAGAATCCAAATCAGGTCAGACCTGTGGCATTTGAAAGAGAATTCACAGGGCTACGTTTGTGTCAAAATTAAAATATTGAAGTGTTGCAATCACAGAGATAATCCATTTTCAATATCGAGCTCCTCAAAAGCAAGAAAAAGGTGTGTATTTTTTTTTCCGAATTGCATAAGTCTTGTTTGAAGAATCAATTTGAATTGATTCCAAGGGCATATTGTAGAATAGATATCAGTATTGGGTTCTAAAATATGCCCCGTAAAAATAATTCAACACCCATTAAGCCTTTAGAAGGCTCTACGATGACTCATGAAGATGAAGAATTGCAACATGATCTATCAAAATTACAAGAGCAAGTGCACCAAATTTCGCTCTCGCAAAGAGCAACAAAAAATGAAATGGAAGTTTTGAAGAAAGGCGTGGAAGAGAAGATGGATGGTTTGAAGAAAGGCGTGGAAGCTAAGATGGATGGCATGGAAGCTAAGATGGATGACATGAAAGACAACATGGAAAAGATGAAGAATGATCTAAAAGAAGACATGGAAGGTTTGACAAAGTTGATACAAGAAATGTTTCTTAATGGTGAAAATATAGTAGAAGAACCTCATGATGAGAACAAAATAAATGTTAATCGTGATTTCATAAACTCTAATGTTGACAGGAAGAACCACCATATTCCAAAAATGGATATGAGGAAGTTTAATGGAAAGGATCCTGTAACATGGATACTACAGATGGAGCAATATTTTGATCTCCAGAATGTGCAAAACACACAAAAGGTACGCATTGCAACTTTACATTTAGAACAAAATACATTTGTATGGTATCGATGGCTTTGCTCCCGTAAAAAAATTGTCACTTGGTCAATTTTCACGGAGGAAATGATAGCACATTATGAGGATACAAAGAGCAACACCTTCTTTAGCCAATTGATAAATCTCAAACAAAAGGGTTTAGTGGGGCAGCACATTGAGGACTTCCAAAAATTGAATATAAGGGTAACTGATATTCCAGAGGAAAACAAGATTGATCTCTTCATAGGGACTTTAAAGGATAACATCCAACATGAAGTTCGCATTTTGGAACCTGATTCATTGGAGAAGGCATTCGGGTTGGCAAGAAAAGTTGAATGTAAAATTATGGCGACAAGGAAGCCTACCACTCAATTCTATAAAGAAGGAAGTGTTGCTATGCCTAGATTTCCACAACCTACAAGGTTGACACCACAACAATTGGAAGAAAAAGAGCAAAAGGGCTTTGCTACAGTTGTGATAGCAAATACACTAAAGGTCATAAGTGTGCTGAGAATAAATTATTTTACATAGATTGTGAAGAGGAAGAAGAAAATGAACAAGAAGAGGATATACACCAGGAACCAACCCTAGACGAGGAAGAAATGAATCTGACCATATCGTGTAATTCATTGGCAGGAATTACCACTCCTCAAACTATCAAGATAGAAGGACATATCAAGAAGAAAAAGGTAATAGTGTTGATTGATTCAGGTAGTACCCATAATTTTATTCATTGTAAGGTAGCCAAGGAATTGAATTGTTTCCTATACCAAGCACCAAAATGTCAAGTGATGGTTGCAAATGGAGGAACTATAAATTGCTCTGGAAAATGCCATAATATCAAGCTAACCATGGGGGAATATGTATTGAATAGTCCAATGCTTTCCATTTCTATGGGAGGTGCTGATGTTGTACTAGGAGTACAATGGTTACAATCTTTGGGGACGGTAGCTTTTAATTTTCAAGAACTTTTCTTGAAATTTTTTTCAGAAGGAAAGGAAGTCGAATTACGGGGTATTGCGGGGAAGCGAGGAAGGATAATAAGCTCTAATGTCATGACAAAGCTTCTAAAGAAAGAACAACGAGGCGTAATTGCACAATTATGCTCACTGGAAGTTCCAACATCAAATCATCTATTTCTGCAGATCTCCAACAAGTCTTGGACAATCATTCCAAGGTGTTTGAAACTCCCAAAGGACTCCCACCTATTCGTGATCATGATCATGCTATTCATTTGATTCCAGGAAGTGTTCCTCCAAACATCAGGCCCTATAGATATCCTTACTTCCAAAAGAGCGAAATTGAACGTATGATTGCAGAAATGTTAGAGGCGGGTATAATTCAACCTAGTCAAAGTTCTTTCTCTTCTCCTGTAGTATTGGTACACAAGAAGGATGGATCATGGCGAATGTGTCAGGATTATAGGGAGCTCAATAAGCTCACCATTAAAGATAAATTTCCCATTCCTGTGATTGATGAATTATTGGATGAATTACATGGAGCAATTTATTTTACCAAGTTGGATCTTCGTTCAGGATATCATCAAATTAGAATGAAGACTGAAGATATTCCAAAAACATCATTCCGAACTCATGAGGGTCATTATGAATTTTTGGTCATGCCTTTTGGCCTTACCAATGCACCTTCTACATTTCAAGGGTTGATGAATTCCATTTTCAAACCCTTCCTTAAAAAATTTGTTCTAGTATTTTTTGATGATATACTAATCTACAGCAGGTCTTGGAAGGATCATGTTGAACATGTTGACAGGGTGCTCAAACTATTGCAGGAGAAACAATTATATGCAAAAACATCCAAATGTTTCTTTGGAGTACAAGAGGTGGAATATTTTGGTCATATTGTATCTCACGAGGGTGTTAAAGTAGACCCTAACAAAATTAAAGCCATTAAGGAATGGAAAGTCCCCACAACCATAAAGAAGTTGCGAGGATTTCTCGGGTTAACAGGGTATTATCGCAAGTTTGTTAAGAATTATGGGAGAATAACGGCACCTCTAACAACATTATTGAAGAAAGATGCATTTTCATGGACTCCTGAAGCAACTAAGGCCTTTGAACATCTTAAAGAGGCAATGTGCCTAGCACCGGTCTTAGCTACGCCAGACTTCACAAAACCTTTATTGTGGAATGTGATGCCTCAGGAAATGGAATTGGTGCAGTTTTAATGCAGGAAGGAAGACCCATTGCTTTTGAAAGTCGTCCAATCAAAGGAAAGTATTTACAGAAGCCTATTTATGAGAAGGAAATGTTAGCAATACTGCATGCACTAAAGAAATGGAGAACTTACCTAATGGGAAGACACTTCAAGGTAAAAACTGATCATGATAGTCTTAAACACTTTTTGGAACAAAGACTATCTTCAGAAGAGCAACAAAAATGGGTCACTAAGATGTTGGGTTATGACTTTGAAATAATCTACAAAAAAGGAAAGCTTAATGTTGTTGCAGATGCACTCTCAAGAAAGAATGAAGAGTTGGAAGCATTGCTTTGTGCCATTTCTATTATCCAACCAGATTGGATAACTGAAGCAAGAGATGAATGGAAGAAGGACAAAGATGTATGGACACTCATTCAAAAGTTGCAGCAAGATCCTAGTACATCTGATACATTTAGTTGGAAAAATGATTCCCTATGGTCCAAAGATCGCTTATATCTTTGTAAGAATTCCCAACTAAAACAAAATATTCTTTTGGAATTGCACACTTCTCCTTTAGGAGGGCACTCAGGATTTTTAAAAACTTACCACAGGGTGAAGAAAGAATTTTTTTTGGATGGCCTTAAATCTGATATTAAAAATTTTGTGGCGGAATGTTTGGTTTTCCAGCAGAATAAAGTTGAGACAACTAAGACCCCGGGACTTCTACAACCTTTATCCATTCCAAGTCAACGTTGGGAGGAGATTTCAATGGATTTTATCATAGGTTTACCTAAGTCTGAAGGAAATAGTGTCATCATGGTGGTAGTTGATAGACTTACCAAGTATGCACACTTTTGTGCATTATCTCATCCATTTAAAGAAAGTACAGTTGCTACTACATTTATGGACAGAATTCAAAAGCTACATGGAAGCCCAAGGGTTATTGTGAGTGACAGAGATCCCATTTTTACTGGAAATTTTTGGACGGAGTTATTTTCTTATTTGGGTACTCAATTAGCTCATAGCTCATCTTATCATCCTCAATCTGATGGTCAAAATGAGATAGTAAATAAATGTTTGGAAGGATATCTTCGTGGTTTTGTATCTGATAAACAAACACAATGGGTCAAGTGGTTACCTCTCGCTGAATGGTGGCATAACACTTCCTTCCATACTGCAGCAAAAATGACCCCATTTATGGCACTTTATGGATATCATCCACCATCCATCACATCATATTTAAGGGAAAATTCGAAGGTTCAAGCAATGGAATATCACATCGAGCATCAGCAAGAAGTTCTCCAACTCTTAAAGGATAACCTGAATTTGGCACAAAATCGAATGAAACAACAGACAAATCAACATCGTAGTGAGAGAAGTTTTGATGTAGGAGATTAGGTATTTTTACGGCTACAACCATACAAACAAATGTCCCTCAAGCAAGCTAAGAAGGATAATAAAATATCGCCAAAGTACTATGGTCCTTACAAGGTTTTGCAAAAGATTGGTACTATGGCATACAAATTGGAACTTCCTGCTTCTTCGCGAGCACATCCAGTTTTCCATGTTTCATGCTTAAATAAGGTTATAGGTGAAAAGCTTCCAGTTTGAACAATATTTCCAGAACTTGATGAGGAAGGAAAAATCATATTGGAACCTGAAGCGGTCATGGAAACAAGAACTCGACAACTATGGAATCGATAAATTTCAGAGTATCTCATCAAGTGGAAGAACTTACCCACTAAATATTCTACATGGGAGGATGATAATTTTATACAGAAGCACCTGGAGCTACTCAAGCGTTGAGGACAACACTTTTTTGAAGGAGAGGAGCATGTTAGGTCCCTATATTACTAGTATAGTCCCTTATTATTGTTAGTGTAACCCCCTTATTGTTATTATTGTACCCTTGTAGGGCCCCATTTTGTTATTATTGTGCCCTTAAATTATTACTGTTAGGTCGGCTAGGATTACATTGTGGCCCACTAGGATTACATTATGGCCCCATGGACTCCTATATATAGAAAGGAGGTTTTGTAAATTGTATCATCCAAGAATTGTTCATTTATGTAATGTATTGGAGGTTGCCCCCTCGAAGTGGCTTATTTCCAAGGCATTGATATCTCTTTTCTTCTATTTTTGGAGCTGGTTACACAACAAAAAATGGCCCATACATTAAACAAGCTAAATAGACACATAATTCCACATTTCTATCATGCAGTAATTAGCCCTAGTTATAGTGAAATTCAATAGTATGCAGCAACAAGAAGCATAGCATTAAATTTGCACTCACAATGTTAGAGAGTATATCCAACAAGATTCACATTTATAAAAAAAAGCTCCAACATAAAAATAGCCCAAATCAATACATCAAAATGCATCCATCATCCAAAATAGTCCTCTAAGGAAAAATGAAAATTTCTCTAAAGATACAGAGATCCCAAGTCAAGTGATGATACAAATGAATCCAACTAACTAATATTTATACATTGATTAGGAGTTGATCAAATTAGCTTATGGGCCTACATTATCCCCTAAACATAAAATAATATGCAAGTAACCCTAAATTTTGTTGACAATCCCAGGAAACTAGCTCATACATGGAATAACATGCCTCATAAGAGGTCAAATGATGTCCTAAGTGATTCTAGGAGGCATACTGGGGTCCATGAGTGCCATAATGATGCATAGGACTCATCAAAAGTGCTGGAAAAGGGGGTGGCCCCTTGTTCTCCAAACATTAAACCTATGGTGTTCTCATTAAACCTGTGGACTAAAAGGGTTGTGTGTGGCCACCATCATCAAGTAGGTCAAGTGTTGTCTTGTTCAAGATATATTGGTTGTCAAAGGACTAACACCAATTCCTAGTTGTATTCCTTGTATCAATGTGATTGTAAAGGGTCACGATCCATGGTACATGAGCTCTAGCATATTTTATTGTAGTTTGTAATATATTGAAGAAGGGTTTGAAAAAGGTAGAATTATCATGTGCACCGGTTGATTCCTTAATTTGTGTAGATTTCGTTGTGCATTAAAGTAGATGTGTTGTGGAACTTGAGTGTGTTGGCATCAAAGATTCTAAGACAAAACCCAGATTCTCATGTGTCATGGAAATTGAACATATGCCTTGTTCACCTAAGAACTACCTATAAATCATCTTATGCTACTCATGTCCAATGTCAACTCATCCAACTTAAAAATTTACCAAGACAAGGCTCGCATCCAACCGTGGCAGTAAAACAACTAAGCAACACAGTTTACATCTTAACATTATAGATCACCTGGAACGTCTTAGAATGCCTTGCCATTATGTGGCACATGTTAGCATCCCCTGGTATCAGAATAGTATTCAAGTTGTTTTGGCTAAGAAGCCACTACGGTATCTATGTTACCATAATTGTCAACTAGCACCTAGCCCAAATAGAAACAAACAACCCTCTTCATTACAAGGTACATTAGCATACAAAGGATGAACATTTCATAAGAGGGACTCAAACCTAGGTTTGAACATGGTCACAAGAGGGAATCAAACCTTGCTTTGGCTAAGAAGCCACAACTGGGGTATCTATGCTACTAGAATTGTCAACTAGCACCTGCCCCCAATAGCAACAAACAACCCTCTTCAATCTAAGAACTTTCTTGCAATAGCAATAAACAACCATCTTCATTCCAAGGTACATCAGCCTATAAAGGACTATCATGTCATAAGAGGGACTCAAATTTGGGTGTGAACATGTCACAAGAAGGACTCAAACCTAGGTGGAGAGAAACTCAACACCCCTACATTACCAACCAACCACTAAACCTCCCGTTGACAATAGAATGCCTATTTGAAAAAAGATACAAATAAAAATTAACATATATAAACAGTGCATTTGACAGTAGAATGTACATTTGAAAAAAACAAACAAATAAAAATTAACATATATAAATAGTGCATTTGCCAAAGGGTCACACACATAAAGGCGAATTTTTGATGGATCCCGCTAGCTAGATGGTGGATATGTTTCTCAGACTGACATAAACAACGATATTTGTTGATGGAGAAAACACTCAGCACATCTGCAAAGCGTAATGCACATAAAAATGAATTGTTCATGGATCTGGCTAGCTAGGATTCTGAGATTGACATAAACAATAAGATTTGTTGATGGAGAAAACTCTCAGCACATCTGCAGAGGGTAACACACATAAAAGATAATGGTTGATGGATCTGGCTAGCTAGGCTATGGAAATGCTTCTCAGGCTCACATAAACAAGAATTTATGATGAACACAACAACTAGCATTGCACATAGACATGCACAAAATTTTGATTGACATTACCTTGCATTGTAAATGCCTCTCTAGGCACTTGAATTAGGTTTATTTCAATGTTAAAGTGAATATTATGTGTCATCCTGGGAAATTAAACTAATTTTCATGCACACATGTTTCATAGATAAACGAACGCGACATTGATAAATACCAATGAAAGAAAAACACACCTTAAAATACATGAATCGCGTCTCTCAACATGTGAAAGAAAAAGTAAACCCTTTCCCAAGTTTTCCTTTGTTGGCAATTTGGGATTTTTGTCACAATATATCTCCTCTTATTTGGAAAGAGGAAATAAAAAATCCTTTATATGTTTCTAAATGGAGTACTCTTCACCTATGTCCTTCTCCTTTATGTCGTGTGATACAAATGCCAATTTTCTTATTCATGGCTATGGTGTTCTTATTTTATACATGCGACCCTTGACTATGCCATGAAATCCTCCAAAATATTCTTAAAGGACGGGAGCTCCTCTTCATGCATGAAGGTAGTGGAATATGACAAGTTATCCAAAATTCATACAAATATGTGATTTGTACCTTGGGAAATGTGAAAGGTACCCTCGGTGGAGAAACATGTATAAATATTTGTTGCCAAGTGCCTTAAATGTGAGATCATGTTGCCACTTGTCAATTGTGCCTCTTTTTGATGATGAAACCGACACCCTAGTTGTGCAAGGCTCACAAAGTGTCACTTTGCGTCAAATCAAGGTTGTTTCCACTGTCGTCTTAGCAACGAATCCTCTCACTTTATATTAATTATTGAATCTTAGGGGTGTCCCAAAGCACAAATTTATGGGGTACTCTTTTATGTGACTAGATCACGAACATTGAAAACCATCTTTACATTGTATGGTTCAACATCTTGATGATCCTTGTCCTATTTACCACAACTTTTGTATTCATTATTGCTTTCATCACAACACCTACAATAGATATTGATGGTGTTCATAAGCCTATTTCTAGTTGTGATAAGGGGATTAGGGGCTCCCTCATCACAACCCATAACCCCTAATGTGTTTACTCCCTTACCCAAGGGGGCCCAAGGGTGTACTTGTAGTGGCATTGAGACCAAATTTTGGGGTTCATAACATTAGGAAAAGTGGAATGACATAACCAAAAATTTTGTGGGGGTATCTTATGGTGTATTGAATGGGGCAAGGGGACACAAGGGTAGCATGTATGGGCAGAAGTCAGAGGTGCAAGGATGGTTTAGTAAGATCTATAATTCTAGCATTAGAGAATGAGATGGGGGCTTAGGGCTTTGGGGACCTAGAGGGAAGGCAGTGAGAGAAATTGATAGGGGAACTCCCAACAGTGGTGATAATGGGATTAGGATTCCAATTATTACAAAACATAAGCCCTTAACCCATAACCACTAAATTCCTTATCCCCTTAACCCTTCATTCATAATCCCTTAACCTCTGCACCCATAGATCATAACCCATAAACCCCTTGACTCATTAAATATTAAGATATTAACCCCTAACATATAATCCATGAACCTCCTAATCCATAACTCCTTATCCTCTTAACCTCTAACTCTTCGCCCCTAAACACCTTAACTACTAACCTCTTAACCTCTAACCCTTCACCCCTAAACACCTTAGCTACTAACCCCTTGACCACTAACACCTAAATCCCCTAAATCCCAAGTCCTTAAATGCTAAATCCTATGACCCTAAATCCCTTGGCCCTCAACCCTTGACCCTTGAAGCCCTTAACCACTAAGTATCCAAGGCCGAAAAAAACACCCCAAACCAAAATTTTAACCTCCTAAGATAATCATTCATCTCTAATTGAGCATATTAGAAACATTTGATTCTTAGATAAATAGGTACTGGTTATGAGGGCATGTGTTTGTGGGTAATGTTGACCTCTAGTGGGTGTTCAGAACCTAGAAGGTGGTTGGATACAAGGAGTTTTGTGTTAAAGCATGTATTGTTGGAATCGTGAAATTCAATTTACGTCTTTATTACGATAGAATTCACATATGTTTGTAAGATACAACAAAAATTGGGATGGCTCGCATGGATACAATATGTTTAGTTCCACTGAATTAAATGTTGAAAAACAATAATTTAGGGATTTTTATTAAAACATTATTGGTTGAATCAACTTGTTTTTCAATGGTTTATGTGGGTTTGTGGCTTTAGCAGCCAAAATTTTAGGTCTATTATTTTTGTAGTTGTTAGACATGCTTTGAATTTTTATTGATAACATATACACAATGAGAATACTAACAAAAATGGTAGGGTAGAAATCATCAAGGTAGTTCACTGAACTAGAGGGGAAGAAGCTAATTTCCCTGAAGGATTCAAAATCAAATATTAAAGTAGGGTTGATAAACAAGTAGATGGATACTATCGTAGGAAACTAGAGTTCTCAAAGAGAGATGCATTAAGAAGATAGTTTGACAATGACATGCACGACTTACAACTTGCCTAAGAGATGCAAAAAAAATGTCAGTAGTCATACAAAGTAGCTAATTTGGACAACGACTGAACAAGTATGTAGCATTGATAGTAAATTGTGAAGACATTTTGATTCTAGAGCATGGCCCCAATCAAGCTACTTTAATGCTCTCTTTCTAAAATTAATATCACTACTTCTATTGTGGCTCATTTGCATTTACCTTTGAAATATTTTTCAAAACACCAAAAAAGCATATATGATAGAAAAGGTAAAATTTTGTGTGCCGTAGAGGAATTTTGATTTATATGTTGGTACATTAATATTACGTGATGAGATGTGAAGGTGGGTCGAGTCAACCTTGTTCACATGTAGAACAGTTCAAATTGCACCCAGATCTAATGGTAACACGAGAGCACAAATTGCATGATATTTATACCAAGGAGTGCCCCCGCAAGCAGTCACGTTAAATCCGCTCACCTGTAAATCGATGGCGGACATCAACTGCGGGAACATTCTCTTCAAATTCCAAAACCCACTTAAGTTCCACTACAATTGGTGTCAGGTTTCAATTAATACATTACATGGTGATAGCTGGAGCCCACACCCTTTACTTTCAAATCAGAGAAGGCGAAGAAATCGCACATTTACCTTAAAAACTTAAGAGTTTTGGAGGAGGTGCAAAGGGAAAAAAATATGGTCAGGATCAAAGCCCAGATTAGCAAAGGAGAAGATCAACGGAGGAGGCTAAATCACATATCACATATTGGCGAGTTTCACATTTATATAAATTGTTTAAAGTGCGATGCGAAGCAGATCAGCAAAGGAGTAGTGTGGACCGGTGGATCTGGGCATCGATCAATGGCAGAGATTAAATAGCATACCGCACATCACAAGTTTTGAAAGTTAAGTGTAAAGGGTAAGTGTTATAATCACTAAAGTGTGATGTGTGATGCGGTGGGGCCCAATCTCATAGCACATATCGCAAGTCTTAGAATATAAGTGCTAAAGAAAAGTTAAAAACAGTGAAATGCGAAGTGCGATGTGCATGCGGATGCAGTGTAATTTCAAAGGCAACATACAAGGGTTTTCAAATCCCTAGGTAAGGCTTTTCTTGTGTTAAACTGCATCATAGGTAGAAAATAATATTATAACGTAAAGCTAGTGAACGCCAAAATGTGATAGAAGGCAGAATGCTGTAGGCACGAAAAAAAGGGGACAAGATAACATTGTTTGAAGCACAGAGGCATAGGCAGAGTTGGGCAGAAGAAAGTATAGTGGCACTATTGGAAGCACGACAACTGGGTCAAGTGGTAATTGTGTGTCGTGGTAACCAGATACAAAATAATTGTGTGCCGTGGTAACCAGCCCTAGAAGAGGAAGAAATGGATCCGACCATATCGTGTAATGCACTGGCAAGAATTAGCACTCCTCAAACTCTCAAGATAGCAGGACAAATCAAGAAGAAAAAGGTAATAGTGTTGATTGATTCAGGTAGCACCCATAATTTTATTCATTGTAAGGTAGCCAAGGAATTAAATTGTTTCCTATACCCAGCACCAGAATGTCAAGTGATGGTTGCAAATGGAGGAACTATAAATTGCTCTGGAAAATGCCATAATATCAAGCTAACCATGGGGTAATATGTATTTAATAGTCCAATTCTTTCCATTCCTATGGGAGGTGCTAATGTTGTACTAGGAGTACAATGGTTACAATCTTTGGGGACGGTAGCTTTTAATTTTCAAGAACTTTTCTTGAAATTTTTTTCAGAAGGAAAGGAAGTCGAATTACGGAGTATTGAAGGGAAGCCAGGAAGGATAATAAGCTCTAATGTCATGACAAAGCTTCTAAAGAAAGAACAACGAGGCGTAATTGCACAATTATGCTCACTAGAAGTTCCGACATCAAAATCATCTATTTATGCAGATCTCCAACAAGTCTTGGACAATCATTCTAAGGTGTTTGAAACTCTGAAAGGACTCCCACCTATTCGTGATCATGATCATTCTATTCATTTGATTCCAGGAAGTGTTCCTCCAAACATCAGGCCTTATAGATATCCTTACTTCCAAAAGAGCGAAATTGAACGTATGATTGCAGAAATGTTAGAGGCGGGTATAATTCAACCTAGTCAAAGTTCTTTCTCTGCTCCTGTAGTCTTGGTACACAAGAAGGATGGATCATGGCGAATGTGTCCGGATTATAGGGAGCTCAATAAGCTCACCATTAAAGACAAATTTCCCATTCCTATGATTGATGAACTATTGGATGAATTACATGGAGCAATTTATTTTACCAAGTTGGATCTTCGTTCAGGATATCATCAAATTAGAATGAAGACTGAAGATATTCCAAAAACAGCATTTCGAACTCATGAGGGTCATTACGAATTTTTGGTCATGCCTTTTGGCCTTACCAATGCACCTTCTACATTTCAAGGGTTGATGAATTTCGTTTTCAAACCCTTCCTTAGAAAATTTGTGCTAGTATTTTTTGATGATATACTAATCTACAACAGGTCTTGGAAGGATCATGTTGAACATGTTGGCAGGGTACTCAAACTATTGCAGGAGAAACAATTATATGCAAAAACATCCAAATGTTTCTTTGGAGTACAAGAGGTGGAATATCTGGGTCATATTATATCTCACGAGGGTGTTAAAGTAGATCCTAACAAAATTAAAGCCATTAAGGAATGGAAAGTCCCCACGACCATAAAGCAGTTGCGAGGATTTCTCGGGTTAACAGGGTATTATCGCAAGTTTGTTAAGAATTATGGGAGAATAGCGGCACCTCTAACAACATTATTGAAGAAAGATGCATTTTCATGGACTCCTGAAGCAACTAAGGCCTTTGAACATCTTAAAGAGGCAATGTGCCTAGCACTGGTCTTAGCTACGCCGGACTTCACAAAAACCTTTACTGTGGAATGTGATGCCTCGGAAATGGAATTGGTGCGGTTTAATGCGAGAAGGAAGACCCATTGATTTTAGAAAGTGTCTGATCAAGAAATGCCCAAGAAGCCTATTTTATGAGGAAGGAAGTATTGGCAAATCACTTTCAAAGCGGAGAAATTACTAACCGAAGGCCTTTAAGAGTAAAAACTGATCTGATGATACTTAAACACTTTTGGACCATAGAGACTATCTTCTAGAGAGCTGAAAAAATGGTCCAAAATTATGAGTTATGACTTTGAAATAATCTACAAAAATGGAAAGCTTAATGTTGTTGCAGATGCACTCTCAAGAAAGAATGAAGAGGTGGAAGCATTGCTTTGTGCCATTTCTATTATCCAACCAGATTGGATAACCGAAGCCAGAGATGAATGGAAGAAGGACAAAGATGTATGGACACTCATTCAAAAGTTGCAGCAAGATCCTAGTACATCTGATACATTTAGTTGGAAAAATGATTCCTTGTGGTACAAAGATCGCTTATATCTTTGTAAGAATTCCCAACTAAAAAAAAATATTCTTCTGGAATTGCACACTTCTCCTTTAGGAGGACACTCAGGATTTTTAAAAACTTACCACAGGGTGAAGAAAGATTTTTTTTGGGATGGCGTTAAATATGATATTCAAAAGTTTGTGGAGGAATGTTTGGTTTGCCAACAGAATAAAGTGGAGACAATTAAGACCACGGGACTTCTACAACCTTTATCCATTCCAAGTCAACGTTGGGAGGAGATTTCAATGGATTTTATCACAGGTTTACCGAAGTCCGAAGGCAAGAATGTCATCATGGTGGTAGTTGATAGACTTACCAAGTATACACACTTTTGTGCATTATCTCATCCATTTAAAGCAAGTACAGTTGCTACTACATTTATGGATAGAATTCAAAAGCTACATGGAAGCCCAAGGGTTATTGTGAGCGACAGAGATCCCATTTTTACTGGAAATTTTTGGACGGAGTTATTTTCTTGTTTGGCTACTCAATTAGCTCATAGCTTATCTTATCATCCTCAATCTGATGGTCAAACTGAGATAGTAAATAAATGTTTGGAAGGATATCTTCGTTGTTTTGTATCTGATAAACAAACACAATGGGTCAAGTGTTTACCTCTTGCTGAATGGTGGTATAACACTTCCTTCCATACTGCAGCAAAAATGACCCCATTTATGGCACTTTATGGATATCATCCACCATCGATCACATCATCTTTGAGGGAAAATTCGAAGGTTCAAGCAGTGGAAGATCACATCGAGCATCAACAAGAAGTTCTCCAACTCTTAAAGGATAACCTGAATTTGGCACAAAATCGAATGAAACAACAGGCAGATCAACATCGTAGCGAGAGAAGTTTTGATGTGGGAGATTGGGTATTTTTGCGGTTACAACCATACAAAAAAATGTCCCTCAAGCTTCTGCAGCACAACCGCGAGTACATCTCCGGAGTTTTCCATGTTTCATGCTTAAAGAAGGTTATAGGTGAAAATCTTCCGATTCAAACAATATTTCCAGAACTTGATGAGGAAGGAAAAATCATATTGGAACCTGAAGCAGTCATGGAAAAAAGAACTGGATAGCTACGAAATCGATCAATTTCAGAGTATCTCATCAAGTGGAAGAACTTACCCACTGAAGATTCTACATGGGAGGATGAGAATTTTATACAGAAGCACCCGGAGCTACTCAAGTGTTGAGGACAACACTTTTGTTGAAGGAGAGGGGCATGTTAGGTCCCTATATCACTAGTATAGCCCCTTATTATTGTTAGTGTAAACCCCTTATTGTTATTATTGTACCCTTGTAACCCCCATTTTGTTATTATTGTGCCCTTAAATTATTTTTGTTAGGTCGGCTAGGATTACATTGCTTACTAAGTTATTTCTTATTATGGGCTCTCTACTACAAGAAAGGTTTATAAGACTATATCATCAAGAATTGTTCCATTTTATATGTAAATATATGAGCTTCACCCCTCAAGTAGCTCCTTTCTAAGTGATATGATATCTCCCTGCCTATTTTGGGCCAGTTTACACCTTAGTTAGGCACTGAGGCATCGTTAAAGAGTTGTGCAGCTACTGCATCATAATCAGAAAGGACACCTCAACACTTCCGGAGGATGCATCAACAACATCAGATTTAGCAAAACGAACAATATTTCCATTTTTATTTTTTTTCTCGGTATGATTGCATAAGTAATCTAAAAATTTTAGGTAGTCGAGTAGTTTCAATAAGTCCATTATTTATGAACTAATTTGATGTATTTAAGTAGATAGAAATAAAGAAAAGAGGTTCTGATTTTTGGACCTCTAGAGGACTGATAATTTGATACTGAATTTTCTGATAAACAAATGAAATAAGATCAAGTTTCCTACACCTGTTGATGTTGATATGTCTTTCCAATTTTGCTCTATGTTTATTCCTGTTTGAATGAAGCGAAGTAATGTAACATCTGGTCTCTTAATTACATATGTGATTAAGATTTAAACAACCTTAATTTGCGCTCCTTCACTTCATCTCTTCTTCCTTCACAAATTCTCCCTGAAACTTAAAAGTAATAGATTTTATGTTTACAACATATTATTTTGAGTTTCCCCTCTCTTAGTAAACTCTTGATGAAACTTTAAAGTAATATATTTACAACATATTATTTCGAGTTTCCTCTCTCTCCATGAATTTCCTCTGAAACTTAAAAGTGGTAGATTCTTTGTTTTCAACATATCATTTTGAGTTTCCCTTACAATTATTCTTTTCATTTCAGTCAAATATCAACAATTTATGACATTGTGAAGGCTTTCATTATCTCGGATTATTGAGGGTATTAAGTGATTAAATTCCAAAGTTGTTAAACAGAGGTCATTTGTTATTGTAATTGTGACATAAATTTGTAAAATTTCTTAAGCATTGATTCCTTACCACATACAAGGGATTATCTCTTGAGATACAACATTTTCTGGCACCTTTGTCGGGGACAAAGAAACGAAGTTTATTTTTCCCGGGGTTTTTCACATTATTTCCTCTAGTTTTTCTGTGAGGAGGAAATGTTGGGTTGTGTTTGTTATTTTCAAAATCCTGGCTTTCAAAAGGCCTCACACAAGGTCAAATACCTCATAGTGGATACTCCCTGCTTTTCCAGATAAAGAAATATTGGTTTCTAAAAAGGCTCAGAAACCTGAAACTCCTTCAACACCTGATCCTACATTATCTGCTCCTAACATTAGTTCTAGTAATCCGTTGTTTGAAGATATTTTTGAAATACTTCCTTCCTTGGAACAAGATTCACCTTCCACACCCATTCATTTTCAAGAACCTAAGTTAGAATAACATTATTTTGAGTATGTTTATTTTACCTTCACTCAAGCTCAACCAAATATAGTTGTTGGTTCTTATGCAATTGTTCATCAACCCACTCCCATATCAATTTTTCCTCCACCTTCATTCACTTTCACAACATGTTCTTCAACCTCAAATACCCAAGGAACAGTTAACCAAGGTGTAAATATGGCAGCACCAGCCTTTTTGTTGAATATATATGCTCCACTAAATCTTGCACAACCAATGAATTCCATGCCTCAAGAATACCTCAAATTACTTCCTCATTTCATTGGAGAAGATGAAATAACTACAGAAAAGCATTTACCCTTGTTTTTCACTTTTGTTAAGAATTTAAATGTAGAACATATTGATTTTGTGATGAGACTATTTGTGTTGTCTCTAGATGGAGAGTTTAGAAAATGGTTCAAAGGTTTACCAAATGGTTCAATAAATAACTGGGAAGAGTTAGAAACTCAATTCACTCAGAGATGGGGATAAAAGAGAGATCATGGTTACTCATTGACAGATTTTAATGTAATTAAAAGAAGGCATGGTGAAAACATTTCTGAGTTTGTAAAAAAATTCAACAAATTATACAATATTTTACCTATAGAGATGAAGCCCCCCCTGGTAGGAGAAAAGGTAGTTTTTGTTGGGGCTTTTGAAGCTGATTTTAGCTTTACATCAAGTGAGATAAGAGCCCCTACTCTTGATCAAATCCAGACAAATGCTTTATAAGTCGAAGCTAATATGACTACAGCTGGAAAGGTGAAAGGGAAACAACCAATCCAAGAGAAGGGGAAAGCAAAGGAAGAATCATCACAAGATCTAAGAATTGAAGATATGACAAAGGTGATGAAAATTTTGACAAATAAGCTAGCTAAGATGGAATTGGAAAATAAAAATTCCCAAAGACAAGTACAACAAAACTAAGGGGGGTTTAACCCTCAATTCAGAAGACATCCCCTGCAAATTTTGCAGAGGGAAAGAAGATATAGACCATGTTCAAGCACCATTGTATATAAAAGCAACACCCGCAGAGCCAGCAGAAGATGACCAAAGGGAGATCGAGGATCAAGTATCTGCTATGTATGCAATAGAAGAGGATGAAGAGGAAGATAGTGAGGAATAATATGTTGAAGCTTAAGTATATTTTTATCAAGATGAAATGGATGAATACTGTAGGCAATCCACAAATTTTATGCAAGTTGAGTTACATAAAAAGTATGATTTGAGGTCTAGAAAGAGATATAGAGTACAGGATGATAAAGGGGAACAACAAGGTTCCCTTCCTCCTCCAATGGTGACTCCACAACAAAAGGACCCTGCAAAATAGGTTAGTAATGGGAAACAACCTTTAAATTCACTTAATAGAACAAAATGTGCAGCAGGGTGAATCTTCCCAAAGCAAATCACTTGACACTAATATTTTGGAGAGAGTTGTTCTTGTACACAAAAAAGAGGAAAATTCTAGAAAGAGTGAAGAAGAACCTGAAAATAACATTAAGAAAACTCATGCTTTCAGTTTGGAAAAAGAGTTGGAGAAGGTTAAAATTCAGGTACCTCTTCTAGAATTAGCTAAAATACTAGCTTACAAGAAAGAAAATTTAGAATTTATTAATCTCACACAGGTGGAAGATATAAGTGACACGGTGAATTTGCAAGAAGAAAAGCCAGTGGTCACATTTGGTCATCATGTAGAAGAAGTAGATCCTTCTGTTCCACCCTTCTATATTTTATGTTGCTTCATGATTTTACTCTACATAATTGCATGTTGGACTGAGGAGCGTCTCATAATCTCATACCATTGTCTGATATGAAGGAACTAAACTTGCATATTACCAAACATTATATGGATCTGTATTAATTTGATTCCAAAAGGGTGAAATATATTGGGTTAATTAAAGGTGTGGCAGTTTCATTGGCACAAATCCCAGCAAAGAGTATAGTCATGGATCTAATGGTCACTGACATTCCAACCAGGTTTGGAATGCTCCTGTCAAGACCTTGGGGAGAAAATTTGGGAGGTGTTCTAAACTCAGATTTCACTTATGCTATCATTCTGGTTTTTAATGGGGAAGAAAGGAGATTGTATAGGTAAATAAGGCTTGTGAAGACCACCTCCAAGAAAGATGCAAGAAATTCTCCCATTTATAGTCAAGAAACAGAAGATATTTCTTGTTTCATGCTGCATGAAGATGCAAATTTTTTTGAAGACACAGGGAAGCATATCTCTTCAGTAGTTGTAAATAATGAGCTGCACTCAAGGAATATTTGGAAGTGCCACTTTGATGGTGCCTACTCCAAGGAAGGCGCAGGTGTTGGATTCTTACTAATATCACCAAAAGGTAACCTCATGCCTTTCTCTTTTAAACTAGAATTTGATTCAACAAAAAATGTGGCTGAGTATGAGGCCTTAATATCAAGCCTTCAAGTTGCTAAATAGATGGGAGTTCAATGTATTTCAATTTTTGGTGACTCTGAATTGATAATAAGGCAGATTAAAAATCATTGTCAAACCAAGCATCCGAGCTTAAGATCATATAGGAATGAAGTTTGGGATCTGATAGAAAAATATTTTGAAGCCTTCAATCTTCAATATATTTCGAGGGATGAGAATATATTGGCTGATTCTTTAGCATTTGTAGCCAACACCTTCAAACCTCCAATAAATCCAAGGCTAAGGTATGAAATTGAAATTAGACATAGACCTTCTATCCTTGACAATGGAAACATTGGCAAGTGTTTGATGATGATGAACAGATAAATCAGTTCCTGACAATGATTGGAAACTTTTAAGATGCTAAGATAGACCAATAGGAAGAAAAAACATAGCAGAACGCATAAATAAGAAACCTTAAGTAGTCAATAGGTGAACAAAAGATTATCCAATTGAAAGATAATGTGCTTCCTAAAGGGTTGGTTCCCCTTGAAATATTGTTCAATTCTAATGATGTTGCTATTGATTCAAAGAAAACACATCAAGAAGAAGAGATGGAATATTGTAATTTGGGAACTCAACAGGAACCCAAAATAGTGAAATTGTTCAAAGGTGTTCCCAAAAACTACAAAGAAAGATACATTGATATTTTTAAGAAATATATGGATGTCTTTTCCTGGTCATATGAAGACCTAAAAACATATGAAAAAAACATAATTCGGCATAAGATTCCATTGAAAGGACTAAAACCACACAGAAATAAGCTCAGACATATCAATCCATTGTTGCTAGCTTCAATCGAAAAAGAAGTGAATAAATTGTTGCATGCGAAAATTATAGTCCCTCTCAGATATTCAGACTGGGTTTCTAATTTGGTCCCTGTAAGAAAGAAGAATGGAGAGCTAAGATTGTGTGTGGACTCAGGAATTTGAACTAGGCTTATCTAAAAGATAATTACCCTTTGCCGAAAATGGATTATGTCTTACAGAAGGTGACAGGAGCTCACAAGTTATCTATGGTTGACAGATTTTCTGGGTATAGTCAGGTAGCAATAGAAAAATAAGATTAGAAGAAGACTACTTTCACGATGCCCTAGGGCACCTTCATGTATGCAAGGATGCCATTTGGCCTTATGAACGCAGGTGCAACATTTTAGAGGGCCATGGGCATAGCCTTCATTGGTGACAGGTTTGTAGTTATATATCTGGATGATGTAACTGTTTTCACAGGGTCAGACGATGAACACTTGGAGAATTTGAAAAAAAAATTCAAAAGAGTAGAAAGTTTGGTCGGTCATTGAATCCCAAGAAATATTTATTTTCCTTAGAAGAAGGTAAATTATTGGGTCACATAGTTTCTAAACAAGAAGTAAAGATTGACCCAACAAGGGTGGAAGCCATTCAAACGATTCCTATACCTAGAAGAAAGAAAGATATCCAGATATTCTTGGGAAAAATAAACTTTCTGAGGTGATTTGTGCCCAATTATGTTGACATCGTGAGAAGTATAATAGATATGTTGAAGAAAAATGCAGAAGTGAAATGGGATAAGGAAGAAAGAGATGAATTTTTTAGAATAAAGGAAGCACTGCAAGAAGCTCCAGTTCTGATTAGTCTAGAGTATCAAAAATCCTTTTAGGTATTCTCATTTGCATCCCCCACTACTATTGTGGTTGTGTTGTTGCATAAAAATGAAGATAGTAAGGAGCAGCCAGTTGCATTTTTCAGTAAATTTCTCAGAGATGTTGATCTCAAATACAATATTCTAGAGAAACAAGTATATGCTTTGGTCAAAGCACTGAAATCCTTCAAGACTTATGTGTTATAGTCCCAAATAAATTCTTATGTTCCTAATTCTGCTGTGAAATACGTGCTGGTCCAGAGTGATGTTGAAGGAAAAAGGGGGAAGTGGATAGCAAAAATACAAGAGTATGATTTGGACATCAAACCCACCAAACTGGTCAAGGGACAGGGGTTAGAGAAGTTGTTGACAAAGACAAATTTTCAAGCCTTGGGAATTAATTGGTTGGCACTAGTGGATGGATATTTTAATGAAGAAGGTCAAAGCAAGTCCAAAACAGTTATCCAATACAATTTTTCATGCTCTGATTGGTATAAAGATATTGTGCATTACCTATGTTTCTTTTCTTGTCCAACTTCACTAAATAGAACAAAATACAGAGCTCTCAAGCTCAAGTCTCAACCATATGTTATCATAGAAGCAAAGCTATACTAGAAATATCCTGTTGGCATTTTGCTGTTATGTTTGACTGAAGGGGAATCTATTGAAGTCACCAAACAATATCATGAAAGTCTGTGTGGAGAACATTATAGCTGGAAGGCCACTTCTCATAAAATTCTCAAGTCAGGATTCTATTGGCCAACCCTATTTGAAAATGTTTATAGACCGGTCAGAAGTTGTCAGAAGTGTCAGTTGTTTGCTGAAAAGAAAAAAATTGCTCCATTACCTCTCATCCCAGTATTTATTGAAGAACCTTTAAGGCAATGGGGATTGGATTTTATTGGAGAGATCAATCCACCATCAAGTGGACAGTTCAAGTGGATTCTGATTGCCACTGATTATTTTAAAAAATGGGTTGAATAAATACCCATAAAGAAGGAAAATTACCAAGTAGTGATGAAGTTTCTGGAGGAAAACATCTTCAGCAGATTCAGATGTCCAGTCAAAATTGTGACTGATAATTCTCAGGTATTTAACTCTGATTGTTTCATAAAAAATTTTCAAACATATAATGTAATTTTATCACATTCCACAACATATCATCCCCAAGGGAACGGATTGTCAGAGTCATCAAATAAGACATTGGTCAAAATCTTGAAGAAGAAAATCACCGAGAATCAGAAGGATTGGGATGCGAAGTTGAATTTTTCCCTCTGGGCAGTTCGAGTCACTACCAGGAGATCTATTGGGAAGTCTCCCTATGAACTGGTTTATGGAACTCAAGCATTATTTCCTACTCAGCTGGCCAAACCATTGATTTCTTTCCTTCAAGAAGCTCAGGAAGAACCTAATGCTTTGGTAAGAAGATTGAACAAAATAATTGAATCCAGTGAAAATATAAACAAAGTCAAGGATAACTTGATTACTTATTAGAAAAAGATGAAGTCTATATTTGACAGAAAAGAAAAAGAAGTTATCTTTCAAGCAGGAGTTTTAGTACTAAGATGGGACACTAGACGAGAAGAAAAGGGCAAGAATGGTAAATTTTTCCCTCTCTGTTATGGTCCATACATAATCTCTAAGGAAAGGTCAAATAACACATTCATTTTGGAAGATCTAGATGGAGAGTCAGTATAGCTACCTGTGAATGCGCAGTATCTGAAGCACTATTTCCAGCAATAAAATTCAGCATTCCACCATTGTAAATACTGGTTTTCTCATTTTTCATATGTCTCCAAGAAATATTTGACTCCATGCCCAATGGATAAGGCACTAATCTGCAGTTCTTAGTGCTTCCGTGGAAGAAAGCACTATCCCCAGGTGGAGCCAGATGTTGTGGCTCACTTGCATTTACCTTTGAAATATTTTTCAAAACACCAAAAAATCATATATGATAGAAAATGTAAAATTTTGTGTATCGTAGAGGAATTTTGATTTATATGTTGGTACATTAACATTACATGAGCCGAGTCGGGCTCGTTCACGTGTAGAACAGTTCAAATTGCACCTAGATCCAACGGCAACCCAGGAGCACAAATTACACAAGATTTATACCAAGGGGTGCCCCCACAAGCGGTCTCATTAAATACGCTCACTTGAAAATTGACGACAGATATCAACTGCGGGAACACTCTCTTCAAATTCAAAAAACCGCTTAAGTGCCCCAGCAAGTGGTTTCAGGTTTCAATGAATACATTACATGGTGATCGCTGGAGCCCATGCCCTTTACTTTCAAATCAGAGAAGGCGGAGAAATGGCACATTTCCATTAAAAAATTAAGAGTTTTGGAAGAGGCACAAAGGGAAAAACAGATGGTCAGGATCAAAGCACAAATCAGCAAAGGAGAAGATCAACGATAGAGGTTAAATCGCATCTCGCATATCGGTGAGTTTCACATTTATATGATAAGGAATCACAAGGTAAAATGTTTAAAGTGCGATGCGAAGCAGATCAGCAAAGGAGCACCATGGACCATTGGATCTGGGCATCGATCAACGGCGGAGATTAAATCACAAACCACACATCGTAAGTTTTAAAAGTTAAGTGCAAAGGGTAAGTGTTATAATCGCCAAATTGTGATGTGCGATGCGGTGGGGCTCGATTGCATAACGCACGTCGCAAGTCTTAGAAGATAAGTGCTAAAGACAAGTTAAAAACAACGAAATGTGAAGTGCGATGTGCGGGCGGATGTGATGTAATTTCAAAGGAAAAATCCAAAGGTTTTCAAATCTGGAGGTAAGGCTTTTCTTGTGTTAAGCCGCATCAGAGGAAGGAAAGAAGATTATAATGTAAAGTTGGTGAATGCCAAAATGCGAGAGAAGGCGGAACGCTGCAGGCACGAACAGAAGGGGATATGATAACATTGTTTGAAGCACAGAGGCATAAGCAAAGTCAGGCAGAAGAACCTATAGTGGAAATGTTTAAAGCACGACATCTGGATCAAGTCGAGCACTGAGGCATCCTTACAGAACTGTGCAGTTGCTGCATCATAATCAGAAAGTACACCTCAGCACTTCGGGAGGATGCATCAACAACATTAGATTAAAAAAAATGAACAATATTTCCAGTTTTAATTTGTTTTCTCGGTATGATTGCATAAGTAATCTGAAAATTTTAGGTAGTCGAGTAGTTTCAATAAGTTCAGCAGTTACGAAATACTTTGATGTATTTAATTAGATAGAAATAAATAAAAAAGGTTTCGAGTTTTGGATCTCTGGATGACTGTTAATTTGATACTGAATTTTCTGAGAAACAAATGAAAGAAGATCAAGTTTCCTACACTTTTTGATGTTGATATGTCTTTCCAGTTTCGCTCTATGTTTATTCCTCTTTGAATGAAGCGAAGTAATATAGAGGTCGGTCTCTTAATTACATCTGTGAGTAAGATTTAAACAACCTTAATTTGCGCTTCTTCACTTCATCTCTTCTCCCTTCACAAATTCTCCCTGAAACTTAAAAGTAATAGATTCTATGTTTACAACAAATTATTTTGAGTTTCCCCTCTCTTAGAAAAATCCTGATGAAAAAGTAATAGATTCTATGTTTACAGCAAATTATTTTGAGTTTCCCCTCTCTTAGAAAACTCCTGATGAAACTTTAAAGTAATAGATTATGTGTTTACAGCATATTATTTCGAGTTTCCTCTCTCTCCATGAATTTCCTCTAAAACTTAAAAGTGGTATATTTTTTGTTTTCAGTATATCATTTTGAGTTTCCCTTACATTTCTTCTTTTCATTTCATTCAAATATCATCAGTTTATGGAATTGTGAAGACTTTAATTATCTCGGATTATTGAGGGTATTAAGTGATTGAATTCCAAAGTTGTTAAATAGAGGCCATTTATTATTGTAATTGTGACATACATTTGTAAAATGTCTTAAGCACTGATTCCTTACCACAGCCAAGGGATTATCTCTTGAGATACAACACCTTCTATAAACATTGCAGATGTATATACTTAAGCTAGACCACAAATTAAACTAATCCTCTCAATCTTTGGGGCTCTAACGGTGAGGAAGAAAGAAAAACTTCTTGTCATTTTGGCTCAACCATGTTGAAGTCCTTGCAAATCAACCAGTTGGCCTCTCATAGCTTTTCAATTATTCAATGGAGAAAAATTGCATAATACAAAGCATCATTTGGAGCATAGATGTTGGAAACCCCTAACATAAATCCAATGTCTATATATTTGTAACAAAACATTGGAAAATATTAATTTTCATAGAAATGCACTATGTGGTCTTGGCTAAGATGTCTTTTCCAGGTCTATGGTAGATAAATTTTCATATGGGACAAGCTAGCCTTTCTAGGAAATGTTAGAGTTATATTGACAACCTGGGGAATTATTCTAGATCAGATAATTAACTCAACATATTTCTCAACTAAAAATTTTCAATATAGTGAGAAAATCCCATAGTGTCTTGACAAAGCTCAAGGTCGTACCTTCCCAATAGCTATGTAGTTTGAGGCCTCCTTAAAAATGAATATGAAAAAAAACCTTGGGATTATTTTAAATTCAAATCTTATTATGATAGCCATACATATCCCATAAATCTCCAACTCGAGTCTAAATTGTACTTTTAGAGGGGATTTCATCTTGAAAATGATCTTCTAAGGCATGTTGACTATAGTCAAAACAAGCTTCTATATATTCATTGACATAATTTAAAACAAGTGGGTCAGGAACATGAACGGAGTTGTGATGTTTTGAGGAAATTTTGATCAACTTTTTCTCTTTCTTTGATGATATTATCCTCTTTAGCGATTGGAGTATGATAAAATTCCAAAACATGGGCAACATATTGAGTTCTTTGCTTAACTGGAGGGAAAGTTTACCAAAGTAGGATGAAGAACTAAATGCATGGAAAAAAATGTCAAGTTCTAAAGCATGTAAGAATAAAGAATCATTAGTAGAAAAATTAAGAGGACATGATACCATGCCTTTGACCTACATTTTTAACTAAGTTCGATTCATTATTTCTAGTTTTAATTTGATGAAGATTAGGAAAACAAATAAAATCTAAACCAACATTTAAACTCTCTTTTGTTTTTTTAAATTTTTTGAGTTCATCCATAATCAAGGTCATAATGGGATCATGTTTTTTTTTGGGAATGGGAGCATGGGGTGGGTGGGCAGGGGGAGGAGGAAGCTAGATTCTGGTGAGGAAATTTTTCAAACACTACTACAAAAAATCCATTAGGGGCGATTTTTGAAACACCCCCCGTGAAAGTGATGAAAAATTAAACTTTTAAGGGGTGTTTTTTAACAACTTCCTCTTAGATACTTAGAGATAGTGGTCAAAAAGTAGTCAGGGGAGACACTTATAGATAGTGGTGAAAAGGCAGACATGGGAGACACTTATAGATAGTGGTCAATCATATGGCATGTATAACACCTCTCTTGTGCACACACACATGTATAGATGAGTCCCACCTTTGTCCTTTAGGATTGCCAATGAAATGTTTGCTCACTGACTTAAGGTATCCTCATAGACACCTATAATCACTTATTGAATAGAAAACAGATTCAACAACTCTTACATAAATATATGATCCAAATTCAACTTTCATGTCTCTGATAACTAGTCATTTTTATTCTAAAATCTAAAATCAGTTAAAACAAATAATAAAAAATAATGATTTTCTCATTATTAACAAAATTTCATTCTAATAAAAACTTACTTAAATTATTCGAACATAAAGTTCCATTTTTTCATACAACAAATTAATTCCATAAAAAAGAAACACACCTTATGTGAAAATAATTTTATCAAAATTCATTAATGTACTTTGTCATTTTCCACCATAATGATGAGATTGTTATTTATCATGTATGGTCGTTTTCATTTTTTTTATTTTAATATTGGGTTTTAGCTCTCAAATTATTAGGACCAAGGCCATTTCAGCTAGATTTGATATCCATCCCTCCCACGTTGTCAATACTGGGACCAGGGCCATTCGTTGCTATTAATGATAATAAGCAGCACCCAACGTCCCTTTTAAATACTGGACCAGAGCCATTCGTTTCCATTAATGATAATAAGCAGCACCCAAGGCCCCTTTTCATTTTTTGTTTAGAGCACCTCTTCCGCGTTCTCTTTGGCTCAACAAATCGATGGCGCCATAGATACCAAAAACTGGAGGAACGAGGATTCCAAATAGAAGATCGTAAATAATATGTACTCAATCGACTTTGAACACCTATCTTTTTTGTTTTTTTTGTGTTTTTAATCTGGCTCATTGTGGATGTTCTAGTTTCCATTTGGATCCATTGATTGATGATAGTTTAGGCCACTAGTCAATCCATAAAAAATTATGTATGATTTAGGAATTTAAAATCATGTTTAGGAGAGGAGGGGTTATGTTCCAGTCGAATTTAATAATTCAATACAACTTGGTCTCGCTCTATGTTGAAACATACCTCTTCTTCACCCTCACTCTCACTCACATATTCCAATAGGGTTTTGAAAGGCTTGGGTATATTCTCCCCCAGCAGGGCCTTCAATGCCTCCTCAAACTGAGACCCTAAAATATGACTAAATGCCCTAGCAGTATGATACCACTGCTCCTTCTATGTCCCAATTCCCAGCCTGTGCCGACGGTTTCTGAGAAGGAAGTCGAACAATGTAAACTCGGACGAGTACATCGAAGATTTTCTTTTTCCAATCTCCAATTTCTTGATCGGGTTCATCATTGGTTGTCATTATTTCCTCCCTAATTTTGTTTAGTATGACACTATAATGAACCCAAGCAAGTATATAAGCGAAATAAGGAATGATTGTAAGATAATAAAATCAATATTGAGGTAGTAGTAATAGAGAGTGAATTTCATCGTGGATGTTCTCTTTTTGTGTTACCCAAGAATCAGACAATATATAGCGGCCTGCAATTAGGATTATGAGAAATTTTCTATCATCAAGGTTGAAACAAAGGTCTATGCAACCGCGGTGGGTGACACAGGTGGTTTTCATTCCCGGGTGGTCAGTTCTTCATTTAACAATGTAAAGGATGGGAGATTGTATCAAGATCCTTTGTATACGATATTATGCTTGCTGCTTAAAGAGTCCCTAAAAAGGTTTATAAAGGTCACCCTAAAAACCAAAATTGGTCTGGCTGGATGGCTCAACCTTGTCTGACTGGATGGAGACGGGGCGATACCGATCGAAGTATCCCCTCACTTATGTCAGGCGAGTGGTTTGTTTCCTTACCCCTCATTTTATCAAGCAAGAAGTGCCCTACCCGTCAAGCTTCAAGGCATGAGAATCCCTCCCTTCAAAATCAATTCCCTAAAGCAGTAATCCCAGCCAAGACCTAAACCAGAATATCCTATCAAGGCCTTATGATTGATTGTGTGTTCAAAGCCCGAACGTTTCACCCTTTCTTTGGCTTTAACTCATAGTTTTTGATGCAACATATGTCTTTCAATCAGGTAGTATTGCTTCTATTGTTGGGTGAGTGCAATGCGATGTGTTTTGGTGGTCTTCCTTCGCCCAGCACAACTAAACTAACAGTGTTGGTAGAAACCCAACGTATATGACTCATTGGTTCAGCAGGGTAAACAAGTAAGTAAATCTATGTAAGATAAAAGAAATTTCTCGTAAAAGGCAAGGTCTAAAAAATGGGTAAATCGAGCTTGTGGCAGCAATCCAAGTGGTGGGTCTGGGACAGCACTGGCAGGTAATAACATAAAAATTCAAGTTAGGTCAGCAAGAAAAGCAATATCTTCTTTATGGCCAACACCTCAGCCTTCCTTATGGTTATGCGTTTGGTGTCGTCGGGTCAGCATGCTTATCATCGGTAGGTTGATCGGAATCAGGGTTGGGGGTCAATGCATTCATTCATTACTAGAAATGAATATTTTTCTCAATACCTTGCAAGGAAATTTCCCCAGTCATAGTCCCAATAGCATCAGTTTCTTTATCAACATTAGTTGCAATACCAGCAAGGTATTCTGAAATTCAGCCATCAATTCTTCAGCACCAACAAATGGCCTTGCCACAGAGCCAGCCACGGCCACAACAATCTAATATCCAACTAGCTCAACAATCTGGTCTCCAATTAACTCAACAATATATTATACAACACTCTCGACCCTCTATTATACAACCTGTTCAACAATCTCAACTTCAACAAGCTCAACAATATATTGTACAACAATAATCTCATACTACCCTTTAGTTGTTGAGAATTTGACTTCATCTAAGAATAGATGAAAGATACATTTGGATATTCTTCTAATATTTTAGATTAATAAAAAATGTTTTGTCCCCTTATATGGGCTAACTGTGGGTTTTCCAACATCGATGGAGTTGTCAGTTCAAACTAGACAATCATTTGTTGTTGACGGGAAGGAAAAGGTTTATCACAAGGTAAGATAGGTCACATTATAATTTTTCTACCATTGCTACAACAACCAAATAAAACACAACAAGAAATGCAGCCAAGACTCTAGACAACTGGTGATTTTTTTTAGCAGCAACAACATATTTCTATTGAACAACAAAAGAAAATCTTACAATAGCGAGGGCTCTCGGAGGTGTCTTCTACTAAATCCACTCTGTTTCATTTACATTTTATATACCTTATCCCATTCGGATTGTAGTTAAGGCTTTATTAAATATCAATGATGATTATCTATCATTGTCATGTTGTATCTATTGTGTGTATTTGACTTTATCTAAGCATAGATTAAAGATACATTTGGATATTCTTCTAATATTTCAAATTAATAAAAATGTTTTGTCCCCTTATATGGGCTAACTGTTGGTTTTCCAGCATCAATGGAGTTGTTCGTTCAAACTGGACAATCATTTTTTGTTGACGGGAAGGAAAAGGTTTATCAAAGGGTAAGATAGGTCACATTCTAATTTTTCTTCAAATTTACAATATTTTGGGATGTCCTTTGCATTGGTCGTTGTATATGTATCTCCATTCTTTCACAATTATCAGTCTTCTATATTTTAGAATAAGTGCTCTTTCTCTAAATAGTATTGGAGCTTTGTCTAATTGGGAAATATGCCAGGTCATATTTACCATTTAATTGTTCACAATTATGAATCAATACAACAACCCATTAAGAGATTCCTTGACATACCTGTACTATATGCCTTTTTTTCCCTTTGTTTCAATCTGAAATACCTTGATAAATATTTTTTTCAAAAATTCATATTATATTTCTTTTTTGACCAATAATGACTTCAATAATAACTTTTCACTATCAAGCCAAACTATGATTATAAAGAATAATCTTCCCTACATAAGCGAGGGGAACCAACATATCCAATTAGCTCTCAAGGGTCTAGAGATTCTATGTAGATTCTCTTGAGATTGGAAGCTTTGACAAATATTTGGTGTCTCGGGAACAAAAAAAAGTGATAGAAATTGTGAAGTTATTAATGCAGCTCCAAAACTTGAAGGAGATGTATTATCCAAAGATTAAATAATTATTTATAAAGCTTTCAGCGAAATGTCAAGAGGTGTGTTCCTTTCCTTCCTTAGTTCTAACTTCTAACTGCTCTTACCTTTGTCAAATTTATAAAATAACATGGTGGCATTATGACTATATTACAAGTGAGATATGGAAACTTCAAATCATAGAGTGAATTATTCTTATGAGATTGCAAGAATAGGTTGGGGTTTTTATGGCAATGCAATCCATGTAGCCACCATTAACGACGATAAAATTGTTTTCAACTTTTCATGTATACAAAATGAATATCAATGGTTATGACAATTTGGTATTTTAGTTAATTTTTTCCTAAATGCTCATAGAATTGTTGTTTTATTATCCCATGGCACCTAATCAATTTGAAAAGCTTAAGCACTACAAGAAAACATTGCAACGTATGATGCAATATATTCAAGTATTGAAGAGAAACATTCCATTAGGGTCATTAGGGTTTAAAGAGGATAAGTTTGATTCTTTTGAGAAGCAAATTCACGCCATTATGAACTCATTTAAGCAGATAAAATATTCTCCACAACAACAACAAGGACAACAATAACTTGCAAATCAGACTGTCATCCAAGTGCAATCTATGCAGCAACAACCACAAACTATGTTATCTCATATGCAGGAACAAGAAAAGCATGTTAATCAACTCCAATAGATGAATTTACATCCTTTTGATACTTCAATGCAATCAAACATCGTGACATCCATTCAACATGGTTCCATGCCTTTACAAAAATCTGGTGTTCAAACATCATAACAAAATTTTTATACTACAATGCAGTATGCTGCCAATATAAGTTTAATGCAAGGAACCAGTGTAGCTAGCTTATAGCAAAGTTCAGTAAACCATTTTCAAAATAATAATATTACTTCTCTTTAGGAGAATAATTATCCTTTTCAGCAGAATAGTATTAACTCCATACAGCAGACTGGTATCAATCATTTATAGAAACATAATATAAATACCCTGCAACATCACCACCATTATCTGAAGCAGTAATAAATTCTACAAGCACAAGTAAAGATGTAGCAGCAATGACATATTCAACACCCCCTACTACAACAACAACAAATCTAACAACAACAGTAACAGAAGCAGCAATAAGTTGTTCAATTACAGGTAGATTTTTTAGGAACAACAAATGCCACAACTTCAACAAATTAACTAGTTGAATATTGACTTGAGGACAAAGTAGTCTTCTATTAAAAAAGAATTTATGCCACAACGCCATCAGTTAATTCAACATTTAGTTTATGAACAACAATAGCACCAGCTTAAGACAGGATCGGTATTTTCTGTTTCTTCACCTCAACTGCTCCGGGTTGTTTCTCCACACGTTTTTCAATATTCCTCTCCACAGATGCATCAACAAAGTAGAGTAGCGTATTCACTTCAAGTTTCCAAAGTTGTAACTCTCATGCATCCTGCAACCTCGCCATTTATGGCTCCCTCACCCTCTACTCTCCCACTTCCTTCACCTCACATAGAAGATGGTGAGAAGAAATCTCATTGCATTTCTTCAATTTCAAATGTTGGAAATGCTCAGGGATTTCAGCATCCCACTCCTATATGAAAACAAGCTGAATCTCTAGCTATTAGAACACCTGGAATTTCTACTCACTACTATTAGTTGACTTTCCTCATAGCCCAACTCAGAATAATATCAACTAGGATGGACATCAAACTGTTTTACCTGTTGTTTCTTCAATTTCAAATGCTAAAAATGACGAGGGATTTTAGGAGCCCACTCCTATACGAAACCATGTTGAATCTCTAGATATTGGCACACCTATAATTTCTACCTCATCACTATTAGTTGACTTTCCTCCTAGCTTAGCTCAGATTACTATCAACCAGGATCGACACCAAACTCTTTCACCTGGACCCCTAATAGAATACAAATCAAGCACAACTGAACCCCCCTTGGAGCGCTTGGTAAAAGTGGTATGCAAATATAAAACTCTCTTTGTTGGTTTATTTCCTTTTAAGTTTTTCCCAGTATTTCAACAAATTTGTCATGAAAATTCTATTTGTTTTTAGTTGCTACTGATACATTAATAGCGAAATCTTCATAATGTATGCAAATATTATATTCCATAGCCCGTAGAGAGTAGTTTTGTTTCAAATAACACAATATAGATGCATTTTTCTGAGTCTTCCATTTACATGTCAATACAGTTTATGTTTACATCCTTTTGTGTTTGTCTAGAAAAACAAGCAATGTTCCTTTCAATATATCAAAAAATGGAATTCATTGTTTCATCGCTGATGTAATAGACATGCAACCAATATTATAAATTTCATGCCATCATTATTTGTATTACTATTATGGTAATTCAGTACAGTTTCTATTAGATGTTGTAATGGGAATCTCGAGGTTTATGTTTTGTGGGCAACGATATCCTCCATCAAGTCACATTATAATGCATATTTTTGCCCAAAGACAATTATCATTCATTGCAAGCAATTAGCTAAAAGGCAGTGCAGAAATTCTCCAAGGATGTAAAGGAACAATAAGTTAAAAACTTAAAACTAATGCTATTGCTCGGGCTATTGAGACATATGTTTGAATGGTCACTGTTACTATTAAAATTTCGCTGACAAGTAATTTATATAGTAGGAGCATAGAGCTAGGGGTTGGTTAGAAAACCTACAGGAGCTTTACTTTAACTTATTACATTACAAGTCCCAGGGATTATTATACTCTTTTTTTCTTTCGAAGATTTATCTTGGAGTTGAATTCACTATATATGTGTTACATACTAGAGGATGATTTCTAGTGATTGCATTGTGCATTTGCAACTAAGAAAATAGTGATGAAGGAATGACATTGGGAGTCTTAATTGTAACAAACTACAATAATTATGGTCGAAAAGCCCTTCCAAATGTACCATGTCCTATCTAGAGGATTGTTCATGTATAATTTTTAGTTCCTTCTTTTCCATTTTATGTGTTTATGGATTGGTATTCAAGGAAGGGAGTCCTAATATGGAAAATAATCCCATCATAGTGACATTCCACTAAATAAATAGCTTCTATTTAGGATCTTAGCAATATAAATATTATACTTTATCACTTGTCAATCACTAGCAAAACCGATATATGAAGTGTTAGACTCTCTTATTACTATTCCAATTCACCATCTCTGTGTTACACACTGGAGGATGAGCTGCTTATCATTGGATTGTGCACACTGCATATGCACCGTAGAAAATAGTGATCAAGGAATGGCATTGGGGGTCTCTATTGTAACAAATTACAATAATCCTGGTTGAATAGCCCTACCTAATGTACCCCATTATGTTTATAGGATTGGTTATGCCTGCTTTTTAGTTCCTTCTTTTCATTTTATTTGTTGGTGGATTGGCATTCAATGAAGGGAGTACTAATATGGAAAAAAAAATCCCATCATAAGGACATGCCATTGTAGTCATAGATCTCAATTAGGACCCGAGAAATATAAATATGAGAGACTTGATTGGCTTTGTGTCACCAGCAAAAGTAACATATAGTGTCAGTCTCTCTTATTATTATACTAGAAATGAAGAATCTCAAAATGTGATATTGGCTATTATGAGAATTATAATATGCTTTTGATCGACTTTGTTAGGTTTGACTAATTACCAAGTTTCCATCATCACTTTCTTGGTGCTAAGTAACTTTATGAAATACTTGAACTAAAACTATAACTATATTATGCTGGCATGCTTGGACCACTTTTTCTAGTTAAGGTTTGCACTTAAAAAATATAAACACAGTCATAATATTTAGTGTGAATACTACGGAAATTGACTATTAACTAATATTTGGTTGCATGTTGATATGTATATATCATGTAAGGTTTTTTGGTGTTATGCTGTGTTCTGAATTACATGGATCAATTCAATCTCCCCAAAGGCCTTGAGTTTGGTTGTGAATGAAATAGGCCCAGTGGTAAGCTTGATAGATAGGATAGTAGGATCTGCACTAGGTAATGATTCCAAGGCTGTTGCTAGAGAAGATTTAGTTTCTATGGTAAAATTCCATTTGCAAGCGAGAAATCCAATATTACAGGATGGAAATTATGTGACAAAAAGAATGAGAAGTTGCATTAGTTCCATGCCCCTCAGCACTGTATCTTTAGGTGATATTATGACCAAAAGTCTCCAACATCTTAATAATGTAGTCTCCAGAAATGGAATCTACAAAAACTTCTAATATCAAGAGGCCGAGATTGGAGATATGTTATTTATTCACTTGTTTCTAATGTACTATTATAGTTTTTATGTGTGTTTGTGTTTATTAACTTGTGTTTTCATTAGTCCATGTCACCCTGTACCTGTGCATTTTGCACTCACTAACCATGCAAGTTTATAGATTTTTATTTTATCTACCAATCTTCCTCTTCCATTTCAACATTAGCAAAATATATCTTCAAATATGTGCATCCTATTTCAATTTTTATGTATCTCTTCAATCATTGTTTACTTAATTTAAGTTATTCGTCATCTTTATTTTGTTTTGTATGCAGTGTCATTTGAACCTTTGGAGTCTTTAAACTAGTGTAGATTGACTCAGCTAAGACTCATGATTCTTGTGGAGTCTTGTCTAGGGTGAGTACTCACCTAAGACTGGCCCACAAAAATATTTGCTCACTAGATTCATGGGAAACTTCTGATGCCTGCCAAGACTCACCGAAACTTGCCAATGACCATACTCACCACAAACCTGCAATATTTTTTGTGCATATAATTTACTGTATTTTAAGGATTTCTTGTCTTTGTTGAGCCTTTCCCAAGTCATTAGGTCTCGCCAAGTCCCATGGAAGCCAAGTCTTTTTTGATTCCATGACATTGGTGTAAATAGCTGACATAATTTTTTTTGTTCCATTTCTTCAAGGCATCTGTAGGTGTGAGCTTGTGGTTTCTTTTCTACCAGGTGATTCTTTTTGGCCACATCACCTGATTGCAATTTATTGATGTGTCTGTCGTCATTTTAACTTCTTCCAATGCAAGTCAAGATAACATGTTTTTCTATGTTCAAGCATCTTTGACATCATCCTTGAGCCCCTGCCGCAAGATTATCTCTCTTTCATCTCTGCAATAGTCACATTGATGGTTGGGAATTAGAAATTTAGTCCCATTACACTCAAAAATAAAGAGATAGGGTGGTTGAGATGATGTCATACTTCAATGAGGTTCAATCAAACTTGAAACCATGTACAAACTTGAGATGTTGTTCAAGGTTCCTTGTTCTTCTATGTCAACTAGATCTTGCAGAGGTTATGCCAATGAGGAGGGTTAACTTGGAATCCACAATCTCTATCCTTTTTTTTGAAGAAAGAAATGCCTTTGACGAGACTTGGTTTAGTGAACATGATCTCTTATGAGCGACTTAGCCTAAATTGATCACTTATCCACTTTATTGTATTTTATTGGAGACTTGGCCAATTTCAATCACTCTTCCCACAACTTTGTACTCTATATATAAGCGTAGTCTTTCGTCTAGGAAAACCACACCTACGCTTCCTATATATATATATATATATATATTTGGCTTCCTCAATAGGTGTACAGTTCTGGAATACTCTTATCATACTCAAATACTTTATTACTCCTGAATCCGTGTGTATATTTTTGCATTGTTGGTTTTGTTCTTATATCAATTGTGTTTTTGTCAAATTTTTATTTATTGAACAACTGCATCTTCAGGTGTCAACAATTGCAGGAGAATGGTTTGAACCATTGGATATAAATGGTAGGTGACAAGATGTATATGAGTGTTTGGATTTTTCTAAGGGCGGCGTGGAATTTGTTGCATTAAGTATATGGTTCAACCTCAAACACTGCCATTATATTTCCTGTTGGTGTCTCTCTATCATCAATTAGAAATGGCATGCTTAAGGTATGGTTTAAATACTTTTTGTTAATTGAATATCTTTCTTTCCTCCAGAACTTGCATAACTGCATCATATTTGTTGCATTTAAGTTCAATTTCCTCTTTTTGGAACAATAAAGGTCTTGATTGTAATGGGTCTTCATCCAAAGGGTTTACATCATGCATCAAAATGAGAAATGAAAATATTTTCTCCCATTGATTTTTCCCTAGTTTTGGTGTGCTAAATTAGGCTAACTAGAAACAAAAGTATTGATTGTTCCCCTATATGAAAATAAATTTTATTTTTATGGTTTACATCCACATTTACAGTGAGGACTAGACTCATGGTCCAAAAAACTAAAGTTGTGATATTTTAATCCACCAAAAGCTCAAAATGGGAAAAGATAAACAATAAATTAGAGAGATTATTTAGTCTAGTACTTTTTTTTTGGTGAATCTTGGTGGTGCTTCTAGTTGATCCGCGTGTGGATGGCTCAAAATGGACAAAGGTAAGCACAAAATTAGAGATATTCTTTTTTCTATTACTCTATTTTTTTGGTGAACCTTGGTGGTGCTTTTGGTTGATCCATCTACTGTGTGTGGCTGGCTCAAAATGGGCAAAGGTAAACACAAAATTAGAGAGATTATTTAGTCTAGTACTCTATTTTTTTGGTGAATCTTGGGTGGTGCTTATGGTTGATTCGTCTGCTGTGTGTGGATGGCTCTTTATTTTTCTCATGCTGCTCTCATATGCCTAACTCATCTCCCTGTTAGGTTGCATTCTTTCGCAGTTTCATCTTTATAAGTTTGATTGATAGATTGAAAAAATTATGACTTTGGCAGAGCTCATTCTTTCTTTCTCAAATTCCTTTTTGTTCACCTATGGTGGTAAGCTTATTATCATAATGTCATTGCAGTTTTTATTTGAGTGATTTCAAAGATGTGAAAAAATTTCAAAAAGAAACATGGGTAGACCATACATGAAGGCTGCAATGATGGATTTTAGAAAATTTTAGAATCGTCCTCTTCATCTCCAATGTTATTGCTAGGGTTAAGAAGACCTATCTAAGGTTATCGTAAATATACCCTAAATATGTAAAAAACTATAATAATTCTTGATTTTTCCATAGAGCCTTGGATAGATGGTGATTGGGTGCTCATTAAAGGCACTCCTTGATGTGAAGTCACTAGTTCAATTCCCCCCCGATCAGGGTGATATATTGGACATGATGAAGATGTAGTCCCACCAAGTTTACAAAAAAATAAAAAAATCTCGAGTTGAATTTTATATGGAGTAGGAATTTTATATTCTAAGTGGTGAGAATAAACACTGTATTCCATGGTATTTCATCAAGTACTTTTGATAATTTATTCCAATCGTCACTAGAAAAAGTATTATAGTTTTCGACTATAAAGACTCCATAATGAGAGTATGGGGAATAAGTAACCACATTCTCAAGGGCTATTTGAAAACTCTCAAATGCCTAGGAGCCAATGCCACCAATTCCTTTTATATCTAAATTCTTACCAAGACTTTGAGCTAAACATAAACAACAGAGTACACAAGGTTGTGAAAGATATAGAGAATGGAAGTTCATGGTTGCTGAAAATATTCTACCAAATGATGTTTGACTTGCTCCTTGAGGACCATGGAACTCATAAACTGGGGCAATATTTCTCCTCACTATATCATTCATGAGAGCTCGAGATGCTAAATTTTTTCTAACCAATTCTCCAAATGTATTTGGAACATACTTCAGAGACAAGCTCCTACATCTAGGCTTGAGATATCAAACAACCACTTCCCATAATATCTTGTCTATGTCCAAATGATCGATCAATCTTGTTTCAGAAACCATGTCAATATTTTGTCTAAGATAGATTTTATGGTCAGCATAGAGATCTAGCTCACCTAAAGGAATTATTCCTTGTGTATTTGTATATGTACTTTTATGAGACTCACATGGCTCCATTAGTAGGGGAAGTGACTCGGAATCAAAGTCTAAATATTAAATAGAATGATTAGATGTTTCTAATGTAGTATAAAACACCCTTTGAGAACTGTAATAAATTTGTGATGCAAGCCCTTCAATTTTTTGTGTTTTCAAATTTGAAAGCCCACATGAGAGGATCCTACTTGCCAAATCCAATATATGTTTGCCTCTACCGTGTAGTATGGACCAATTCCAAGGAATCCCACAACCCTTTTTGGTAATATCAATGACTTTTGATTTACCACTTCTTGCTTGAAGTCTAGTCTTTTGTGAAACTATGAAATATTTGTTACTAATCCCACCATGACTACCATAGTTCAAAGCAACTAAAACTGAAAAATATTCACAATTCTCTCTTGCTTCTCCGTGAATGCACCTCTTAATGCCTTTTAACTTGTGTTTTCTTGACCCGTCCATTTACCCTGCTGGCCAATTTGGGTGATAATGTGATTCAAAGCAAGAAGTTGAACAATCCTTATCATCAATTGGTGAGCCTTTCTGTGCTTCCTCATAACTAATTCTATATTTCATTAGACAATCATTATTTTGAAAGAGGTGTGGAGAACAAACCTTGAGATCATTTTCTACTTTGTTTTTCAAGTTACCATCCAAAGTATTTGATATATTGTCTTTAGTATCCCTGTTAATGCATCTTGGGGGTAATGCCATTATATATGCATTAGATTCCATTCTCCCTTCAGAATGAAATGCACCACTTGAAAACGTGTCATTTCTATAAAAATCCTTTTCTTAGGGCTTCCTTTCAAGCTCATAATCACTTCTCCAATTTTCAGGAGTCAAACGGTGAAAAGAAGTGATAAGGTTAATGAATACCCATCCCAGCATAGGGTTTTCCCTATGCACAATATCCTCCCTAAAGATAGAGAGGAGGGAAGGAAGATAAAGGATTAGTCTATAATATTGGACCTTCCCCCATTAATGTTGAATGTGGATTGTGTGAAGTTAGAACCTCCTCAAAACACTAGTGTACCAGTAGTAAGTACCAACAAAATTCCACAACTAGGAAAAGGGGATTTTTGGTGGAGAATTGAAAGGAGCCACTAAAGTATGTTGCATATAGGATATTCATGAAGAAAAATATTATAGTCTAGAATAATAATATTTGTAGAAATTGTGGACCTATGACTGAAAATTGTCTTAGCAACATCATTTGTCTCTTACTTGGCCTCAATTATTTTTTATTGCTTTTCATACCCGAGGGTTTCGTATCCTTATGGGATCTTGGTTGTCTTTGAAGGATTGGATTGAGTTTTTGAATTATTTCTTCATCTCCTTTAACATAAATATCACATATTACAAGGGATATTATATTGAGTTTATTCTTTCAAAGGCTTTTTGGTTCAGCTTTATACTTGTCCATATAGAAAATAAGGTCGATTTGAAAAATACCTCTTATGGTTGCTTTGCTACTCAAATTTCATTATCTTTCTGATGAATATCGATGATGATGTGGATGGAATTTTGTGATGATGTTTCGTTTATAGACTACAATTCCTTCATTTTATATGTAACGTCATCATCATGCATGTGAAATGGCATCTAGTTTGTTTTTATCTATTTTCTTTTGATTTAATTTTATAGTTGGAAACTTAGACCAGTCCATATTTGTTACATAGGTCATGTTTCCTTCTACATTCCTTGGAACAGGTGAAAAATGGATTTTGATGAAGATTTTTTATATTTTTTGAGTTTGACATTGGTGAGGCTACATCATAGTCATGTTCAAGAATAACACACAAATAGGGTGGGAATTTGAACCAGTGACTTAACATCTAGGAGTGCTTTAATAACACACCCGATCATTGTTTATCAAAGACCCCGTAGACGATGAAGGAAATTAGAGTTACTAAATACTTAAATTGTGAAGTAGGTTAGTTCTAAATTGATACTGTCTAGATATAATATATTTTATTGTTGTTATTTGTCCTTCATATTTTTTTTCCATTTTGGTTATGGAAGATAAAATATTCTTCCAATCTCTATTATGAATCTTCATGAACATATTGGCATCTAATAGTTAAATATTAATAGGATTTTGTTGAAATTTTGTGTGAGGAGGTATATAGTTTTTTAGCAAATACAAACACAAGTCTTCAAGGATAACATAGAATTGAACCATTGACCCATATAATGTCAAATGGTTCTACAATTGTTTCCAAAATTCTACTTTTTACACCATCTAGTGACACCACTTATTATTTTACTTCATAATGGTTGCAAGTAAATTTTTTAAAAGCAAATGGATGGGTTTGGAAATGATGCTAAAAACAAATATCCCCGTGGAGGTCTGGTGGTATTATTTGCTGACAAATTGGCATGAGAATGATGATAATCCCTCAGCTTTGTCATGAATGTATCCATCAAATTGGTGAAAAATGAGTGATCAACTGCCCAACCACAGGAATATTCTGTAAATTCCACCCCCAAAATGGTTTATGAGACCACAGGGATGAAGGATGGTTGTTGGATTTATTTCTCATCCATCCCAACCCACAATACTAAAAAATATAGCCACAACCAGACACCAACAGTTCTTTCCCTCATTGAAAGCTTATTTAGGTATCTCACCCAACATTCAAACAATGACAAACCTCTTCCACATAGAAAAACACAACACAAGGTTATGATCTCCATTGAATCCATCACCTCTAGTTCCATAATGTTGGGATAAAGAATTTGAGCTACTGGTTTCTCTTTGGGAATCTTTGAAATTCATATACCTTGGCTCATTGCAGCGATGAATCAGACAATTGAATAATGTGATTTCAAAGATATATTAGCTCATTTCCAGTTTACATTGATTTAAACAAGTGAGTAATGAGATTCCATGTTGCTTACTCTACAACTCTCTCTTCAAACACAATGTCTTCCTTCCACTTCTACCACAACCCTTCTATCTTGGGAAAGACTCACACATATTTCAAGATCACGGGCTTCTTGGGTTGGTTATATGGAATTCCAGCTATGGAGGCATGTGTTCTCTCAGCATGAGGAAGAATGTAAGAATGACAAGGAAAGAACCTCTCCAAGAAAAAGTATATGTTATGTATCCCATGCATGAGGATCATGTGTCTTCCATATAACATTTTGAGTTTGGACTTGGAACATATGATCAATAGGGTACATGAATTTTTTTTTAATATAGCATGGTTAAAAGATAAAACCTTTGTAAGCAACACATGGCAACAATGATATATTGGGTTATAAGAGGCACCCCAACCCTTGATAATAAATCCCATGCGATGTTGTCATATGGTGTTTCAAGATAATTCATGCAAGATTTATAGGCAACTCCCTTCGACCAACTCCATGTAGAGGGCCATATTTTCCATAAAGAGAGAGATCCCCCAAACCAGATCCATCTCTTTTACCCAAATTTCTATCTAGAGCCTGAGATGGTAGGATAGCTTCCCTTTTGACTTTAGAGGAATACCCTCTGTTTGATAGTGGGCAATTGATGCATTTATTCTTATCCTATAATTGGCTCCTGAGCTCTGTCTTTCTTCTTCTTAGCATTGTGATAGCCATGCTTAGATCGTTTTAAGTAGGACCGATTCTTGATTTTATAGGGGTGTCCTTTGAATCCCACTTTGTACTGCCACTTATGAATTGAGTAGTCTTGTTGATGTAATTTTGGTCATTTTTTGGATATTAAGTAATCCATCTTACCTTCCCAAGGACTCCCTTTGCTCTTCCACTCTTGGATTAAGCTCTTGTGTTGCTTCTCAAGCAATATTTTTGGAGGTTATTATATTATTTATTATACTTTGGTTTTATAACAGATAAGAATAACATCAAAACCTAGCTTGCATGCCATTTGGACTCATGACCATTCAATAGTGGGGCATTTTCCTTGGGTTTTTAGCTAACAAAATTTTCAAAGCATGTTCACATTCTATAGTATGGGGTCACAACAATTCGACCCTCTTGGATTGACACAATTCTCATAAACCACTGCATTGCAAATAATACATGATTTAGTCTTTTATAATCCAGGGGTTAGAATTGGAATCTTAAATTCTCCAGGTCATAAATTCACTTACAAAAACTAATGGGGGGGATTTTATGTTTGGACAGTTGGAAAGATCTTGAAAAAAAAAAATTTACATTGTTGTTGGTCATTTTTATTTGTGATTTAGTATCAACTCTATTGCTTCATTAGAATTAAGTCCATTTTGTACAGGCAGATAATTGAACACATTATTTTTTTCCAATGTTTTGTAGTCTTAGAGTGAACTAATTATTGTATTATCATTTGGTGTTCACTGTTGAAAAGAGATTCTCTTATTGTGATAAGTTTCAATATTTTTTATTTGTTGGTTACTGTCATGTTTTGAGTGTGGACTTGTGAAATTCCAAATTGCATGTCGATTTATGTGAAGGGGATATATATAATTTATTTTTTTATTTTACCATGTGGTTCCCTCGAGATATGTGTTACATTTGCACAGAAGTTTAGATATCATTCATATATCTAAAATTTCTAATTTCTAATTTGAATATTTACGTGATAAAGGAAAGAAAAAGGTCTCAATTATAAAAAGTCACCCAACAACAACAATGATATTTTTTCATCTGTCTTCATCAATGCTCTTCTTCCATATGCTATCCACTTGTGACATTTCCTTTGCAATATTTGGTGCATTTGCAAGTTATAGGTTATTTGTAGGCTATAAAAGTCTTCAGAGTTTCAATTCAAATTGAGTATTAAACTAAACATATTGATTCTCTTATACGTAACTATTTTTCCCTCCACCCACTTTTCATAACGTCCATAACCAATAGGTAGAGACCTGCAGATTCGATGATGTTTTTCTTGTTTATTAAAAGATGTTGGAAATATTTTCATTAATGGAAAAGGAACAGAAAGGAGCAACACTAGAATTATTATTAAGAACAAAGGAGCATATTAGGATCAACTGGAGTATAAAGGAGCAATAAGGAAAATAAGGAAAAAGTGCAATGGAGGAGAAGAAAAAAGAAAGAGGAGCATCAAAAGGCCAAAGGAGTAAGGCAGAGGAACAACAAAGAGGCATGGATCAACACTAGAATTATCATTAAGGAAAAGGAGTAGAGAGGAGTAGTAAGAAGGCAAGGATTAGCATTGGAAGCTTTATCAAGGAGCGAAGCTACCAAAGGCAGCAAGCTGGGTCAAGTTGTGAACATGTTGGGTGAAGTCGTGAACGCATTGGGTCAAGTTGTGAACATGGGTAGAGTCGTGAATGAGCGGGTCGAGTCGTGAAAAAATCTATGCAGAATAGTGTTCAGAGGCTCCACCACAAATCACAATCACAACAGCTTATATGTTAAGTTATCACAACCTAACTTTTTAAGTTGCGATGCGATAAGAAGTGGGGTTTGCAATGCGATGTGATCACATATCGTAAATGACAATGGAAGGAGTATCGAAAAAGAACTAAGACATAGAAATTATGAAATGTGAAGTGCGTGAGATGACATGGCAAGATGACGTGGCAGTGACATGGATATGATGTGGCAGTTACGTGCAAATGACATGGTAGTGACGTGCCAAGGTGGCATGGCATGATGACATAGAGATGACATGGACCTGGCTCGCATATTGCACATCGCAAGCTCAGGAGGATAAGCACTCAAGAATCATCTTGAAATGTTGAAGTGCGAAATGCGATAAGAGTATCGGATGCGATATGCTTCAAAACTAAAGTCTAGAGGATTTAAAGTTCGGAGTGGGACCCATTCACATACCACACATCACTATCAGTTATTCTTATATTTATATGTTAAGTCATCGCAAGATAATTGTTTTAAGATGCAATGCGATAAGAAGTGCGAGATGCGATATGAGGAGCAGACGCGATGGAGTTACAAATCCAAAGACTAAAGAATTAAAGTCTGGTTGTGGAACCCAATCAGATAAGCACTTAATAATCATGTTGAAATGCAAAAGTGCGAATTGTGATAAAGAGGATGGATACGATGTGGGCCAACACGGAATTTTAAAGGGTTTCAAATCTGGATGTAAGGCCTTTTTTTTGAAGAAATCACATCGGAGGAGGAAAAGGAGGATTATAATGTAAAACCTATGGAACACCGAAATGTGATAAAGGAACCATATGCGATGTAGCTGAGAAGTACCATTTAACATATTTCAAATCCGGTCGTAAGATTTTTATCCTTTGAGAAATCGCATCAGAGAGAAAAGGAGCCTTATAATGGAGATCACCTGAATGCTGAAATGCAATGGAAGTGGATGCAATGCATTATTCAAAGGAAATAAAATAGATTTAAAGTCCAACCTTATGCCTGTTTAAGTGGAAAAAGGTTTGAACGCAGCTAAAGGAGACTCGGGTAAGTGACCCGACACAGAACAAAGGGTAAAGGAAAAAGATGAACGTTGCGGTAATAAGAAGACATGTACCAGGGGTCGAGTTGGGCTCAGAAAGACCTCTGGGCAGACTTAGGTGTTGAGAAAATCAGAAGGCTAAAATTTGTGAGCAAGAGAAGAAAGGTAGCTAGGCAGAGTCGGGCAAAAGGAGATATGGTGGCACTGTTGGAAACACAACAGCATGGGTCTAGTTGGGCAAAAAGGCAGTTATGCAACACAATTAGAATATAATAGCAGAAACATAAAAGACAAAGGGACAATAAGTAGAAGAGGTAAAATGCATAGCAAATCTAAGAAGTTGAAAGGGATGAGTTGAAATATTTTGTACGAATGTAAATTTATTGATATATTTTATATTGTTTGTGATGCAAAGGCAAGTCTCCAAGGCAAAGCAAAAACTCCATTTGATACTAAAATAAATTTATATATTGTTGAAACATTTTGAATATGTTGAGTGAGGAAATGAGTGGGTGGAAGGCAAAGAGTCATGCATGTTCACTTCATATTCCCTTATAGAATGCAAACACCCATGAAGTTATCTCTATAAATGTTGTTATTTTAATGTGCATAGAGAAGTGAGAGAGAAGAAGAATCAGAAATAGATGATAGAGATGATGTGCACATTAGGAGCTGATATGAAGCAGAAATGTAGGCTAAAAAGGCAGTAGTGAAGAAGGAGTAAAATAGAGCTGATATCCAGGTAAATCAGCATATGATTTTTATTGTAGTGTGAGGGAGTTGGAGCTTCCATATCAAGTTGTAGCTTGATATATGTCCAGTTGCAGCTAGTTAAGGTAGGAGCCTCCTGTGGGTTGTAGACTGCATAAAATAGATGGGAGTTGGAGCTTCCTTGCAAGTTGTAGCTTGCAGAAATTGAGGTAGTAGCCTCCTATAGGTTGGAGCCTACATAAAATTAGTTGTGTGAGGGAGTTGGAGCTTTCCTTTGCATCACAACAATAATAAGATGTGGTTTCCTCCCTTATGGGTTTCCACTTATCTATGTTGTCTATGTGCATGATGATTATGTTTTGATATATTGTGTTTAATCTTCTTACTACTTAATTGGCCACATATTAAGTTTGTTGTTTCATTATATATTAAGTTGCTTATGAAATGGAGGTGTAAATAAGTTTAAATAAAAAAGTTTTAAATTTCCATGAATATACTAAACTGGTTCACCCCCCCCCTCTCAGTTTAGCTAAGGGTTCATCAATTGGTATCAGAGCCAATTCCTTCAGTAACAATTTAACAACTAGAAGGAGGTCCTAGGTCCCCAAAATGGCTAGCCTAGAAGGATGCTCAACAAATAAATCCCCATTGTTTACTGGCACAAACTTGCTTTCTGGAAAATATGAATGAGCACATACTTAATGTCTCTAGGAATATAAGTTTGGGTTGATGTGGAAGAAAAATATGCACCAAAGGATACAGACACTGAGGAAGAAGCAAAAAAAAATTTCAGAGCTAATGCAAAAGCAATGAATGCACTCTTGAGCAGTTTAAGTGAGTCAGAATTTATCAAAGTAATTCATAGTAAGAATTCCAAATATATCTGGGATACTTTAGGAAAAATTCATGAGGGAGATACAAAGGTGAAGATGGCCAAACTACAAGCACATAGAACTCATTTTGAAAGCTTAAAAATGAATGAAGATGAAGATATAGCTACATTCTGCTTGAGAGTTGCAGAAGTTGTGAATATCATGATAGGCCTAGGAGAATAAATTAAAGAAGGTGTTGTAGTACAAAAATTATTGAGATCTCTACCACCCAAGTTTAATCCTAAGGCTTCTACCATAGAAGAAACAAAAACTGGGAAACCTTGACTAGGAACCAATTACTTGGCAACCTAACATCATATGAAATGAGACTTCCTAAAGGGAAGTAAAACATGAGGAAGGTTGCCTTTAAAGCAGACAAGTGCATAGAAGAGAAGGAAGGTACATGCTCATGCTCTGATGAAGAAGAAGACAAATTTGTCAGAAGATTGGATAGAGGCATAGGTAAGTATAAAGGTAAACTTCCATTTAAGTGCTTTAATTGTGGAAGAGTGGGGCACTATGCTTCAAAATGTCCTCGTAAGAAGATAGAGAACCAGTCAAAATGGAAAGAGAAAATAAATTTCAGCAATAGGTGTTGAACAATTGGACAAGATATTAAATGCACAAAGATCTCCTCTTGTAAAGACTGGGATAGGATATGAAGGAGAATCCAGTAAGTCGAAGGCAGAGGATAAGAAATCTATTACATTTGTGAAATCAAGTCCTAAAAGAAAAACGTTGACTCCCATCAATCCGAGAACAAAAATGTGGAAAACCCTTCAAATCTTCATGAAGCGACAGACAAAAATCCACCACAAGGAAATCCTCGAAACAAAAGGAGTGAACAACTAAGAAAACATCTGCGGCACAAATAAAATGGCTTCCAAAGGCATAATTTTCATATGACCAAATGGCTATATCCACAAAAAACCTTCTCTGCCAGATACATATACTACTTCCATGGGTATTGCTTTTGTTGTAAAAGTTTCAGTCATGAATCCATGGAGTGTAGAGCATCTATAAGGAGAATGGAATGTGGAAAATCAAAGGGAATTAATAAAAATGGTGGATTCACTCGTGTACATAATCCGTTCCGAAATAAAATAAAATGTTTTTGCTGCCATAAAAATGGGCACAAGTCTTACGAATGTCCTCTTAAATACTATGATCCATCTCCTCATAAAATTTATAGAACAAACAGTTTCATGCAATGGAAAAGGAAGATAAATAAGTGTGATATGGTTCGTACTTTCCTCAGAGATCATAACGGAGTCAATGGTATGTGGACGGTGTGGTGCTCAAGACATATGGCTGGAGATCGAAGAAATTTTGTAACTTTTGATGAAAAGAAATTTGGGAATGTAACATTTGGAAATGATAGAGCAGGGAAAATCAAGGGAAAAGACACAGTCAACCTGAATAATGGAGGAGAATATGCTCAGGATGTACTATTTGTAGATAGTCTGAAATCCAATTTACTAAGTGTTAGTCAAATTTGTGATAAAAGCTATGAGGTCCTTTTCAGAGCCCAAGATTGTGAAGTAAGTTCAATCACCACATGAAAGACCTTGGTTAAAGGTGTTCGAAAAAAGATTAATGTTTATATAGTGGAAGAGGAGAATGAAGCATGCCACATCAGCAAACTTGGTGAATCTTGGCTATGGCATAGAAGATTGGGAAATCTAAAATTTTGACCACATCATCAAAGCGAGCGAAAAAGAAAGCTATCGAGATATTTCCTCGTAGTAAAAAAGCCACCACATACCATATGTAAGTCCCGCCAGTCAGGGAAAACAAACTCACACATCATTCAAAACCAAAAGACCAACTATCTACAAGTAAGCCTCTTGGCCAGTACACATCAGACCTCGTGAGCGGGACCTTCAAGAACAAATGCACCGTGTGGAGAAGTGTATTTCATGCTTGATAATAGATGATTTTTCCATGCTAACATGGTGGTGATTTCGGATAAATACTGAAGAATTTGAGAAATTTAAGATATTCAAGGCACTAGTAGAAAATCAAACTGGATGTAAACTAAAATGCATTAGATCAGACATAGGAAGTGAATTTTCTAGTGATTATTTTGCAGAATTGTGCAATGAATGTGGGATAAAGCAACAATTCTAACATTGCAGATACACATCAACGGAGAATCGGAGTGGCGCGAGAGGCAAAGAAATATGGTATGTACAACAAATTTCCACGGCCCATGATGCAAGAAAGAAACATTCCCCAAACCTGTTGACGTGAAGAGAAGTACACGCGATTGTTCATATTCTCAACAAAGCTCATCTCGGATCAAATTGTGACAAGACTCCATATGAATTGTGGCATGGGAAACCGAAGCATCAATTAAGCACTTTAGAGTTCTTATAGCGACGAATGTTTCATAAATAATAATGATGAAAAATTGGGGAAGTATGATGCAAGAGATGATGAAGGAATATTTTTTGGATATGCATCAAAGAGTAAGGGTTATAGGTGCCACAATAAAATATTGCATAAAATTTTGGAAAACATTGATGTGAGATTCGATGAAGAACTACCAGACAGAACCGGAGTACAAACTGTGTTAATCTTCCAAATGATCATCAAGATGAGAATAAATAAAATAAAGAATAGAATGAGATAACAGAAGATACACAAATAACCTCAAGATAACCTTCAAGATACACTTAGAAGAACCATCTAGAAGATCAAATCATTGGAGACAAGGGTGCAGGAATCCAAACTAGAAGACAACTAGCTGAACAGACTAAGGAAGTGTATCTAATCATTTTGTCATACATAGAACCGAAGAATTTTCATGTAAGCCTGACAAAGACAAAAATTGGATAAATGCTATGAACGAAGAATTAGACCAGATTGAGAAGAACAAGACCTAGGAGTTAATACCAAGACCTGTTGGTAAAAATGTCATTGGCACCAAGTGGATATTCAAGAATAATATGAATGAAGAAGGTTAGGTAATCAGAAATAAAGCTAGACTTGTATGTAAGGGATACTCTCATATCGAAGGACTTGACTATGATGAAAATTTTTCCCACCGCAAGAATGGAAGCAATTAGAATGTTTATGGCTTTTGCATATTATCATGATTTCAAGGTATATCAAATGGATGTGAATTTTTCCTTCTTAAATGGAGATCTAGAGGAAGAAGTCTCATATGGAACAACACGAAGCTTTTTCCTTAGCGAGGTAAGCACAACTATGTTTGCGAATTAAAGAAATCCCTATATGGTCTCAAACAAGCACCACGTGCATGGTGTTCTAGGCTGGGACATAGTACTTTCAAAAACGAGGATTCAAGAAGGGAGGAGTAGACAACAATCCAGACTAATATAAGAGTTGATGAAAATGAACAGTTATACTTGTAGTGGTATATGTAGATGACATCATGTTTGGCAACCACAGGATGAGTTAGTAAAAGGATTTACGTGAAGAGACGAAGTCGGAATTTGAGATGTTTATGATTGCATAGCTTACATTCTACCTGAGACTGCATTCTGCTGAGAAGAACCAAGGCATATTCATTTCACAAGAAAAATACTTGAGATACATGTTAAAAATATTCCAAATGGAAGACTCGCTGACCCGTGTCAACGCCCATGATCACTAGATGCAAAGTTATGTGCTTTGATGATGGATCTGCGAGATGTAGATCAAAAGACTTTGACGAATCTATGATAGGAAGTATGCTATACCCTACTTGACATCTAGACCCGGATATTATGTTGCTAGTAAGACTTGTGGTAAGATATCAAGCAACACCAAAACAAAATCACTTGTTAGCAATCAAGATGATATTTAGATACCTGCAAGGAACTGCACATTATGGCCTATGGTATTCGAAAGGAAAACATTTCACATTTAAAACATATATAGATGTGGATTGGGCTAGCTGTGTGGATGACATGAAAAGAACAAGTGGAGGTGCATTCTATTTGGGAGAAATTCGTGGCATGGTTAAGCAAGAAGCAAACAGTTGTCTCTCTATCTACAACAGAAGCGGAATACACTAGTGCGGAAGCTTGTTACACACAAGTGATGTGGATGAAAAAAACTCTTCAAGACATGAAGGTAAGCATCAATGAACCTATTTCTATCAAATGTGACAATACAAGTGCAATAAGAATATCAAAAAATCTTGTGCTTCATTCGAAAACCAAGCAAATTCCAATAAAGTACCACTTCCTCAGAGAACAAGTAGCAAAGAAAATAGTAAATATGGAATACGTCCCAACAAAGGAATAGAGCAATAGACATATTTACAAAAACCTCCTTTCTACAAAACCATTCGAATATCTAAGAGACAAACTGGGGATAGTGTCTGCAGATGATACTCTTTGATATGATCAGAAATCAAATAATAAAAGAAAATGAACCAACAAAGGCTGCAATATCAGGAACAGAAACAATGCAACATTCCAAAGGGAGAGCAGCCATCAGCTATAAACATAGAAGTAAAGAGGAACCTCAAATTTTTCTGAAGATAAATACTGATGAAGAAATTCTCTTGATTTCAACCAAAAATTTCAGCAGTCTATCACACTTCAGCACTATACATGCAAATGCAATGACTCCCAAAGTATCCTCACAACGTTACTTACACACCAAATGGAGCAATAGTCCCAGCCATGTATGTGGAAAAAATGTAGAATGCTTATGCAGAGCTCTAAGTAATGTAATGATGGACAATACATTGGAAAAAGGTGTAACCCTTTGCCATTAATGTTAAATGGGGAGGAAAATCAAGCAGAGGAAGATAGACACTTCTCAGAAAGAAAGGGGGAGGAAGTGTTGGAATAAGTGTCACCATCAATGCCAAAGGGGGAGAATGTTGGAAATATTGTCATTGATGGCAAAGTAGCAGAAAGGAGCAACACTAGAATTATCATTAAGGACAAAGGTGCAGATCAAGATCAGCTACAGTATAAAGGAGCAATAAGGAAAAGAAGGCAAAAGCTAAGTGGAGAAGAAAAATAGAGGCATAGGAGCAGCATTAGAGGCAAATGAGTAAGTTAGAGGAGCAGTAAAGAGGCATGGATCAAAACCAAAATTATCATTAAGGCAAAGGAGTAGAGAGGAGCAGTAAAAAGGTAAGGAGAAGCATTATAATATTTATCAAGGAGCAAAGGCAACAAGCTGGGTCAAATCGTGAACATGTTGGGTGAAGTTGTGAATGCATTGGTTCAAGTCGTGAACATGGGCAGAGTCGTAAACGAGTAGGCAAGTCGTGCAAATATCCATGCAGAACAGTGTTCGAAGGCTTCACCACAAACCACAATCGCAATGGATTACATGTTAAGTTATCGCAAGTTAATTTTTTTAAGTTGCGATACGATAAGAAGTGGGGTTTGCGATGCCATGTGATCACATATCACAAATTGTAGTGGAAGGAGTATAGAAAAATAGCTAAGACACACAAATTATGAAATGCGAAGTGTGGGAGATGACATGGAAAGATGATGTGGCAATAACGTGGAAATTATGTGGCAGTGATGTGGCAGTGACATGGCAATGATGTGACAATGATGTGGAAAGGTGACATAGCACGATGAAGTAGAGATGACGTGGACCTAGCCCACATATCGCACATCGCAAACTCAGGAGGAGAAGCATTCAAGAATCATGTTAAAATTCTGATTCAGTGCGAAATGGCATAAGAGTATCAGATGTGATATGCTTCAAAGCTAAAATCTAGAGGATTTAAAGTCTGGGGTGGGACGCATTCACATACCGCATATTGCTATCGGTGATCCTTATATTTATATGTTAAGTCATCACAAGTTAATTTTTTTAACAGTGCGATTCGATAAGAAGTGTGAGATGTGATACGAGGAGCGGACATGACGGAGTTACAAAGCCAAAGACTAAAGAATTAAAGTCTTGCTATGGGACCCAATCGGATATTGCAATTCGCAAGCTCAAGAGGTAAGCACTTAAGAATCGTGTTGAAACGTCAAAGTGTGAAGTGTGATAAAGAGGACGGACAAGATGCAGGTCAACATTGAAGTTTAAAGGGTTTCGAATCTAGATGTAAGGCCTTTTTGTGAAGAAATTGCATCGGAGGAGGAAAAGGAGGATTATAATGTAAAACCTATGGAATGCAGAAATGTGATAAAGGAATCGGATGCGATGAAGCTTATAACTACCATTTAACATATTTCAAATCTGATGGTAAGAGTTTTATCCTTTGAGAAATCGCATCGAAGAGAAAAGGAGCCTTATAACAGAGATCGCATGAATGCTGAAATGCGATGGAAAGTGGACGCGATGTATTATTCAAAGGAAAAAAATATATTTCAAGTCCAACCTTATGCCTGTTTAAGTGGAAAAAGATCTGAACACGGCTAAAGGAGACTCAGGTAAGTGACCTAACATAGAAAAAAGGGCAAAGGCAAAATATGAACATTGCAGTAATAAGAAGACATGTACCAGGGGTCGAGTAGGGCTCAGAAAGACCTCCGGGCAGAGTCGGGTGTTGAGAAAATCGTAAGGTTGAACATTGTGGGCAAGAGAAGGAAGGTAGCTAGGCAGATTCGGGCAAAAGGAGATATGGTGGCACTGTTGGAAATGCAACAACATGGGTCGAGTCAGGGAAAAAGGCGGTTATGCAGCACAGTTAGAATATAACAGCAGAAACATAAAAGACAAAGGGACAACAATCATAAGAGGAAAAATGCACAGAAAAGCTAAGAAGATGGAAGGGCTGAGTTGAAATATTTTGTATGAATGTAAATTTATTGATATATTTTATGTTGTTTGTGATGAAAAGGCAAGTCTCCAAGGAAAAGAAAAAACTCCATTTGATACTAAAATAAATGTATATATTGTTGTAACATTCTGAATATTGCTAAGTGAGGAAATGAGTGGGTGGAAGGAAAAGAGTCATGCCTGTTCACTTCATATTCCCTTATAGAATGAAAACACCCATGAATTTATCTCTATAAATGATGTTATTCTAATATGCATAGAGAAGTGAGAGAGCGAAAGAATCGGAAAGAGCTCATAGAGACGTTGTGCACATCAGGAGCTGATATGAAGCAAAAATGTAGGCTGAAAAGGCAGCAGTGAAGAAGGAGTAAAACATTGTTGGTATCCAGGTAAATCAGCATATGATTTTTATTGTAGTATGAGGGAGTTGGACGTTCAATATCAATTTGTAGCTTGATAGATGTCCAGTTGCAGTTGGTTAAGGTAGGAGCCTCCTGTGGGTTGTAGACTGCAGAAAATAGATGGGAGTTGGAGCTTCCTTGCAAATTGTAGCTTGCATAAATTGAGGTAGTAGCCTCCTCTAGGTTGGAGCCTATAGAAAATTAGTTGGGTGAGGGAGTTGGAGCTTTCCTTTGCATCACAACAATAATAAGATGTGGTTTTATTTGTTGTTTGTGTGCATGATGATTATGTGTTGATGTATTGTGTTTAATATTCTTAATACTTATTTCCCACATATTAAGTTTGTTGATTCATTATATATTAAGTTGCTTATGAAATGGAGGTGTAAATATGTTTAAAGAGAGTTTTAAATGTGCATGAATGTACTAAACTGATTCACCGTCCCCCCCTCTCAGTTTAGATAAGGGTTCATCAAAAGATTGTCGAGACTTTAATTTATTTAAAGTTCTAGAATTTACAATCTATAAAGTTTCAAGATATAATTTTTAAAAGTCTAATTCTTTAAAGGGTGTTAGTTCAATGGAAGAGCATCTGTTTTACAAGGAGGTTGGTGGTTCAATTCCATCATGCCCTGATATTCATATGGAATGGCAGCAATTAGTTTTTGGTGACAAAGGCTCTTTTGACCATCACCAATGAGATTATCGTGACATTTTTCGACTCTCGCGAAAATATGAAATGGTGATGGTCAACGAACGCCACCATATATACGCATCAATAGTGATGACCATGAAATTTCTATCACCATAAATCATTGTTGTTGACATGAAATGGTGAGTGTTATTGTTTGTCTTCATTATTCATGACAGACCTTGATGTCACCAATGAGCTTATGATGACATTTTTTGACCCTCGCCAAATATGAAATGGTGACGGTCAACGAACGTCACCATATATATGCACTAATAGTGACGACCATGAAAGTTCCATCACAAAAAATCATTGTTGTTCATATGAAATGGTGATGGTCACTATCCGTCATTATAATCAATATTCGTGATGAAACTTGAATGTCACCACAACACATAATTTAGGCGATGCCACCTTTGGTGACGTTCAACTTTTTGGTGACGGAGGCTATTGTTCATCACCATTGCTCATATGAAATGGTGACGGTCACTATCCATCATTATAAATCATTATGGTGACGAACCTTGAATGTCACCACAACACCTATACTTTCGGTGACGACACCTTTGGTGAAGTTCAATTTTTGGTGACGAAGTCTCTCTTGACCCTCATCAATGAGCTTATGATGACATTTTTCGCCTGTCACCAATGTCATTTTTTCTTTTATTACATGGATCCACACTTTTCCATCAGTGGATGTGCCTTTTTTATCATTGTACATGTAATGTTAGCTTATGTTTTGAGCATGGGCATGCCTCTCTCATCGAATATGTCAAGATGTAAATGTATTGTAACATATGATAATCTTGACCGATTGTTCTTGATCCAGACTTGTCAAAAAGTAAAGAAATTCGATCATCAACCACTACCTATGACTTTGTGCTTTAGAGGGAAATATGTTATAGCACATGTTTTCACATCTGATAAATGGTTATGTTAACTAGATCAATCAGTAGTCATTAACACTTCATCATCATCCTTGCACAAATACTTAGGCATGCCTCTCCCTAATCCCTAAGTTTTTGGGTTTAACTGCTTCATTTCCATGCTTTTAAGGCCCAACACATCTTGTTCCATTAAGAGAATGCATTCAATGCAGGTTGCTCCACTTTGCACCTGCACCGATCATATGCGGGTTTTCCCTCTCTCGGGTGCATTGATTCTAGAAATTTGGGAAAAATAAAAATAATCTCCAAGCTTCCTCTTCAAAAGGGTTCTAGGAGTTGTTTCAACCATTTAATTAGGATAAGAGATTTGAATCCCATATCATCCTACCTTGGATATTTTTGGGCCAAGAATAAGGTATGTTTCACCCCATCTTACCACGATTTGTCATGTACTTTTATGTATTTTTCCCTTGATATTAGCAATAAAGTAAAGGAAAATAATGTAAATACAAGGCAGAGTGGACTAATGATAAAAGGAGTGTTTAATAACATAAGAACTAACTTTTCACTATATTTATTGATAGGGAAGCAAACAGCGAAACTGATGATGACCAAAAGACAGTCAACAAGGAAGGCAAACGGAATCATATCGGCTCATATGAATTGACGGAAGATGGAGAGGCACATCCACTCTTGGAGTACTCAAACGATAGCCATGAAGTAGCAAGGTCCCATAATGAGAAGGATCTGTTACTAATTTTGAATTCGCCTTTAAACTATAAAAGGCTAAAGATGAACAAGATGGTTATACTGTAATATATCTGCCTGTAATAAATGTATTGGGACAAAATCTTCAAGTTGTACTAAAGTATTTCTATCTGGCTTAATAAACAATTTGGTGTTTTTGGAATAGAAAACCTCTGAGTATTCCTTAGCAGTAGGCTTCTGGTGGCTTTGGGCCCAGCCCTGGGGGTTCCTTTGCTACTTTTGTGCTATAAGTTTATTTACAGAATTTGTGTTTCCATTTATCTATTGTGTTTCATAATATATCGTTTAATTGGTTGATTGTGAACGTGAGATGCTATAGCTTCCTTTTCATCAGACTAGTTTACCATTCATGTCCTCTTATCTAAAATCATTGCTTTTATAATTGTTAGATTAGTTTCAGTGCGGTTGTTGTTCAATTCTGCATATAGTTAATGTTTGGATATTTTCATCGTCATTATGAGCATTTGGTTGATGTTTAATTCAAAAGGATGTCATTAGTTGATTAGAAGAGAATTCCATTGCAAAATTTAGAATAATTGGTTGATGTTCATTTCGTTACTATTGTTGTTCAATTCATCAAAGTGTGTTGTTCAATTACAGTTTATTCTTTTCAGTCCTAAGTAGTTATTTCTGCATAGGCTTAGAACAGAGTTAGCTCCCTTGAATAGTCAGAAGCATTTCATAATTCACTTCCAAGTTGATTTTATTGAACTTCGAGAATTAGACAATCCTCCTTTTTACAATTTAGAGTAGTCAACCTCTGATGTCACTTGCATGTATTGTGCTTACACTCTTGAAATAACAAGACTTGCCCTGGGTTGATAATTAATGAAAAGAATTGAGGTTACTTTTAAAAAGTTACCTTTATGACTCAGCATTTTGGTGTCGTTGCCAGGGAGAGTGTTTAAGAGTGATGTCCTTTATTTATTTTTTCCTTTTGCTGTGAAAGAATTGGGTATTGAAAATGAGAGGTAAGAATATGCATACCAGCAAGCAAAACACTTGCTCTCCAGCCTACTTCTCAGCAATTGTGCAGAGGTTAGTAGGATAGGTGTCCTTGTTTTATGACTAGGAAGAAAATATAGAATTAGATCAAAATCCCCCACTTAAATCCACAAAACCCAAAGGATCGGTGGTCCTTGGCAGAACAACATATATAGACGAAATCATTAAGAAAGATGAATCCCAGGCATTTATAGGACCCAGAACCATTCCTACTTAGATTCCTACTACACTTCCTAAGGCAGAAGCCTCACCATTTGCAGCCCACACCGAGATTCACAGTGAAACAGAAGGGTCTTAACAAAGACTTCACACTGCTGAGCACGTAAGTCTTGACCCTTCGAGAGAGGGAAATTCTTGCAATTTGTAGGAAGGAGAGGGAGAAACCAGCAGTGCAGTACAAGGATCCCTTAAGAGAGTGGTTGAGACAGAGACACCTAGTATCCCAGATCAGGGAAGTGTTGTAAGGTTTCCTCCACATCCACTCCCTAATTCCACTCAGATTATTCCCCAGAACAAGAAATCCCTGAAGATTATTGGCATATCTTTGATCAAATGGCAAATAACCAGAATTAGAGGCAAACATCAACGTTGGAGTATCCCATTGTTGATCTGATCACAAATGCCCCTATGAAATCCATTCCATTGCAAAACATCCCCACCTTCCATGGGCTGAACTCGGAAGATCCAGATGCATTATTATTTGAATTTGATGTCTTATGTAGGGGATATGACTACACCACTAACCCTCAGAAACTGAAATTATTTCCCTCTATTTTGAAGGGGACAACATTACGTTGGTTTATGGGGCTTGGTGGAGGAACCATTAATAGTTGGGATCAGATGAAAAACTCTTTTCTTAAAAAATATCAAGACTACTGTCGGACTTGAGAACTAAACGATGAAATATTCAATATGTTTGCAAGGGACAATGAGACATTAGAAGAATACGTTGAAATATTTCAATATAACTTGCAAAGATCTCCATATACTACATTGTCTAAAGATATCTTAAAAGAAACAATGATTAAGGGAATGAAAGAAGAATGGATCAAAACACTTAATATAATTAGAAAAGGGGACATCTATCAAGAAGAATGTGATGACATTATTGCACTGTGCATCAGGTGTTCTCAAGGTAGTACGCGAAGTAGGCCAATCGGGCGAGACTCAGCTACACGGAATTCTAAACAGTTCGGTAGCAACGTGACCAAAGAAGAATTTGGTAATATTTTAAAAGATTTTAAAATGGATATCTTGGGCACCCTGATAATGCAGCTAGAAGTCCTACAAGCCAAGCAGAAGCAAGCTATAGCAAAACAAAACTTTGTTTTTTTTTTCCATGTTGTCAGAAGAAGCACAACCAACGGGAATTTCCATTAGACATGGTCCAGACATGCACTATTTTTACCAAGGACCACACCACTGACCATTTCCCTTCTTCTGGGGTTGAAAGCAGTTTTTAAAGAGGTAGAAGAAGAGACAGAACCATTCTATCTAATGAATCAGCGTCGATAGTGGAAAGCACGACTAGGTATGCCACAAGACCTAACTCAATTCTTTTCTTCTCCATAATTTAATCAACATAACCCCACAACAGCATGGCAGAACCAATCACCTTTTTATGCCTGGCCATCCCAATCATTCTCCATGCCTCCTTGGCCAACACAACCCTCTTCATGTAATAATTGGCCAAGTTTTCCTTGTTCTCCCCCTTACTGGAAAAACAATCCCTATCAGTCCCAGTGGCCTACCTCCACTTCACATAACACAAATTGGTCTCAAAACTGGTAACGACCCCTGGGAATGACCAATCTACCGAGGGGGACAGGGGCTAAGAATCAAACTACATTACCAGCTCCATACCTAGTCCAACACAATCCTCAGCCTATCATGCATCCTCAACTGCCATCTCAACCCAATCCTCATCCCAATAACAGGTCGGTTCAGCTAATCGAGATCGTCGAAAACCCAAACCCCGATACTGAATAGAAGAAATGCAATGAAATTAGGCTGAGATCAGGACGTGTTATTTCACCTAAAGAAGATACGACCTTGCTGCAACTTGAATCTGAAATTCTGACAACACCTAAACAATCAACTATGACTGAAACAGAGGTAAAGTAGGGGAGGGACACAAATGACCAAAAATACACTGAAAACCTTATTATTCATCCATTCCATTCCTTGAGATATTAGCATTGCCTAAACCAATAGTCTCTTCATATTTTGATCTCCTAGGGGAATTAAAAAACCTTTGCATTTAAATTCCTCTTCTGCATCCTATACAAGACATTCTTATCTATGCCAAGACAATTAAAGAGCCATGCAGAAAGAAACAGGTGAGGAAAGCAAAATCTGTACTAAATTTTCATGTGGTGGCAGCACTGTTAGACTTACTCTTGGATAAAGAAACACCAGTAAAATACGAGGATACAGGAAATCCCATAGTTACTGTACAAATCTCTGGCCACTCCTTTTCGAACACATTAGTTGACTTAGGGGCAGCCATCAACATCTTAACTATAGAAACTTGCGAGAAGTTAGGCATAACAACGTTAGAACCCACATCTACCTTGATGGAACTTGCTGAAAAATATGTTATCAAACCAAAAGGAATATTACAGGACATCATGGTTTATGTGGACTCATGGGAGTATCTAGCATAATTTTTAGTTATTAACCCAATAAGTAGGTTAGATGGACACCCCGTGATACTGGGTGGGCCTTGTTTAGCAACAGATGACGCTTACATAGGCTGTCGGACAGGCAGCATGACCATTGCTAGAGGTGATGCCATAACAAATATTGTCATTTACATGCCTGCCAAACCAATTCTACCCACTGTAAATATTCACAAGTAGCCACATACATACTGGGAACAAAACATTCATTCACCGCTGAAAATAGTTGAAGCACTTGAATTCAAAGATTGTTGGGAAAAATACTGAGAGGGGGGGTGAATCAGTATTTAGGACTTTATCAAAATTTTTACTTTTTCACTCTCTAAAACCCATACGCTACTTTGCTGAATCCAAATAGCGTATACACGCGGATATGCTTCATAAAACTCGCGTATACACAGAGATCTAATTATGCCATTAATTCTTCACTTATATCATTCCATCATTCATTCATTAGATGTTCAATAAATAGTAAACATGTGCAGTAAGAACAGAATAAACCATCACACATAAGCATCACACATGAACACCAGGATTTTAGGTGGAAACCCAAGTCGGGAGAAAACCACCGCTGCAGTTGCTCAGCCTTCAATATTTTATTATATAGAAAACATCTTACAACATATGTGCTGGCGCAGACTTGACCAGCACGCAGGCACCCACCTGCGCTCGTTTACCAGCCTCTCCTGGAAGGGAGCTCCAACCCCCTGACTCGTTTACCAGCCTCTCCTGGAAGGGAGCTACGACCCCCCTGATCTCGTTTACCAGCCTCACCTGGAAGGGAGCTACAACCCCCTGACTGAAGGCTACAACCCTCAGCACCTCTATGGACCACGTTTCATCAATTTTCACATTGGATCCAAAGCTTCCTTTAGGACACAACTTGCAGGCCACGTTTCATCATATTTTCAGACTGGACCCTTTCCATACTTTTAAGCATAGTCAACCATGAAACAGATACATATAACTCACTGACAGATATCAGTAAACCAGCAGAACAGATCAGACATTTCTTACCACAGACTTCATCAAACCCTAGTTTTCATACGCGCTTTCCTTTCTCTGATGTCGCGTATATACGCGCTTCCGTTCACATAAACCAGCGTATACTTCTGTACATATTACAGAGCTAATTTTATTGCACATACGCACTTTCTCTTCAGCGAAGCCGCGTATATACGCGCTTCCTCTTCGACGAACTAGTGTATGGTTCTTCAGACTTTTATGTCATTGCAATTCTTCACAACAGATACATCACTTCAGATTTTACCCTTTACCTCAGACAGATGTTCGCCTCATCACAGATCTAATCATTTCATAAATAGATCTAGCAAATATAAGTACATTTCAGATCTAGATCCCCTTCTTCATCATTGGTGCATCATACATTCAGATCTATCATTCAACTGTAACCCTTTCCATTCAGATATACTTCAGAGAGAAGTATTCATTCAAGCTCAGACATCTTGCACCCACGCTCATGATTTGCACAATGAATTTCTTCTCTTTATATAGGTTTACCCTTTTTCAATACCATGAGCCAAAACCACATTACATCCGATGGTATTCCTGGACGGGGTCATTTAGATGAATCATTACCCAATACAATGGGTCAATACCATGGTGGTTACCCCTGGTTTTGCACTTTATGAGCGCTTTTGCCCATACGCGACTTGGCACGTTCTTTCCCGCGTGCATACGCAACTTCCCCTAGACAAATCCGCGTATGCCTTGAGACATACTCTTTTCATCATAGATCTAGCACATATTGAATTCCTTTCTTCATTTCCTTCTGTACTCTCTGTAGATACATCATATTTACATCATTTAACAAGGTCATCAAGACATATCCTATCAAGCACAACTTCATCAAGTAAGTTGCCATCATCTTCATCAAGATATAGCACATATTGAATTCCTTTCTTCATTGCCTTCTGTACTCTCTGTAGATACATCATATTTTCATCATTTAACAAGGTCATCAAGACATATCCTATCAAGCACAACTTCATCAAGTAAGTTGCCATCATCTTCATCAAGTGGGTTGACATTCAAGGACAACACTTTATCAAGTGGTCAAAACTCAGCATCATATTGCCAACAATCATCATATCACATCAGATTTACATCATTTACCAAGTCCATCAAGTCAAGAATAACTTCATCAGGTGGATTGCCATCAAGGACAACACATGTCAACAATCTCATGTCTTCATCTTCATTCAGTGGGTTGCCATCAAGGACAACACTCAGCATCATATTGCCAACAAAGATCAAAATGAAGATGATGTAATCAATAACTTCATGAATCAACCATCTGCTTCTAAAAATTTAAAATGCCAAATGTTAAAAGTATTTCTTGATAATTAAGCACAGGAAGACCCCTTGGCAGACTTTGATAATCATCACATACCCACGACTGTTGTTCGCAACAGCATACTAATTGAAATTGAGCGAGGAAAGGTTTTAAATATCAATGGTAGTCTGAATAGTAACCGACAACAAAATCTCATGAAGGTTTTACAGAAATATAAGGGAGCATTTTCTTGGGACTACCCAGACATGAAGGGTATAGATCCTGAGTTATGCAGACATAAAATTTATACTGACAAGGTTGCTCAACTTATTCGGCAGCCTCAGCGGAGATTAAACCCACATCTAAAAGACATTGTAAAATAGGAATTGCAAAATCTTCTTGATGTAAACTTCATCTATCCTATTTCGGACAACAAATGGGTCTCTCCTTTAGTAGTCGTTCCTAAGAAGAATGGGAAGTGGCGAATCTATGTGGATTATAGAGAACTGAATAAAGAAACACAGAAATACCACCTCCCCCTCCCTTTTATTGATCAGGTCCTTGATACATTAGCAGGAAAGTAGTTCTTCTCCTTCCTTGATGGGTTCAGTGGTTATAATCAAATTCAGATAGCCCCTGAAGACCAGGATAAAAAGACCTTTACTTACCCATGGGGTACATTTTCCTATAGGGTATTACCATTCGGGTTATGCAATGCCCCAACAACATTTCAAAGATCCATACTCATAATTTTTTCTGATTTAATAAATGAAAGACTCGAAATTTACATGGACAACTTTACTCCATATGGAGATGATTTCGATCAAGCACTGCAAACACTAAAAAAAGTATTGGACCAATGTATTTCTACTAGATTGTGATTGAGCAACGAAAAATGTCACACGATCATGACTGAAGGAGTAATCCTAGGGCACTACATCTCTGCAGTTGGAATAGAGGTAGATCCGGCAAAGATAGAGGTAATCCTTTTATTAGCCACACCTTGTACGTAGACAGAGGTACGTAGTTTCCTTGGGTATGTGGGGTACTATCATAGTTTTATAAATAATTTCTCATAAATTGTTGCACCCTTGTATGCATTAACTGGAAATGTTTAATTCCATTGGTTTGATAAATGTGACACTACTTTTTCATATTTAAAGAAACTGGTCTCGACTGCACCAATCTTACGTGGCCCCGACTGGGAGATTCCATTTCACATTTCTTCATATGCATCTAACACAATAATAGGGGTAGTTTTCGGTCAAGAAGAAGATAAAAAGCCTTATGCTATTTACTATATCAACAAGAATCTCACTCCTGTTGAATTAAACTATATAGTGACCGAAAAGGAGTTCTTCGTTGTCATTTATGCTATTAATAAATTTAGACATTATATAACTGGCTATCAAGAATTCATGTATACTGATCACTCCACCATTATATATTTAGCCAATAAACCATTACAAATGGAAGAGTGACTCGTTGGTTGTTGCTTTTATATGAGTTTGACATAACTATCAAAGACCACCCATGGAAGGAAAATGTAGTTGCATATTTCATGTCTAGAGTTCCAAAGTCAGATGACCCAGTAGCGGTGGATGATCAGTTCCCTGCTAAGCATTTGTTTGTTGTAGTAGTAAAAACACCATGGTATGCAGATGTAGCAAATTACCTAGCAGTAGGGAAGCTTCCAAGACACTTGACATCAAAGGAATGGAAGCTAATTGTCCAAAGCGGTGCTATATTTTCCTGGATCGGTGGATATCTTTTTCATACAGGAGCTGATATGCATATATGCAGATACATCAGAGAAGACAAGATTTATGACATCCTATGGGCCTGTCGTAATGAACCATGTGGTGGCCATTTTCCAAATCGCAGGATGGGGCACAAAGTATTGAAAATGGGCTATTATTGGCCTACAATTTTTAAAGATGCCAAGAAATATGTCCAACCCTGCAATAGTTACCAAAGAATGGGCCGCCCAGGCCAAGCCGACGAAATTCCATTACAGCCACAGTTAGTATTGGAACCTTTCGAACAGTGGGCACTAGACTTCATTGGACCATTCAACCCAACATCAAATTAGAAGACCTACATACTGGTTGCCACAAATTGTGTGACGAAGTGGGTAGAAATAGTGGCTTTATCAAGAGCTACAGAAGAATATGTGAACAATTTTATTTTTGAGATATTTTTGTGATATGGCTTCCCTTGGGAAATGATAACTGATGGAGGGGCACAGTTTGTGAGAAATAAAATTACGGACACTCTGAAGAACCACCATGTCATCCATAGACTTACCTCTCCCTACCACCCGCAGGAAAATGGGCAGGTCGAAAGCACCAACAAAGTCCTTGAGGCAATTCTCACTAAAACATTCACAACACATCGTCGAGATTGGGCTACTAGACTACCAGAGGCCTTGTGGGCTTACCGCACAACATGGAGAAACACCACTGGATATTATCCATACTATCTGGTATTTGGAAGGGAACCAATTTTTCCTATCAAATTCGAAATAAGGACTCTAAGAACAGCCCAGGAAGTGGGGTTGGATTTGACGGAGGCCCAGATTAGAAGACTCCAACAAATAAATGAATTAGATGAAACATGGCTACTTGCTCTACAGAGCACTGCAATTATTCAAAAACAACAAGCTAAGTGGCATGACAACCTCATCAAAAAGAAGACATTCTAGAAGGGAGATTGGGCATTTCTCTATGACTCCAGATTCCAAGACTTCCCAGGTAAGTTACAAACAAGGTGGCTCGGTCCATACAAAATTCAGGAAGTACACAACAATGGTACCATTACCTTGACTACCATAGAAGGATCTGGCTCCACCTTCCAAGCCAATGGACACCAGGTGCGCCTTTATCATAAACCACTTACAAAAGAGTCTTTCTGCCAGCAGGTGCATGACGATCCCACCAGCCAAATTTTCGCTGCAGGTGGTGATGGCCCCACAACTTTAAGCTCATGAAAATTTGTTGCTTCCTCTTGTAAATATTGTATATATGTCTACTAAAATTTATAGTTTTCTTTCATTGTTGTACGTTTCATCTCTTATTAATGCTCACAGCTGCATTCTTTTTCTCTTATCCTTTATTTTGTGTTTGTTGTTCAAACCATTAAACGATTGTTATTCAATCCAATTGAACAACTGTTGTTCAATCAAATTGAACAGTTGTTGTTAAATTCAATTGAACGGCTATGTTTTTTTTGTGTTTTTTATTATTATTATTTTCAAACCTTTGAACGGTTTCTATTCAATTCAAATGAACGGGCGTGTTTTTGTGTGTTTATTTTTTGTTGTTCAAACCTTTGAACGGTTGTTGTTCAATCCAATTGAACAACTGATGTTCAATCGAATTGAACAGCTGATGTTCAATCGAATTGAACAGCTGATTTTCAATTCAATTGAACGGCCGTGTTTTTGTGTGTTTATTTTTTTTTTTCAAACCTTTAAACAATTGTTGTTCAATCCAATTGAAAAGTTGTTTTTCAATCGAATTGAACAGTTGTTGTTCAATTCAACTGAACGGCCATGTTTTTGTGTGTTTATTTTTGTTGTTCAAACCTTTGAATGGCTGGTGTTCAATCCAATTGAATAGTTGTTGTTAATCCAATTGAACAACTGTTGTTCAATTCAATTGAACAACTGTGTTTTTGTGTGATTTTATTTTTGCTGTTCAATTGAATGGAACGACTGATTTATTTTCTAAGAATTTTTTTTTTCTTTTTTGGTGATGATCTCTTTTTGAATATCCACTCCCCTTTACACCTCCTTGCCATAAAAACCATTTTTGGAGGGGAATTTGGCACCTAAAGCGGAGAAAATCAGTGATATTACTAATATGGCGATCCTTTGAAACTTTGATGGAAATCTCTACTCTGGAAGCTAACATGGTATATCTATGCAATGAAGTGCTGGACATCTCCTGTTCAAACATATTATCACTGTTGGAATCACAATTGTCGTTAGACCAAAACCCACAAGCATTAGTCTTCGCCATAATCGCCAGAGTTAGGATCCACGAGAGACAGTTAGTCCATGTCACGAGACACATGGGGAGCATTGAGCCCAATGTCCAACAATCTTCTCCCCAACACGAGCTGGGCGAGTTTCGAACTTGAGACCTATCCCTCTGATACCACTTGTTGGAATCATGATTTCCGTTAGACCAAAACCCGTAGGCATTAGTCTCTGCTACAATCGCTAGAGTTATGATCCATGAGAGGTATGTCACGAAATACATGCAGAGCGTTGAACCAAATATCCAACAATCACACAATTCATTTTCATATTCTTATGCTGGTATATCTTTCTACACTCTCAAGTATTAATTCTCCTTGACATGAGGATATAGGAATAAAGAGTATTAATTGTATTGGCTTTCTTTCTACTTCTCCCACCATCCCTAACTCTTAAGGAGTTAATGAGCCTCCCTTCATGGATAAAGAACAAGAAAATATGATGTCTATGTGCAATTAAGAGAGAATAGGGTGTCTCATCACAAGCCAACCTACCATTATCATAAGTGTTTAACATGTGACATTCCCATAATGGCTAACACACCAGGGTAGTGACCTTCTCAACAACTCAAACTGCTTGAAGGACAGGAGGTCTCATCACAAGCCAACCTTATCACTCTGTTACAATCCCAGTGAGTGGCAATTTGACTATCTGGCCACCACACCGGCATAATGATCTCTCCATAAAATAAGCAAAATGTCTACTTTTACATAGAGGATTCTGGCTCATTACTGGGTTAAAATAGCAACCCTGTCGAATCTATGAACGCCTACTGGCAGGAGTGGCTCTACTTGTGGTATGGAAGTATTTTTCTAACAATATCTAATTACTTTTATATACCTTATTTACTATTAATCCATTTCTGATATAAATGCACTACTTGAATAAGTTTTATCACTACCCACCTGCATAATTAACTATGAATGAATTTTCTTATCATGTTTTAATTAAGGGATGGAAACGCCAATCATAATTTGTCACTTGTCATGCTTCTGTCATACTACACTGTCAAAATAGGGCATCCTGTCATAATAATTGCTATCCCGCTTTTCTCTCCTTCTTCGGTCATTTCCACCTAATGTACAGTTGTGATGATTATTGATTTCTGACCTTTGCCTCATATGCATTCATGATTATTGTAATATCTCCTCTTTTCTTCAGCTCCAAGGCCATGAACACCATTTTCTTGTACGATTGTTATGATTACTAATTTCTGACTTTTTCCCTATATGCATTCATGATTATTTCAATCTTTCCTCTTCTCTTGAGCTTAAGGCCATGGATGCCCTTCTCCCGATGGAGGGGGTACAAATATCCATAATGTAATCTTCTCAAATTTTCACATGATATTTGGAATATTAGAGTTCTTAATTTTCTTAATTAATTAAGTAAATAAAATGGTGGAGGGACCCATAATCGTCAAGGATGAATAAGATCCACTTTTGATGTGTGAATGTGGATTAATTTAACATAGATCTACATAATGGAGTAGTGGAGCAGCTACTAATGTGAATGGAGTGGAGATCATGTCTCATTAATGAGATAGATTGTGGAGGTTGAAGCAGTCAACTGAGATCATGGAGGGAATCTAATGTAAGATCATAAAGCATTCATGATTAAGTGATGGAGGAAATAGTGCATTTAATGCACACATGATGAAGAGGGTGCACATCGCATGTAGACATGATGGAGGACTTGGAAAGGTAGCGCAGTCAACCATGGAGGATTATGTCCACATGAACAACGCAGTTTAGAGGTGTGCCAGGGCTTGGGAAGGCTTACTTTGTATATAAAGGAGATGAAGGCAACATTGGAGGCATGCTTCGGTTTATGATTTGATGGTCTGTTTAGATCAAGATTTTTCAGGTGACATTTCCATGCATTCTCATGATGTTTAGCTAATTTTGTAGTGTTGTTTAGCACAGGGTGATCCCGAGCGAGAATCCCACCCTTACCCATAGGGTACTTGTGTGCCTACTTTGGGAAGGTTATTATGAGCTGCCATTCATCATCAGGCATTGGTGCCACACTATTTCCATTCTCTGCAGAACAAATACTTCCAGGAATTACGCAATTCCTGAAGACCAGTTTGGGAGGTGGAGGTTGTCTTTAGTATTTCAGCTAGAGATACGATGAAGGATTATTCCTATCACCTTGGGCTTCAATATTAGCATTCTTGGGGCTTCATTTCATATCCGTCATCAGGACAAACTTTATTGACCTCCTATCAGCAGTAGTCCCATCAAGGATTGTGCAGTCCATCATTGCAGATCCAAAGGAGGAAAGAAGTTGCTATCATTTCAGCTAGTAATCCTGTAAGCGATCATCCCCTCACATTTCCATCACTGTTTCCATTAACCTTGAGCTTAATGCAGCACATTTTAGCAGGCATTGAATCTCCCCCTCTTTTATAGCACAATTTTCCTAGCAGTTGCATCTTCAGTTGCTACATCTTGGAGGAGGAGGAAGAGACAAGATCTCAAGCTCCTAGCCCGGAGATCTGAAGGAGGGATTAGCCCTCAAAGCTAAAATCTATTTGTAGAACACATTTTAGCCATATTTGGATCAGATTTAGCTTCAGATCTGCATAACCCAAAAGTCAAAGGATCAAACCCTAGGAGGGTGATTTTCCAAAGTCATAGATCTGGAAAATCCTTCCTGGGTTATATTGGGTTCCCATCAAATTGGCCAGATCTTGAATCTTGGCATCATCAGAGATCCTAAGCTCCATATATCTTAATTTCTCTTTGCAGTGGCTACATGTACATCATCAGCAAATGGGACAACGCAGTATTGCTTCATGTAGCTCTCCAGTTACGCAGTGCTAGTTGTAGCATGTTTGCAGGGTTATTTTAGGCCACCTCTTTGGCTAGAGTACCTCTATTTTTACTCTATTGTAACTGTAATCCATCTCCACATAATAAAATGGCTCAGCTTCTTTGTATATTATGATGTTGTATTTAGATTAATTATTTGTTTTGATGTTGTTCAGCTATTGTGTTTTAGTATTACTGCATTCTCCCTTTTGGGATATTACACATAATGAATAAGCATGTGAATTACCCATGAAACTCCCTTTGGATACGTTGATGGGACTAAAATATCATTGCATTCACGATATGATGTTGCATTTTTTTTCGCATGCAGTGTTTTGTTTTAACCAACAGGGCCGGAAGAAATGTAGACAGAAGAAGAAACCAGTTCATATAACACATTAACCATGGGGGGGAATTCTCTTTGCAATGAACCCACAACCTTCCAAGTCTCAGAAGCAGCTCACAACATTCTCCAGCAAGTTGGCTAGATTCCATATATACACAGACTACAAGTGTTTAACACAGAGATAGCAGTTGAATTCCTGCAAAACCTACGGGAAGGACATACCATAGTCAGAGGAAGGATTATACCAGTCGTCGAGGATATCATCGTTGAGGTCTCTGGACTACCAAGAAAAGGAGAGCGATGGACTGAAAAACATGTTCTTCTATAAGAAGCAATCTCAATATACCAGGACCCAAGTGAACCATTAGAAAAAAAGGGAAGGGGATTAACCCTGTGCCCTTGCAGCAACCTTTGCAAGAATTGGCGGTGGTCATTCAAAGATATATCACATATGACGGATGTCAGGATGTGGTAAAGTTCTGCCAACTTAAACTATTAGTTGTTCTCAAGCAAAAAAATTCAGTTAATTTGCCTTTTTTCCTAAATTTTGTATTGCACAATACTATTGTTTGAATTAGAAAGCCAAAAACCCCCAAGTCGTCATCAGACACCATGGCTTGATTAAATTAATCATCATTCACGAGCTAGGAAAACATCAGATAACTTGGGACAACTTTGTTAATTTTGCCTTGCCTGCCCCTGAGGAAAACCCTGTCAGAACACATATTGAACTTCCCAGAATAATCATACCTAGGAGAGCAAGAGGGAAAAGGACCCATGTTTCGACCACAGAACCAGGGAAACAGAAATGGTCTGAAAGGCTGCAACTGTGGAAAGACACCTCTGCATTTCCAGATGAGGTGGGACCATCTCATATGCCGCCTTCAAGCCCTCAAAATATGTCCTTACAAGACTACGAAGAAGAAATGGCTCAAGTACTTGAGAAAATGAGAGCATCTCATGAAATTGGAAGCCCATCTGAACAATTTGAGGGGTAGAGGGACCTGTTGAACCAGTTTGCCTCTGCCAGAAGCTCTGGCCACACTGAAATACTACCCCACCATGATGAATTACAGGCCTTAATGGTTTTATCTCCCTCCGATAATGAATGGGTTAGTAGGGAAGACCAGACATAAGGGATATCTGAATCTGGAAATCAGTAAGGAGACACTGTCCCATTAGAACAAAATGCAAGCATTGAGACAGTGCCCCTGACACCTAAGGGAAATATTATCTTGACCAGTCAAGACGTCAATGCTGAAATAAAATCTTGGACGCATGAAGAAAACACCATTACTGATAACCTTAGAACTGGCACAACCATTTCTGAAACCGAAGCCACTTTTCCTCCTTCCCCTGCCAAAACCTTGCTAAAAGAGAAATCAACTGAGAAGAAGTTAAAGAAAATGAGCAAGAAGTGCAAGAGATTGATAAAAATGACAAAACATCTGAGGAAACAGTTGAAAGAAGAAAACAAGGCTCGGAAGCCTAAGAAGGAATTGGCTACCATGGGAACCCAAACATATTTTGTTACCCAAATGGTAGATACTGCCGAAATTTCTGTATAGACTGACCTAATGGAAAATGTTGAAGCCTTTGTACAGACCAATTTAATAGATACCACTGAAGTTTCTGTACAGACTGAGTTAATGAATAAGGTTGAAGCCTCTGTAAAACATAGTTGATACACATTGTCGAACCCTCTGTGCAGACTAATTTGGAACTTACAGAAGATAAGGGGACTCAAACGAAGGTGACACCTGCCTACACTCCCCTAGTATAAAAGGCTACCAATAAAAATTTGCACAACGAATTAATTCAAGTCCAGCATGAATTGGCCCAGTGCAGAAAGGAAGTAGTACCCTTACAGGAACATCAAGCACTATTGAACCGGTTTAAAGACCTTTCTGCAACTAAGGACGAAACATTTTCCCAACTCAGGGAAGAAAGGAAAAAAGTAAAGAAAGCATAGGATCAAGTGGAGCAAGCTAAGAAGCAAACCAATATGGTTTTCTCTCTTTACTCTGATGTATTGACTTGCAGGGCACCAGCCACTAATTATGCTCTATTCTTAGTGGAACAGTATTTACTGTTGAATATCAAGGTTGTCAGGGAAGGGAAGCTCACTACTTTTAAAACCATTGAGGAATTTTTCCATTTTGCAATTAGTAGGATGAGCAGGTCCAGCATCTCTTGTGTGAATTATATTTACACAATTTCTTTCTAAAGGAGGATAGGAATAGTAACCCCAGCCCCTTCATAGGGGACGTTCAGTTCCAGGCTTTCCTATCTTTTTCCAAGAACCAAATTCGGTGTGCTAAGGCCTACAACACCTCTAAGAAAAGAGGGCATGGCCTAGACCTATGGGTCGGGGGGGAACCTACTAAACCCATGTACATGTTTACCAAACATATGAAATTCATGCGGAGGAAAGGAGTGATATCCAAATTGGGACCTATCCATAGGGATATTGTGTAGAATAAGCAGAAATACTTCCAGGACATTCAGGAAGAAGCATTGGCAGCAGCCAAACATAGATGGCTAGCCTCTATAAACAATGTGAATAACAGAGAGCCATTTGGTTACAGGAACTTCAAAGCTGCTACTTCTAGGTTCCTTCTATACAACAACCTAATTTTGAACATGGGCCCTACATGGATAGGGTGTAGATACAGGTGCCCCATCATCTGGTACCCCCCTGAGGACTATCATCACAATTATGAGTTACCAGAGGGGCACACTAACTCAACATTTGCAAAGATTAAATAGAGACATGGCTACAGACTCTACAAAGAGGAGGTATACCTTGAATATTATTTAACCTAGCTACACCTTAACCATTTATTTGCATAAGGACCTGCAAAAAGGTAAGCAGGGGAGTATGTTGGGCCAAGAAGAAGGTACGTTTCACCCCATCTTTACCACAATTTATCATGTATTTTTATGTATTTTCCCTTCATCTTAGCAATAAATTAAAGGAAAATAATGTAAAGACAAGGCAAAGTGGACTAATGATAAAAGGAGATTTAATAACGTAAGAACTGACTTGTCACTATCTTTATTGATAGGGAAGAAAAACAGCCAAACTGCTGATGATCAAAAGACAACCAACAAGGAAGGAAAACGGAATCATATCGGCTCCTATGAATCGACGGAATATGGAGAGCCATGTCCACACTTGGAGTACTCAAATTATAGCCACAAAGCAGCACGGTCCCATAATTAGAAGGATCCATTACTACTTTTGAATTCTCCTTTAAACTATAAAAGGCCGAAGATGAACAAGATGGGTAGAATGTAATATATATGTCTGTAATAAACGTATTGGGACAGAATCATCAAGTTGTACTAATGTATTTATTTGCGGCTTAATAAAGAATTTGGCTTTTTTGGAATAGACAACCTTTGATTATTCCTTAGCAGTAGGCTTATGGAGGCTTTGGGCCCATCCCTGGGGGTTCTTCTGCTACTTTTGTGCTATACGTTTATTTATAGAATTTATGTTTCCAGTTATCTGTTACATTTCATAATATATCCTTTAATTGGTTGATTGTGAACGTGAGATGCTATAGCTTCCTTTTTATTAGACTAGTTTACCATTCATGTCCTCTTATCTGAAATCACTGCTTTTATAATTGTTAGATTAGTTTCAGTACAGTTGTTGTTCAATTCTGCATATAGTTAATGTTTGGAACTTTTCATCATCATTATGAGGCTTTGGTTGATGTTTAATTCAAAAGGATGTCATTATTTGATTAGAAGAGAATTCCATTGAAAATTTTAGAATAATTGGTTGCTTTTCAATTCATTACGATTGATGTTCAATTCATCAAAGCGTGATGTTCAATTGCAGTTTATTATTTTCAGTCCTGAGTAGTTATTTCTGCATAGGCTTAGAACAAAGTTAGCTCCCTTTAATAGTCAGAAGCATTTCATAATTCACTTCCAAGTTGATTTGATTGAAATTTGAGAATTAGACAATCCTCCTTGTGACAATTTAGAGTAGTCAACCTCCGATGTCGCTTGCATATATTGTGCTTACACTCTTGAAATAACAAGACTTGCCCTGGGTTGATAATTAATGAAAAGCATTGAGGTTACCTTTAAATATTCACCTTTATGACTCAACAGATATTTCACCCCTTATCCCTTGAGATCATCCTCCCATAAAGAGTGGATCTCAATCCTGTATTGGTAAAAGTTTAAGAATTCCTAACCTACCATCCTCTCCTATATATTTACTACCATCCACAAGCTAGAGGTTGGCTTTTGGAGACTGATTACCCTCATGTTGTTGCCCTGAATATAAGGATAACCATCACTACATGCATTGAGGTGACATAAGAGATGTTCTTTGTGGAAAGGAAGAAAACCTCTACTTAGGGAGTTCTCTGCATGATCAACTCCTATATTTAGTTTCAATTCTCTCCATTTCTATTAATGAGAGTACATGTTTTTCCTATATATGATGTTGATTTTCATATATTTCAATGTTTTGTTGATCTATTGAATGAATTAATTGGATAATGCTACATAGATATCGTAGATATTTGGCTTGTTGTGTTTGTATGTGTTTGTTCTAATTATAGTGATCGGATTTAGGAATGGGGTGTACAAGCCAAGAAGAGAGAGAAGCCTATGATGAATTCCAGGTAGGTCTCATCTCATAGTTCACTTAATTTAAGGGAAATGATTTATTCTTTTTCTTTCTGTTGTTCTAGACCACGACACTAGGTCTAGGGAAGATACTTATGTCCACATTCATAGATTCCACATAGCATTAGCCCAACTTCCATTGTATGTGTATTTTTATCTTGGATTCAAATGTAGAGATAAGAGTGAGGCCAAGTGTACCATGTCAGAAGAATAATGACAAAATCAACCCTACATTAATGACTTGAAAAAAATGATACAAAGATATAACAACAACACAATGAGCAAGGGTATTCCTTAAGGAAGAATCAAATACTTGAGGATAACTAATAAATATACAAGTAAAAGAGTGATAGAGACAAAAAGTGAATTATTTCACAATTAATCACTAACATAACATTGAATGAAGAGGCAAAGATTCAAATCCAACACATCAACTACTTGAAACGAAATAGTTCATAAACATGAAACCAATGTGTAAACCCACATACATAAACAACAAAAGCATGAATAGTCATTACAAATTCCACTAACATGTATGGGAATCAACACATATATTGAAATATTCTCATTAATAATGTCTCCCATTCAAGTACATGTACACAAGCTAATCAAAAACCAATAGTGGGATGACAGGATTTCATATCATCTTCATGACAGAACACTAGCCTCACAATACCTCCACCTATAGGCTACCAAGATCAAAGGCTTTCAAATCCTCAATCACAAGATAGAAAACCTATATCTAGCCTAGCTTAAGTGTAAAAGTCCAGTTGCTTAAGGAATGAGGTTACATTTATAGAAATGAGGAGGGTAAAATTTCACCTTCTCCTATAACATTTGGACTACCTCATGACCTTCCATCTTCTACATTGACTCTTCATCTTCCCAAGGACCTTTTAGAGTTCCAACTGACTCTTTAGCTTCTAAGTGGCTGTTGGGCTCTCATGTGATCTTTGGCATTCCTTATTTTCTTTTTTTCATGACTTCTATATTTTCCATTAATGACAAAATAATATATTTACAAAATAATTATATGAGCCTTGGTGTAATTAGCTTTGACATTTCATTATGTAGTAAAGGCATCATTCGTCAACACTTTTTCAATGTCCTCATAATAATATGAGGTGACCCTAGTACTGATTGGATCATTTGATAGTTGTTGTTGACCTAGAGCATGCCATCATGAGGCATCTAGATGTAAATGATCAACACTACCTCACAACCTCAATCCTAAAAACACACCATCATTAATTAGGATACAAAAAGAAATATGTTCATTAATAAAATAAGAAACTATTATCATGAATCCAATTGATCAAGATAATAAGTATCAAATGAAAAACAAGAGTTCATAGCCATAAAGTATCGTTAGTAAAATTTAACGATTTTATCTTCCTTCACCCTTTCTGGTTATCAGTGTTGCTCCTTTCATGGTTTATGTGCAACGTTAGGATGGCCTCAAAATACTCCATTTTTGTGGTGCATGGTCACACTTTAATCCTAAAGTTCCCCATTTCCACTCTTACACTTTATGCTTTTGATTTCATTCCTTTATCGCATTTCCTAGTCATGTCACTTTGATTATAATTTATGAATGCATCCTTAGTAGTCTAGAACATACCATTCCTCCCCTATGTGTGTTGCTTATATGCAGTCAAATGGTAAGTGTTGCCTTGGTATGCCCCTTTATGATGGTTATGCAACGCATCCATTATACTCTTGCTCTTTTGTAATACGCATGTATTGTATCTTACTTGGGATGAAATGCATTGTCCTCTTCTTGGGATGCACACTTTTATCTTGGTGGGAGATACATCATTGTGGCATAGTTGTGATCTAATTGAATGATGACACTTTGGCAAGGCAAGTATTGAAGCAATATGCATGAAACTTCATAGCTTTAAGTTGTTCCAATGAGTCGGTGATGGCATGCCAATGCATATGTGCTAGCATGCTAATGTGCCTGTGTTAGCATTCCAATGATCCTATCAAATTTAAATTCAATCATGGAAAACACGTAAAAAACCCCACAAAAACACCTATTCAATCTTCTTTACTTATGCAAATTATTCACTTTGAAATGACAAGGCACTAAATCAAAGAACAAGTGTATAAGCTTGAGGTAAGGGAAATCACATGGGTCTCTCAAAGTGCACTAAGTGCCAGGGTCGAAATATATTCTCTCCTTGGTGTAGAGTGTAAGAAATAGAGGAAGTCGATGGAGGTCCAAGTACCAGAAATGTGCAATGTGCTACTATAGAGGGAAAGTCTTTGTGTTGAGAGAAAGTAACATCTGTAAGAGGTAAGGGTGGCATGTGTGCTCAATGGAAGTGTGTTATGTGCTCACTAAGGAAAGGTTTCCAAGGATGGGTGCAGGTCACAAATTTAGGAGACAAGGGATTATGGCTTGTGCACTAGGAATGTGTTATGTGTTATGTTATTCATCAATTTTTTTCACTTGTTTTGATGACTATATGCCTTGTCCAGGTTTTCTAGAAACCAATTTCGAACAGTCAATTTTTCCTCTAGAAAACCCCTTAGAGATATTTTTATCTTTTTCCCTCTCTCGCAGACTTTGTTAGAAGTGGTCATCAAGTTTCAGTGTTGATAAAACTCCCCTGTCCATAACTGTCATAAGCCTTGTATCTCTGAATATTGAAAGTCTCCTATTTTCACACAGCTCACTGTCAAGCATAGTACAAGTTGTCTCCTCCCCTCTCACTGTTTAAATTCCCATATGATGACCTAACTATGCCCAAGAAGTCCTTCAGAAATTATGACAAACTGTCCAAATCTAGGTGATGGTGTTTAGGGTAAGTATCTTGAGAAGAATATCTCTAGTCAAAAGCCCCTTTTTCAATATCAGTCAGCCATCTTTTCTTCTTATCTATCAAAACAAAATCCTTGTTTACCCCTAGGTCACACACCATCAAAATGTCACTGTGTTTTGTTTCAACAAAGCTTATAAGGTTCAATTCAGGAAGAAACAGAGTAAGAAGGTCCTATGTCCGAAGAAAAGTGATCAAGTGAAATTTTCAAGCATTATCATCATGATACATCAGAAAAGGCCTCCAATGATAAAAGTCATTTTATCAGTGCATCTCTGCAGGGTTTCTAGGATGGATGGCATTAATCAGTTTTGGGCAAGAAAACACTTCAAGGAAAAGCTTCAAAGCAAGAGCAGTTGACTATTTGGAGACTAAAGAAAATACAGGTTTAAGAATAAGGAAACCTACAGGATTCATCCCTGAAAACTCAAAACACCAAGAAAGTCAAAGAATCATCCACGTGGAAAAATGAGTACAAATTTTGGGAAGTTACTGCATCTAGCACTTCATGTCAACTCATAATGGCATTTTCACATTCTTCCCAAACATATGGGCACAGCTCTGAAAAACAGTCTTATGAGGCTAGGTATGGAAATTTTCTGGCAAAAGAACCTCTAGCAGACTAGGCATCAAAGTAAAAAGTATAGAAAGGAACAACTGCCTTTTTTCTATAGCCTAGACTCTGAATCATCAAGGTACTATCAGCACCAATAAAGCTACAGCTATTGCAAAGGAGAGTTATCCTAAGAGACACAAAGTAGATATGTTGGAGTTTGAAACATCTTACCTGTTCATTATCTCCATAGTAAATTTCTACAAGAAACATGTCTCATACATATTGATAAAGGATAAACCATTTGAATTTCCTCCTTCAATTATAAAGCAGAGGGCACAAGTTTCTTATAAATTCCTCTTTCAATGATAAGTAGAGGGTGCAAAGGTGTTGAAATAATTTGTCTCCTTAAAATAAGGATGGAGGTCAAAATTTGCAAAGTTTCAAAGCATAGAAATGGCCCTTACACCTAGAAGAAAGTAAATTAAACTTTTGCAAAAGGTAAAACAGTCACCTTTTGTTTTTCTAAAAACAAAACAAGGAGGAAAAAGTTTAATAAAACTATTTTGAAAAAAGCCAAAAGGGGAAGAGTACATGCTATAAAAAATTCAAAAGACACAAAATCCCTCAACGGGCATATCCTATTCTCCTTTTATCAATTGGAAAACGAAGGAGGTCTTTCTGCTTCCCTGGCAAAGATCCTGTGCAGAGAAGTATGGACACGACGCTCCTGTGCGTAACCGTTACACGCCTGTAGCAGCCCATAGTGAAAAATTGCACTGGGTGCTACGCACCTGAACATGAGCACGACGTGTTTCATGACCGACCTGGCGTGCAGAGCTCTACCCGGCGCCCACAATGGCCCAGCGCCCAGCCCTTCGTGCAGAAGTGTTTGTCTTGCATGCAAGAAAAGCTGCCCCGACCTGTTCTTTCATGAAAATTTGAAATTTTTATTGAGTGCCTCCCGTGCATAACCTAGTGTGAAGGCTGCCCATCACCGCCCACGCCCAAGAAGCCTCATGCAGCATTCCGGGCAGAGGGCGGCCATCACCACCCAGGCGTGCAGACGCTACACTCCTGAGCGGAAAAGCGTAGTGCCTGCCCATTTCATTACAAAAGGCCAAGAATTTCCAGTTTTGCTCAAAGATTAGTTTCTATCACACCAAAGAAGTTCTTTAAAGGTATTTCCCATATTTTTCACCCCTCAGCATTCCTGTTTCTTAAAAAAAAAAAATTGAAGGATAAATTTAAAGAGAGGGCAGTTTGAAGAAAAAGTGTCTATTACATTTGAAAGGTTGTTTATTTGAAATTTGGGGAGAGATAGAAAAATCAAAATTCCTCCAAAGAGAAAGGTAAAAAATGGAGGCCAGCACAACAGATTTGAGCCTGAAAATGTTCAAGAAATCACTACCTCTCCCTCAGTCTTGTCCTACTTTCAAGAGGTTGGTTGCTTTGATTTTTGCAGTAGAACATCAGAGTTCACTAGCCACCCTTATTTGACTGAGCTATTTTCCCTGAGATTGGATGGAAAACAAGTTCACATTGCAAGTTTGGATTTTGAGCTCACTCCTAAAAATGTTTCAAAAGCAACTAAGATCCCTTACATAGGAGAAAAGTGGTTCAAGCAGTCATACCTTGACCTCAACCACTATTAGCCTTTTCTAAAACCAAATCATCAAGATGCATGCAACTCCATTTTTCCTTTTTCACACTTGTTGGATGACTATGCAGTCCTCATGAAAATAATCATGAAGTTTTTCACCTGTGAAGGTAGATTTTCTCGAGTATATTCCTATCACATCAGACTCCTTATGCATTTCACAAAAGCTAAGTTGCTAAACCTACCCTTTTTCCTATGAAAAAGTATAGATAAGATGTCTTCCTTTGTTAAAAAGCAACCTCCAACTCAACAGAAAATAAGTTTATTCCATCACTCTCTCATTAAGATCATTATCATTCACCAGTTGGAACAAAAGGGCATCTCTTGGGAAACTTTCATCTCTCACCCTAATTTCACTTTTTCATCTTCTATGCCACTACAAATCAGGCCATCTTCATCCCGAGACCCTCCTCATGCTCATTCCTCACCCTCCACACCTTATGTTTCCCCTTCTTCTCATGAGTCTACTCCCCAAAAAAAAGCATCCTCCATAGATGAAAGTGAGAAATAAGAATGCAGTAAAAGCAAACAAGTGTTTGTGATGAAGAACAAGGAAGTGATGGTGACAAAGAACAAGAAAGTGATGAAAGCAGCAGTAGAGGGAAAATTAAGAATGATGAGGAAAATAGTCCACAGCTCAGTGGAAGCAGAAAATTTGATAAAGATAGAGGCAACCCTCAAGAAGATAGTAAAGACAGTAAGGACAGTAAAGGAGGCGTTGGTTAGCAATACAGTGATCATGAAAGCAGCCCTCAGGAGGAAGGTGAAAACACTAATGATGATAAAGATAGCTCACAAAGGGATGACAAAAGCACATATGGTGAAAGTGGCAATCCACAAAAAAACAGTCAAGGTAGTGGCAGCCCACAAAGAGGCAATGAAGACAATAAAATAGCAGAGGAAAAAAGTGAAGAAGGCAGCTATGACAAAAACAGTGAAGATAGTGGCAGCTTACATGAGAAATATGAAAACAATGAGCATGAAAGAGGCAGCCCACAAGATGAGGAAACCAAAAACAGTGACAGTGAAATAAGCAACAAATTGGGTAATGAAGAAGGCAACAATCTAAAGGATCAAACTGAAAAGGTGCTACTATTAACTCCTCCTCTCACTTCTCCTCAACACAGTCAAGAACATGTGCTTACTGCCTCTCTAAGGCAAGGGGCCATGCTTCATTCATCAAAAGTGGCAAAGGATAAAAACACCAAAACAACAAAGAAAAAAACCACTCAAACAGTGACTAGCAATATCACTAGGGCACTAAGGAGTAGAGGTAAATTGCCAAAGCAGAGAAATGTAGAATTGCCCAAGAAAACTAGAGGAAAGAAAATCATTAAAGGAAAGGGCAAAGAGAAGATTGAACAGCAAGAGAGCAGCCATGAGCATGAGAAGGAATTTGACATAATACAATTAGACAGTGATGATGAAGATGATGAGGCCAGAATTCTTAGATCTCTTTTGCAAAACCGAGAGGCTCAGATTAAAGACTTGGAAAATGACCTAGAAAGGTCAAAAGACCTTATCCACTTTTTGCAAATGAAAAATAGACAGATGAGTGGACAGATGGAAATATATGAGGCCTGGACACTCAAATACAAAAGGGAAGCTCAAAATTCACAAGTGAGGCTAGAATAATACATGGGTGAGTATGCGGAAGATGATGAGGAAGAAGGGATAGTAAGAAAGATACCTAAGACCATGGGTCTTAGAAGAGCATTGCAAAAGCAGAAAGAAGAAGAATCAACTCGTGCATAATAGTACCCTCTTACGGAGCTCCTTGCCTTAGAAATTGAAAATGACAAAGAGTCTTGGTTAGAGATGGAAAACAAGAATTTGGAGACTAAATTAGGCAAAGAAAACAAGGATTTAGGCCTACAAAGGAGAATGACTAAACATTACAAGAAGCTAAACCAGTTTTCTCGAAAAAAACTCAAAGCTGCCCAAAGGAGGCACCCGGTGGAAAAACGTGGAAAAGGCCAATCTCGGCTTGGAATTCTTGCTCGAGCTTCATTACATGTTTCTAAAAACCCTTGAGGGTTTACTCACCAAAATTGGGCAATTTTGGACACGTTCTTGTTTTTTTGTGAATTTTAGGCCTAAAAGCATAAAATCATGAGTGCCTTAACTTTTTCTCGGAGCATCCTCAGTTGAAAAAAATTATATTTTTGATTCCTTGACGTCAAAGGAACATGCTCATAAATTTTCAGATCAAATGAAGCTATTTTGGTCCTTCAAAAAGGCCAAAAACAACCATTTTTTACCTTTCTGCCCCTAATATCAGCAGGTGCTACACTGCTGATTTTTTTTCACTGTTTCTACTTTTTTACTGACTTTTAGGCATAATATTGGAAAAATTCAAGTATTTTTGGAAATTAGACATTCGTAGCTTTCCAACAAGCCATCACGGGACTCATTTCGACATCAGGAAGTCCGCCAAAACTGCACTGCAAAACAACCTTTTTCTGGTGCTATGTTCTTGTAGATTTTGCTGAAAAGCAGTTTTCTGAGTGATGACTGGGCCAAATGTGCGTTAAGAAAGTTTATCTTATGTTTCAGGCCTTAAAAGTGATTCTTTTTTGCTATTTTGGTCTGAAAAGATATTTTTGAAGGATATTTTGTGCCTTGGACCTTGTTAGGCCTCAAGGACAGTTTTAGATATTTATTTTTGGCCAATGGCCTTCTAGTTGCTCTAGGTGGGTTTCCTCCTCTTTGGTTTATATAAACCAAGAGGATTCATTGTAACAAACAGACAGAACTTGATATATTGAGAGCAATACATAGCATTATGAACTTGAAAGAAATACTTGTTTTATGAAGTGGATGATGTCTTGCTTAGCTTGATGGTGGAGGAGCATTGTGTGTAGGATTCCATGGCTTGGTGAATGGTGATGTTTCTCTAATTTGTTTATGTTTTACCGTTTTCATTGATGTTCCATACTTCTTATTTTTTATATATCAGAAAAGTATATGTTGAGACATGCTCATAGAAGCACCTCAAACATCCTGCATATTACAGCTTTGGTGTTTTCCTCCTCTTGATAATTTCTAAAGGATTCTTAACTGCCCCTTAGGTCCATCAAGAAATTTCTATTTGTTTCATTAATGGTCAGTATGTTTTGCTATCTATTATGATTTAAGGTATGCCCTGCTTACTTATAGTTTCTCAAAACTCCATTTCTGAAATCTTTCTATGAAATACTGATTGTCTTAGATAAGTCAAAGAGGTCTCATTCGATCTTGCCCTTTGTCCATGCTTGCAAACTTGTTTCAGATTTCCCGATAGCTCAAGATATGTTATTTATGAGTTCCCTCTTCATATATTGAGTTTTTTGTTTATAATATTTGTTTTCCCAACAGCTGAAGGTGAAATTCCAGAGTTAGGAGTTCTTATGCTTCTATATATCACCGGATTGTTTATCTTTCATGTTTATCAGTTTGAGTTTTATTCATAAAGATTTATGGGTTGCCCTATCTCATGAGTATTTTCTTTAAAATTGTATATGTTTAATATCTCTTTGTATTTCACAAACTTAATGTTCATTTCACTTCACTTTCACCCAAAGAATCCATTTACCTTGACTAAATCAGCCCTGTAGTACACCTTGTCCATCATTTAGACAACCTTGACTTTATCTGACCCCATAGCCCTGTTGATTTGATGAATTCTCTTTCTATTTTTCCTTTTCAATTAGTTTACTTCAAAAACCCAAAACAAACCAAAATATGCTTAACAACTAGCCTAAAATCAAACATATAAAGTGAACAAGTTCACATCCTTCGCATAATAGAGAGAGCCCTCTCTGAGTCCAGGAAGGCTAGGTCCTAGGACTCCAAAGATTGGTCTGATGTTGCCCTATCATTTGGTTTACCAATCTGTCAAATTACGGGACTCCAACATGTTAGGCAGGCTTAATGATGGGTATAGGTCATAAGTTTAAGAGACAAGGGTTTCATAATTGAATCTTGAGATTGCACTATGTGGCCATCACTTGGACGAGGAATCAATATTCTCATGGCTTAGTGCAAGGTATGAGAATAGGGAATCACCCCAAAATTGGTTGTGTGAGATAAGTTGAGTGAATACGAGAACAAGAAAATTCATAACATGATCACACACATACATACAATCAAACCCATGACACGAATATGTGGGCCAAAACCAACATTCATGAACTGAGACAAAATCATAACAACAATGATCTCCAAGTGTGATAGATGAGTTGCAATCCTTTGCGACGTAAGTGTTGCCTATAGCTAGAAAGTGCATTAAGTTAAGGAAGTGTGCCAAGTGCATGTTCCAGGGAAAAAGAGGATTGGATAGCTCTTAAGAATGCATTGGATCTGTTACTATATAATACGTTGGCACAACTTCTAATAAATGCACTAACCTATTATTGGAATATGTGATAGGTCAAGCCTTAGAAGGTGCACTAGGCTTGAGGGAAAGCTCTGCAACTAGAAAGTGTGATAACGCTACATCAAGGAAATGCACTAGCCTATGTTTTAAAGGTGTGAATTTCTTGCCTCTAGAAGTTGTGCTACGCTTTCTCCTAGAAAGTGTGCTTAGTGCAAAACATTGTGACAAGGAGTTTTGACTGTCACTACGAAGTGTGGTTGAACTAGCCAAGAAAGTTGTGATATGCTTAGAAACTGTGACTATGATTTGATAGGATTCATCAAGACTAATTACAAGTAAACATTTAAAATATTGTATACGCTTATTCATTTGACATGATCCCAAAACACAAGCCTTCATTTCCAGCAGTCACCAAAATAATATTCAAAGCATGTGTTTCCATATGTTCTGCCTATAAGATAACATAGAGAGCATGAAACTTGAGAATGCATCATGAAAGCAACAACTCCAAAAACCCTAAGGCATTAGATAGGAGGAGAACCAATATGGAAAAAATGATATGCATGTACAACGTGCCTTGTAAACATGAGAAACCATAGAATTTGATGGGATCTAGGTCATGAGAGATTTGACCAATCAAATCATGGACATGACCATTGAAGCCTTCAAAAGCAAAGGGGGGCCCAAAACTTGGTATTGGCGAAATTTTTTTGGTGTTGTTATATCATCTACAATAGGAATTGTAGCACTGACTTGATATGTCTGCTCTAAATATGTTTCTTCTTTGTTTTCTTAAAGATTATGATTATATTTACAACCATTTTTTTTGTAAAATAGTATAAAATTTATCTATATCACACACATACACACATACAGGTACCTTAGTTCTGACTTGATATGTCTTCTCTAAATATGTTGATGCTTTGTGTCCTTAGAGATTATGATTATCTTAATAACCATTTTTTTAAATAGTATAAAATTTAGCTAGAACACGCACACATTCACCCGTGGGCATGCGTAAAGACACACATGCATGCATGAACATGATTATATCATAAATATCATCATAAAATTATTAATATATCGGGATGTATTAATAATATATACATCTAATCATTAGAATAACAATTCAAGTTTGCATTATAAATATGTTATTAATTTCTAATATATTTATTATCAATAAATTGATAATATTAGTAATGCATTCATTGTACATGATGAAGTTATTATTTAAACATTAAGATATTTATTTATTTATTTTAAAACTTCTCTGAATTTTCTTATTCTAATGCAAAATTCTTCTTGTTGCTATGATTATTTTACATGTAATTTTGAAAGAAAAGAAAATGTATGGTAAGTTGTTATATGGATTTCTTTACATATTGTCAAGTTGTAAGAAACCATGTGGATTTGTGTGGATCTTGTTTTAACAATTTTTCAATTTTATTGTATTTATTTTGATGCCCTAACAATGGAAAATAAGCTAGAAAAGGAAATGGAATTATTTGGTTATGGTAATAGAAAATGACATATATGAAATGTTTAGGGGCGACAGGAGAGGGAAGGGTGATATATTTCCCTGAGGAATATGAAGAGATAAGTTACGCTCTGATTTTAGGCACCACCACAAACAAAAAGGTTTTATATCTAGCATTGTGTAAAGGATGACATATTGATAAGAATAAAAGCATAAGAAAGATTTAAATCCTTGGGGATTCAATGATTGTTGGTAGAATCATCACTAAGTCTATATCAATTAATGACTCTTCATTTCCTCCTTTTGTAAGAATAATTTCACTCTAGTTGAAAAAAATCGAAGAAATCTCTCTCTTTCATGTTTTGAGGCACCTAAATGGATAGGAAGATAGATTAGATAACCTTAGGGTGAGTTTCAAAGCATAATCATTGAAATTAATGGAAATGACAAGGGATTCACTTGAGTGTCATTACCCAATGAAAATGATCCTAGATCGAGGAGCCAAAAAGTTGGCAGCCATTTGAAACTTTGGTTAAGGGATTTTAATCCTTGTATGTGACAAAGACATTGTTATGATAATCAAGGAGAGACCACTTGGAGGCCTTAATGAAATTACATCGATACATGTTAATTCTTCATACATAGCATTATTCTTTAGATATGCTAGGATCAAACAATGGACAGTTGGACGGTTTTGATCCTAAGTGCTTTGAAATCCCTCCTGAGCGCATTAATGGTGCAACACAAATAAAAATTCCTCCCATAGTTATTCAAAAATTCTCTTAGGAAAATATTGGTTCAGCTTCTCGTGAAGGACTATTCTACAATATGTTTGGAGTTCAATGAAGATCAGGTGTTAATGAAGATAGTGTTGAGAATTTAGTAGGGAAGAGTTTAATTTAATTCTCTTCTTGATAATTGCTTGTGTTATTTTTATGCTTCTATTACTTAGATCTTGTATAAATTAGCTTATTATGTCTTTCATCAAGTCAATTATCAAAACACAAGATACAAAGAATTTAGACTCTTCAAGCTAGGGCCAAAACCTCTCCCTCTTGGAGTGGAAAAAACAAAAGTAATTCTTCTTATATATCTTCAATAAATAAGTACCATGACCATGACACAGACCATTGACACCAATATGCCTCCAAGACCTTGTCACTACTCTTTCTAGGCTCCTTATGTTGACCTCCTTTTATTCACATCTTTGCACCAACACTAGGAAAGCTCAGTTCCTAGTATTTAGACAATATGCTTCTTCCTTTCCCTTCTTTGAACTAGCCTCGTCCTTCTAGAGACTCTTACTTGACCTTCTCTTTGCACCTCTTTATATCCAAGTCTGAGATCCTTATCTTGTTGTAGTGATCCTTCCTTTACTATAGTCACCTTTGGTCCTTTTCCAAGATATACAAAGCACGTTGCTCTCAAAAAAAAGATATTATGTCTCTCTTATTTTATCCAACAATATACCTTTACTTCTCTATATTATTCCTTATTTTAGTCATTCCCTTTCCTTAGTATATCACCCTCTGGACTTTGCACTAGAACAAACCTTTGATTCACACTTGATCATACAACTATTTCTTCCTGAAGTAACCCTCAATGGTCCTGAAGTGACCTTAGTGTATATGACCCAGAGACAGAGATAATACTTCCTTATTAATTCATTGATATGGCACTTCTTGGCATCAAAGTTTAGTCCTTGACATCACACACAATTGCAGACTTGATCCTTGCAATTTTATCAAAGAAGTAATTTGAAAGATTGGTGTACAATGAGGCTGCAAACTTGTCTATATATAGGGATAGTCTTATCCTATCTAGGATGACATGATCATATTCTATAAGGATGACTTTACGAGGAGTGTCTTTAAAACATTTGAGTCGACTTGTTCAAGGAGACCTTCCATCATCTTCTATAGAATTTTGATAAGGTATTGAGGCATAATTTTTACCTGAATAATGATCCTTTACAAGTGTAACAACACTTAATATACATGAGTCTAAAATATACATTTATGATAAGATGAAAAATCCCTAAAGACATCAAGAAGAAGTCTTTGACCTATATAAAAAATCCTTGCTCATGAAACCCATGAATAAAGCATTACAAAATAATTGTATTATCTTTGTCTTCTTCATTACAAAAATTCATAATTACTTAGTCATTATGAACACCGAACCTAGTTACACCTTTCAACACTCCCTCTTAGCTAGGGTGGTATTAATAATGGTACATGGTCACTCTCAATCTAAAGAATATCATAAGAATAATTTGATTGGTAATCCATCCGTTATAGCATCATAGTAACCAACATTGTCCCAGTGCAAGGTCTTGACTAAAAAATCCATCTCTTCACGAGACCATGAGCTACAATGTTGGAGAGCCCAATGATTATAGACACCATCATCATTGTCTCCAAGGTACATACTCCACCCGAGTGTTCACCGATTATGACCTCTTTTGGAATATTCTTACTGTTGGATTCCCAGACCTCAAAGAATATCCATCCTTCCACAACTAATCTTATCTTGGATGCCCTAATACATCCCCTAAAGAGTATCAAATACCAGATGATTACCCAATCCTCCATTTTTTCTTCCCAAGTGAAGACCAAAATGACGTGTCTATCTCTCCCTCTCAACTAGGGAGGAAATATTCCACAAAGGAATTTACTCATTCCTATACAATGAATGTACCTAAGCTCCCTCTAGGCTTAGGACTTACCAAGTTACTTCCAAGTAAGAAACTTACTACTAGGCTCCCTCTTAGTTAGGGACCTATAGCAGCAATGATTAAAACACCCAGTTGCTCATGAAGAATTCCTTCTTTCAATGTCATGAATTTATTTGCTGTTGAGGAGCCTTCATCATTGGGATCTCTTCATTAGAGCACATATCATCCATAAATTTCATCCAAGAGTAATGTCTTCTGTCAAAATTTGATCCATTAATATTCTCATCTGATTTAGCTTCATTCCATGTTGATTTTCTTCGAACCATACTTCTCCCAAGGATCTTCCATCCTGTCATATGGTTATCAATTTGTGGAAAAAATATACTTCCCTTTGGTAGCCCTACATAATCTCATCAGATATTAATTAATTATAAATATGAAATTTTAAATAAAAAGTTACGTTAGTGATAATATTTCACCATGACATATTCTTGTAAGCATCGACATCCTTTGTTTACGGATTCACACATCTCCTAAATATATGTATTTTCAAGGGTCTCCATATTTTCTAAACTTCTACCAGAGTCTAGATATCTTCCCAAGATATTTTCTAGTCAAGTATTCTTAACTTCCTTGGATGTTGGCTGCTTCTTTCCATGGTTGTACTTCCCACGATCTCTTCATTTTTTCTTTCTCCACACAATTTTGTTTCATTCCCTAGGAAATTCCATTGTGTAGTTCCTTGATAATGTAAAATCACCTCATATTCCATATGAGGACATATTATGTTGATTTCATGTAGTGTAGATCAATCCTTTTTGGCAACATGTGCATCGAAGGATTTTTTGCTTTCTATTTTGATCATACTTTTAAAGATAGAAGTATAATACCCACAACCACATGACATTACTTCATAGCATCCATTGCCAACATGTACCTCATTCTTTTCCTTTTGATTCTTCTTGCAGTAGGTTTCCTTAGAATGAAAGAGTCTCATTCTCTTGAACTTCTTCATCAATATGTCATCCTATTATAATCCCAAAATTCTACAAGTTAGAATTCTCGTAGAAACCTATTGCTTTATTTCTAACCAATGAATCCAAATAGGACTCTATTAGGAAATGTCAACATATATTTCCATATTTATTATTGAATGATGATCCTTGATCTATATGACTACCTTCCATCAATGTTGTTTTTAGTGAGGTTCCCATGAGCCACTTCTTTCATGGTATATTTGATGCATAAGTGTATAGTAGACATCCTCCTATGACAAGTGTTCCTTATTCAATGCTTCTATCATAATGATAATTTTAAAATTATGCATCATATTATTTTACAACCAATAGATACCTCTTAAAGATGAAGACGATCTCAATCATAATAAAGATCTTTCACTTCTTCTTTCTTAGGCTTCTTTGAATTAGGTTCTTCTATTTCTCTGGCAATATGTGATTCCTCATTTTTCCTCTTTTCCTTGTTAGATTTGGGAAAATCCTTTATATAGTGCCTAAGTTCATTACATCCATAGCATCAGATATTATCCATGTTCCTTCTTTTCTTCTAAGGACCAAACTTACTAAATTTTCCTTTCCTTTTTGACATAGTAGCATAGGCTTTATTTGATCCTATATCGATGTTTCATCTAGCCTCTTTTTTCTTACATAAAGTCCATAGATCCTGGAATGACATTGCATATTTCTTCCCATAGATACTTGAAGTGAAGCTTCCTTGTTCCTTTGGTAGATAATTTAGTATCATAGTAAGTATTTCTCCATCAGAAATTTCTTCTCCCAATTTCTACAGTTGATCCCCTATTTCAGAAATATTCATAAAATATGAAGTTATTCCTTCCTCTCTTGACATATTCAACTTGAATAGTTCTTGTCTTAGAGACATTAGTTTTCTTTCAGTACTTACCGAGAATAGCTCCACCAATTTATCATATATTTATTTTGAGGATTCTAGGTTTTATACATAGGGAATGAGAGAGTACTTTATGGATTCTATAAGAATCCTTTGGGCTCTTATGTCTCCCTTCATTTATTTGGCATGAGATTTAGTATCTTATTTTCAAGTTTCAGCTATTGATCCCTTGATATATTCCATTACTTCATTTTCAATCAAATTTAAATTTTTCCCTATCTTCCATGCAAGAAAGTTTGTAGTCCCAGAAAATTTGTTACTTTCCTTGAAAAATGTCATTTTAACAAATTCATATAAAGAAATTTAGAATACTTAACTGAGTAGAATATTTCTCCTTCTATCAGATTCCTTGATGATGATGTAAATAGCAGTAGGTGCTCCCTCTTATTTTGGTTTCTCCTAGATCACCTTAAATTCTTGATCTTCTTGAGATGGATTTTCAAATTTTACAAAATGCATCTTTAGAACTAAACATTGACTCTTCAATGTAGGTCTTTGACTTTTTCTTTATTTATAGAAAATTGATCCTTGATCCTTTTGGTACTTAAGTGTCTTCTTCCAAATAGCCCTTTCTTGTCTTCAACACCTTATCTCTGAAACCATGTTGAGAATTTGGTAGGGCATAGTTTAATTCGATTCTCTTCTTGATAATTACTTGTGTTCTTGTTATTCTTATATTACTTAAATCGTGTCTTCATTAGATTATTATGTCTTTCATCAAGTCGATTATCAAAACACAAGCCAGATCCAAAACCTCTCCCTCTTGGAAAGGAAAACCTAAAAGTAATTATTCTTATATATCTTCAATATATAAGTACCATGACCATGACAAAGACCCTTGACACCAATATGCCTCCAAGACATTGTCACTACTCTTTATAGGCTCCTTATACTGACCTCCTTTTCTTCACTTCACTGCACTACCACTTGGAAAGCTCAGTTCCTAGTCTTTAGACAATATGCTTCTTCCTTACCCTTATTTGAACTAGCCTCAGCCTTCCAGAGACTCTTACTTGACCTTCTCTTTGAACCTCTTTATCTCCAAGTCTGAGATCCTTAGCTCGTTGTAGTGATCCTTCCTTTACTGTAGTCACCTTTGGTCCTTTTCCAAGATATATCAAGTACGCTGCTCCCAAAATAAAGATATTATGTCTCTCTTATTTTATCCAACAATAGACCTTTACTTTTCTATATTATTTCTTCTTTCAGTCCTACCCTTTCCTTGGTACATCACCCTCCATACTTTGCACTAGAAAAAACCTTTAATTTGCACTTGATCACAAAAAAATTTCTTCTTGAAGTAGCCCTCACCAGTCTTGAAGTGACCTTGTTATATATGACCTAGAGACAGAGATAAGACTTCCTTATTACTTCGTTGATATGGCACTTCTTCACATCATAGTTCAGTCCTTGACCTCACAATTAATAGCAAACTTAATCCTCACACTTTTACCATAGAAGTAATCTGAACTCATTGGTGTACAATGAGGCCGAATATTTGTCTATATATAGGGATAGTATTGCCCTCTCTAGGTCGACATGATCATCTGCTATAAGGTCGAATTGACAAGGAGTGTATTCAACAAATTTGAGCCAATTTGTTCAAGGAGATCTTCCATCATCTTCTAGAGAATTTTGACAAGGACTTGAGGAATACTTTTTACATCAATAATGATCCTTTACAAGTGTAACAACACTTCATATACATGACTCTAAATTATACATTTATGACAAGATGAAAAATCCCTAAATATATCAAGAAGAAGTCTTCGGCATATAATAAAAACTCATTGATTATGAAACCCATGAAGCACGCATTACAAAATACATTTTATTATCTTTGTCTTCTTCATTACATAAATTCATAATTACTTAGTCATTATGAAGACCGAACCTAGTTACACTTTTCAACAGACAAAGGAGCATATTTTTGTTAGAAAGGATTGGTAATTCCTATTCAAGAAGGATTCTCTAGGTATTTGGTCCGTTTATCCTATTGTTCACTTCAAAATTGTGCTCATCTGGAACATCTATTGATGGCTTCAAGAGGAGGACAACCCTTGAAGCCTGAAATGGTGAGTTGGAAGGAAACGGTGGAGCTCTTGTTCTAATTGTTGATGGCACAAATTGATATTTTTTTAGAATACTATACCTTATGGAGAGTGGAAGAGAAATGAGGGATAGATTTGCTGAAGAAAAATTTAAAGGCCTTAAGGCAATGGTGAAAACAAAATTCACAAAGTTAGGAGGAAGATTTATTGTCTAGTAATGTTGACGTATCAAGATTTGACCTCTTCATACACGTTAAAGAATTCATGTTCAACAAAACAGATCCATATACTGAGGAGCGAAAAGAGCACTTTGGTGGTGGTGTAGCAGGTGCAAGAGTAAGAAAAGGAAAATATGTCATCCTAAATGGAACTGATGAAGTCGGGCCCTCAAAGCCTGTTTAATTCTTCTATTGTCTATGTATTACAATTATGTTTTTTTTGGGTCAATTTTTTAGAATATATGGAAGACACCAATGCATAGTTATAGTCCAGAGAGCCTATAGAGGCAAGAATATTTTATGGATTTATTGGAATGTTGAAGCAACAGAGATAACAGAGGCAAGTTTTGTAATTTCATTTGTAAATGGTTTTTTCCATGCAATCCAGACTTTATAATATAAATCTAACAGTTTCGTTAAAAAATAAATAAATGAATAGATAAAACATATACGAAATATTTGTTGAAAATTTCCATAGAAACGATGTTTTGACGAGTTTTCACAACATTTCTTTAAAGCTTTATTGTAGAAATATTCTACATAAATATAAGAAAATAAAAACATATTAATAACATATATATGGGGACTTATAAAAATAATAATATTATTATTTTAATTTTCTGTTGTGTAACCAGCTCCAAAAAGAGAAGAAAAGAGATATAAACGCCTTAGAAATGAGCCACTTCGAGGGGGAAACCTCCAATACATTACATAAATGAACAATTATTGGATGATACAATTCACAAAACCTTCTTTCTATATATAGGAGTCCATGGGTCCATAATGTAATCCTAGTGGGCCACAATGTAATCCTAGCCGACCTAACAATAATAATTTAAGGGCACAATAATAACAAAATGGGGGTTACAAGGGTACAATAATAACAATAAGGGGGTTACAATAACAATAATAAGGGACTATACTAGTGATATAGGGACCTAACATGCCCCTCTCCTTCAAAAAAGTGTTGTCCTCAACACTTGAGTAGCTCCGGGTGCTTCTGTATAAAATTCTCATCCTCCCATGTAGAATCTTCATTGGGTAAGTTCTTCCACTTGATGAGATACTCTGAAATTGATCGATTCCGTAGTTGTCGAGTTCTTTTTTCCATGACTGCTTCAGGTTCCAATATGATTTTCCTTTCCCCATCAAGTTCTGGCAATACTGTTTGAACTGGAAGATTTTCACCTATAACCTTCTTTAAGCATGAAACATGGAAAACTGGATGTACTCGCGAGGAAGCAGGAAGCTCCAATTTGTATGCCATAGTACCAATCTTTTGCAACACCTTGTAAGGACCATAGTACTTTGGTGATAATTTATTATCCTTCTTAGCTTCCTTGAGGGACATTTGTTTGTATGGTTGTAGCCGTAAAAATACCTAATCTCCTACATCAAAACTTCTCTCGCTGCAATGTTGATCTACCTGTTGTTTCATTCGATTTTGTGCCAAAGTCAAGTTATCCTTTAAGAGTTGGAGAAATTCTTGCTGATGCTCGATGTGATCTTCCACTGCTTGAACCTTCGAATTTTCTCTTAAATATGATGTGATGGATGGTGGATGATATCCATAAAGTGCCATAAATGGGGTCATTTTTGCTGCAGTATGGAAGGAAGTGTTATACCAGCATTCAGCGAGAGGTAACCACTTGACCCATTGTGTTTGTTTATCAGATACAAAACAACGAAGATATCCTTCCAAACATTTATTTACTATCTCAGTTTGACCATCAGATTGAGGATGATAAGATGAGCTATGAGCCAATTGAGTACCCAAACAAGAAAATAACTCCGTCCAAAAATTTCCAGTAAAAATGGGATCTCTGTCGCTCACAATAACCCTTGGGCTTCCATGTAGCTTTTGAATTCTGTCCATAAATGTAGTAGCAACTCTACTTGCTTTAAATGGATGAGATAATGCACAAAAGTGTGCATACTTGGTAAGTCTATCAACTACCACCATGATGACATTATTTCCTTCGGACTTAGGTAAACCTGTGATAAAATCCATTGAAATCTCCTCCCAACGTTGACTTGGAATGGATAAAGGTTGTATAAGTCCCGGGGTCTTAATTGTCTCAACTTTATTCTGCTGGCAAACCAAACATTCCGTCACAAACTTTTGAATATCAGATTTAAGGCCATCCCAAAAAAAATCTTTCTTCACCCTGTGGTAAGTTTTTAAAAATCCTGAGTGTCCTCCTAAAGGAGAAGTGTGCAATTCGAGAAGAATATTTTGTTTTAGTTGGGAATTCTTACAAAGATATAAGTGATCTTTGTACCATAAGGAATCATTTTTCCAACTAAATGTATCAGATGTACTAGGATCTTGCTGCAACTTTTGAATGAGTGTCCATACATCTTTTCCCTTCTTCCATTCATCTCTTGCTTCGGTTATCCAATCTGGTTGGATAATAGAAATGGCACAAAGCAATGCTTCCACCTCTTCATTCTTTCTTGAGAGTGCATTTGCAACAACATTAAGCTTTCCTTTTTGTAGATTATTTCAAAGTCATAACCCAACATCTTTGTGACCCATTTTTGCTGCTCTTCTGACGATAGTCTTTGTTCCAAAAAGTGTTTAAGACTATCATGATCGATTTTTACCTTGAAGTGTCTTCCCATTAGGTAAGTTCGCCATTTCTTTAGTGCATGCAGTATTGCTAACATTTCCTTCTCATAAATAGGTTCCTGTAAATACTTTCCTTTGATTGGACGACTTTCAAAAGCAATGGGTCTTCCTTCCTGCATTAAAACTGCACCAATTCCATTTCCTGAGGCATCACATTCCACAATAAAGGTTTTGTGAAGTCTGGCGTAGCTAAGACCGGTGCTAGGCACATTGCCTCTTTAAGATGTTCAAAGGCCTTAGTTGCTTCAGGAGTCCATGAAAATGCATCTTTCTTCAATAATGTTGTTAGAGGTGCTGCTATTCTCCCATAATTCTTAACAAACTTGCGATAATACCCTGTTAACTTGAGAAATCCTCACAACTGCTTTATGGTTGTGGGGACTTTCCATTCCTTAATGGCTTTAATTTTGTTAGGGTCTACTTTAACACCCTCGTGAGATACAATATGACCCAGATATTCCACCTCTTGTACTCAAAGAAACATTTGGATGTTTTTGCATATAATTGTTTCTCCTGCAATAGTTTGAGCACCCTGTCAACATGTTCAACATGATCCTTCCAAGACCTGCTGTAGATTAGTATATCATCAAAAACTACTAGCACAAATTTTCTAAGGAAGGGTTTGAAAATGGAATTCATCAACCCTTGAAATGTAGAAGGTGCATTGGTAAGGCCAAAAGGCATGACCAAAAATTCATAATGACCCTCATGATTTCGAAATGATGTTTTTGGAATATCTTCACTCTTCATTCTAATTTGATGATATCCTGAACGAAGATCCAACTTGGTAAAATAAATTGCTCCATGTAATTCATCCAATAATTCATCAATCACAGGAATGGGAAATTTATCTTTAATGGTGAGCTTATTGAGCTCCCTATAATCCGGACACATTCGCCATGATCCATCCTTCTTGTGTACCAATACTACAGGAGCAGAGAAAGAACTTTGACTAGGTTGAATTATACCCGCCTCTAACATTTCTGCAATCATACGTTCAATTTCACTCTTTTGGAAGTAAGGATATCTATAAGGCCCGATGTTTGGAGGAACACTTCCTGGAATCAAATGAATAGCATGATCATGATCATGAATAGGTGGGAGTCCTCTGGGAGTTTCAAACACCTTGGAATGATTGTCCAAGACTTGTTGGAGATCTGCAGAAATAGATGATTTTGATGTTGGAACTTCTAGTGAGCATAATTGCGCAATTACGCCTCGCTGTTCTTTCTTTAGAAGCTTTGTCATGACATTAGAGCTTATTATCCTTCCTGGCTTCCCCGCAATACCCCGTAATTCGACTTCCTTTCCTTCTGAAAAAAATTTCAAGAAAAGTTCTTGAAAATTAAAAGCTACCATCCCTAAAGATTGTAACCATTGTACTCCTAGTACAACATCAGCACCTCCCATAGGAATGGAAAGCATTGGACTAGTCAATACATATTCCCCCATGGTTAGCTTGATATTATGGAATTTTCCAGAGCAATTTATAGTTCCTCCATTTGCAACCATCACTTGACATTCTGGTGCTTGGTATAGGAAACAATTTAATTCCTTGGCTACCTTACAATGAATAAAATTATGGGTGCTACCTGAATCAATCAACACTATTACCTTTTTCTTCTTGATTTGTCCTTTTATCTTGAGAGTTTGAGGAGTGGTAATTTCATCAGCGTTGCATTACATGATACAAGGCGGGCGTATCTACTTTCTTCCTCTTCATGGTCGGTTCCCGGTGTATATCCTCTTTCTTTTTCATTTTCTTTCTTCTTCTTCACACCCATGTAGTCACTTTCTTTTCAAAGACACTTATGACCTTTAGTGTATTTTCTTCTATCAACCGTAGCAAAGCCCTTTTTCTCTTTTTTTCCAATTGTTGTGGTGTCAAACGTGTAGGTTGTGGAAATCTAGGAGTAGCAACACTTCCATCTTTATAGATGTGAGTGGTAGGCTTCCTTGTCGCCATAATTTTACTTTCAACTTTTCTTGCCAACCCGAATGCCTTCTCCAATGAATCAAGTTACCAAAGGGAAACTTCATGTTGGATGTTATCCTTTAGAGTACCTATGAAGAGATCAATCATGTGTTCCTCTGGAATATCAGTTACCCTTATATTAAATTTTTGGAAGTCCTCAATGTGCTACCCCACAATTGACCAAGTGACAATTTTTTTACGAGAGCAAAGCCATCGATACCATACAAATGTATTTTGTTCTAAATGTAAAGTTGCAATCCGTACTGTTTGTTTGTTTTGCACATAATTGAGAACAAAATATTGCTCCATCCGTAGTATCCATGTTACGGGATCCTTTCCATTAAACTTCCTCATATCCATCTTTGGAATATGGTGGTTCTTCCATCCAGCATTAGAGTTTATGAAATCATGATTAACATTTATTTTTTCTCATCATGAGTTTCCTCTACTATCTTTTCGCCATTAGGAAAATTTTCTTGTATGAACTTTGTCAAACTTTCCATGTACGCTTTTAGATCATTCTTCATTTTTTCCATTTTCTCATCTATCTTAGTTTCCATGTCATCCATCTTAGATTCCATGCTGTACTCTTCCATGCCATCCATCTTAGCTCTCCATGACATCCATCTTAGCTTACCATCCATCTAGCTTCCAAGCTTCTTCAAAAACTTCAGTCTATTTTTTGTTGCTCTTCGCGAGGAGTGAAATTTGTTGCATTCTGTTTCTGCAATTTTGATGATCATGCCAAATTCTTCGTCTTCGCGGAGCCGTGCAGAGAGATTTCCAAAGTCTTAATGGGTGTTGAATTCTTTTTAGGGGCCATTTTATAATCCAATACTGATATCTATTCTACAATATTCCCTTGCAATCAATTCAACTTGATTCTTCAAACAAGACTTATGCAATTCAGAAAAAAAAAAAATACACACCTTTTACTTGCTTTTGAGGAGCTCGATATTGAAATTGTATTATCTCTGTGATTGCAGCTCTTCAATATCTGAAATTCAGCAATGAATTAGCCCTCTGAATTCTCCTTTTAATTCCACAGGTCTGACTTGATTTGGATTCTCCAAGACAAAGTTATGTCCAATCTCCCACAATGACCTACTGTTCGACTCCTGCTCAAAGAGGAACGATCGATGTATGGGATTTTCCATGTGTCACCGTTTTGTCCTTCGCTCCAAAAAAATTGACTCAAGAAAACCACACTGTGTACTTGAGCTTTCTTACGGAACTCCAATCCGATTCTTAGAGAGAGATTTATTGGAACTTTTCCACGATTACCTCTTGGAGATGAAATTCCTAGAGCCTCGAAAAAGCACTACCTTCCATGTATCATATCTCCAAAAACATAGAACCAAGTTTTGAAATTCTTGACGAGTTTTCTTAGGATTTGGCTTTCGCACCAGCAAAATTTCCTAGATTCCGAACCTCATGAGAAGAAAAATTTATAGCGCAAATTCCACGATGACCTGTTTATGAGCCTGAAAAAATACCTAACTTCCACAGATGATATCTCCTCAAATATTGCGAACCAAGATCTGAAATTTTTAGACAACCTTCCTCAAGATTTCAGCTTCGCACCCTAAAAATTTCAGCTTCTGAAGCTTCGTAGAAAAACAGTTATAGCGAAAATTCCACGATGACCTGTTTGGAGCAGCGAAACCCTAGAATCCCAAAGCTCTGATACCAAATGTTGTGTAACCAACTCAAAAAGAGAAGAAAAGAGATATAAATGCCTTAGAAATGAGCCACTTCGAGGGGGAAACCTCCAATACATTACAGAAATGAACAATTCTTGGATGATACAATTCACAAAACCTCCTTTCTATATATAGGAGTCCATGGGGCCATAATGTAATCCTAGTGGGCCACAATGTAATCCTAGCCGACCTAACAATAATAATTTAAGGGCACAATAATAACAAAATGGGGGTTACAAGGGTACAATAATAACAATAAGGGGTTTACAATAACAATAATAGGGGACTATACTAGTGATATAGGGACTTAACATTTCTTCATTTATTTTATATATTTGGTAGATTATACAAGATTGAAGTAATACATTTTCAATATAATTGTTATTCAAATCACTTATAATATTTTATAATTTTTATATTTGATATTAAAAATATTTAATAATTTTGTTGGTATCTATTATAAGAGATAAAAGTTTGAAATTGGGTTCAATATCACTCATCTTGAAACTTTCATCCATATGTTTGAATATGTACTAGTCATAAATTTAATAAAAAAGTTAGTGCAATGGAATTTTTATAGATTTTTTTAAATAGTCATTTTTATATAGAATGTTTATAATAATATTAATGTAGGTGGACTTGAGTGTTATATAAAAGGGTAACATTTTAATTGGTCAATTTAAGAAGATCTACATAATATTCAAAAGTATGTTATTAAATATCAACTTAATTAATTACAAAATAAAATGAAAGAAATATCGATGCAATGCCTATAAAAAGGGTAGGTCTAGTTAGAGTTTAGTAGATTCCTTATGTAAGAAATTAATTAGTCGAGTGTTGGGATGACTTTAAAGTTAATGGATTTTGTTATTTATCTAGTCTAATTAGGTTGTACTTGCCTCACACATAGTATTATGTAGGAAAGGCATCGACCTTCAACAGTTTTTCAATGTCCTCATAATAATATGAGGTCACCTTATTACTAATTGGATCATTTGATAGTTGTTTTTGACCTAGATCATGCCATCATGATGTATCTAGATGCAAATGACCAACATTGCCTCACAACCTCAATCCTACAAACATACATGTCATGTGGGATTTACAATTGCAGACAAAAGTATCTCCCCTAGGTTCGATGGCCAACCTAGAACAATAGAGAAACAAGGAACCCAATTCTTTCCTTAATGTAATTATATGATGGAATGAATCCTACCTATAATTCTTCGCATGCTTCGTTCCTTCTTCAGCTTGAATTCTCCAATTCCAACTCTGATTGCCAAAATTATAACCTGCACCGTTAGATAACACAAGCCAAGAAAATACAAGATCTATGCAGTATCATCTAAGTACTATATTCAATAGATCAACATGGTATTGAAATAAGTGAAATAAATACATCACATATAGGAAAATAAATAAATCTTTGCATTAATATAAATGGAGGGAGATTACAACCACAACTAGCTGCTGATCTTGTAGAAGAGCTCCTCCAAGCTGTTAACTTTTATTTTCCTTGTCACACTATGCACCTCAAATCAACCTAAATGCATGAATGTTAACCTCTCACCTCAATAGCATAAGGGTATAATCCACAAGCCAACCATCCTCCCTTGCATAGGAAATATGGTAAATATATACTAGAGTGGGGTAAGTTGGGAGTTCTTATCCAATTACCAATTTAAGGTTTTAGATCCACCTTTGATGGAAGGATGGGATCAAAGGATAAGGGATAGAAACTCCAAATAAGGATGAGATAGGATTTGAAATTTTAATCCAAGGTAAATGGTTGTAAAAAAATTTGGAAGCTTCTGGAAGATGAAGCTTCCAGAAATTCTATCTTTTACCTAAATTTCTACAGCCAATGCAGGTGAAAAGGGGACAAACCTGTAGGTGATAAATGTTGGCCGCAATGATACAACTTGTAGGTGAATGCTATCTAGAGGAAGGCCAGGGAGCGTTGCTGCTAAAACTGTCTCAAATGAGGTGGTTTCAGGCATAAATTCTGGGAAATGAAGGAGGTTCACTTAGGGCTTTGTGAAATGATGTTCAAAAGTAGTAATAGGATGTTGATTGATCCCATTAGGAGGCTTAATGACTAGATGTGACAAAATGTACTATAACAATACCGTAATTAATTAGGATACAAAAAGAAAGCTTTTAATTAATAAAATAAGAAATTGTTATCATGAATAAAATTTATCAAGATAATAAGTTTCGAGAGATAATTAAGAGTTCATAGCCATAAAGTGTCATTAGTAAAATTTCTCGACTCGATATTCCTTCACCATTTATGGTTATCAATATTTCTCCTTTCATGGTTTGTTCACAATCTTAGGATGGTCTCCAAATACATATTTTGTGTTGTGCATGGTCACACTTTAATCCTAAAGTGCCTCACTTCCACTCCTATGATTTGTGCTTGTGATTTCATTCCTTTATCACATTTCCTAGTCATGTCACTTTGATTATAGTATATGTATGCATCCTTAGTAATCCAGCAGATACCATTCCTCCCTTATGTGTGTTTATTTGTATGCAGTCAAATGGTAAGTGCGACCTTGGTATGCCCCTTATGATGGTTATATAAAACATCCAGTATCTTCTTGATCTTTTGTAATACGCACTTATTGTCTCTTACTTGGGATGAAATGCATTGGCCTTTTCTTGGGATGCACACTTTTATCTTGGTGGGAGATAAATCATTGTCGCACAATTGTGATCTAATTGAATGATGAAACTCTAGCGGGGCAAGCATTGAAGCAATAGGCATCAAACTTCATAGCTTTAATTTGTGCTAATGCGTTGTTGCTAGCATGCCAATGTGATGGTGCTGACATGCCAATGTGCCTATGTTGGCGTTCCAATTCTCATGTCTCATTGAAATTCACTCATGGAAAACACAAAAACAACCCCACAAAACCACCTATTATATCTTGTTTACGTATGCAAATTATTCACTTTTAAAGGACAATGCACTACATCTAGGAAAAAGTATACAAGATTGAGTTAAGGGAAATCACACTAGTCTCTAGAAGTGTTCTCAGGCACTTGGGTAAAAAGAGAGTCTCTCCTTGGCACAAAGTGCAAGAACTAGAGGCAGCCAATGGAGGTCTAAGTACCAGAAATGTGCAATGCGCTACTATAGAGGAAGAGTCTATGTGTTGAGAGAAAGTAACCTCTACAAGAGGTAAGGGTGGCATGTATGCTCAATGGAATTGTTCTATGTGCTCCCCAAGGCAAGGCTTCCAAGGATGGGTGCAAGTCACAAGTTTAGGAGAAAATGGATTAGGGCTTGTGCAATAGGAATGTGTAATGCACTAGGTAGGCATAGTGATGGGTAGAAGTCATAAGTTTAAGAGACAAGGATTTCATAGTTAAAGCTTGAGAGTGCACTATGTGCTCATAACTAAGACCGAGGGATCAATATGATCATGGTTTAATGCAAGTTCTGAGAACAGGGACTCACCCAAAAATTGGTTGTGTGAGATCATTTGAGTGAAGAAGAGAACAAGAAAATGCACAACATGATCACACACATACATACAATCAAACCCATGGCATGAATATTCACAATACCAAAACCAACATGCATGAACTGAAACGAAAGCATAACAACAATGATCTCCAAGTGCAAGATATGAGTTGCAATCCTTTTCAACAGAAGTGTCGCCTATAGATATAAAGCACGCTAGGTTAAGGAATTGTGCTCAGTGCATGTTCCAAGGGCAAGGAGGATTGGCTAGCTCTTAAGAATTCATTGGAGCTGCTACTAGATAATGCGTTGGCACTTCTTCTAAGAAGTGTGCTATCCTATTCTTAGAGGATGTGCTAGGTCTAGTTTTAGGTGTGTTAGGCTTAAGGGAAAGCTATGCAACTATAAAGTGTGATAGCACTACATCTAGGAAATGGCCTTTGTTTTAAAGGTGTGCTTTGCTTGCCTCTAGAAGGTGTGCTAATCTTGCTCTTAGAAAGTGTGCTTAGTGAAAAAAATTGCGAGACGGAGTGTTGACTGTCACTACAAAGTGTGATTTCACTAGCCAAGAAAGGTGTGCTATGCTTAGAAACTGTGACTATGATCTGATAGGATGCCTCAATACTAGTGACAAGTAAAATTTTAAAATATTGCAGAAGATTATTCGCTTGACATGATCACAAAACATAAGCCTTCATTTCCAATAGTCACCAAAATAATATTCAAAGCATGTGTTTCCATTCATTCCACCTATAACATAACATAGAGAGCATGAAAATTTAGAATGCATCATGAAAGAAGCAACTCCACAAACCCTAAGACATTATATAAGAGGAGAACCATTATGGAACAAATGATGTGGATGTACAACATGCCTTGTAAACATGAGAAACCATATAATTTGATGGGAGCTAGTTCATCAGATATTTGATCAATCAAATCATGGACATGACCATTGAAGCCTTCAAAATCAAAGGGGGGCCCAAAATTTGGGTATTGAAGAAATATTTTGGGAGTTTTTGTATCATCTACAGTAGGAATTAGCACTGACTTTATATGTCTACTCTAAATATGCTGAATATTTGTGTCCTTAGAGACTATGATTATATTTAAAACCATTTTTTTTTGTAAAATAGTATAAAAGTTACCTAGAATGCATGCACATGTGTGCGTGGAAGCACACACACACACACGTTGTAGAAATTATACAATATGCATGTATATCTTGGATTCACCTGATCTAACAATGTACTAAAGTTAAAAACTAAATCGCTTCTACAAATATTTTGTGGAATTAAAAACAAAATCGCTAATCACATGAACATGAAGAAAGATCAATCACACACAACACATATAATTTCCCGGGGAAATATTATAGCTAAAAACCCCACTATCTTCTATTGTATATTAAGCATGGATCATGAAACAATTACATACAAAACTCTTCTCACAAGAGCCCTCCAGTACTCAGTTGATTGTCTCACACTATCATATGAAAAAATGACCAACAGATAGCCAATTCTTAACCTCCAGACAACTTGCCTTGCTTGCGCAATCCCTGATGGTAAGATCCCTAAAAGACAGGAATCCTTGCCTGCCTTGAAAGCGAAAGTATCATGGGCACTCCAATGGGTTTTTGGTTGCAAGTGTGAAGGCCAATAATCCTACAACTGATAGTCAACTTCCCTTTCACCTAGAACTCAACTAGGTCTCCACTAGATCTGACATGCATGTAGTTAATAATAGTAAATCCTCAGTTGTATGTGAGATCACTAATTGTGAATTAATTAATATTTAATTCACTAGATCTCTCACTAGTGTATCTTCAGTTACAACTAGAAAACTAAGTTTAACTCACTTAACTGAGTTAAACTGATTTACAACTTGCACCAACTCATGCACCACTGCACTTCGAACTCTGTTACAACTAGAATTACTCTACATGCCTCACCAACAACCTCTAACTCAAAATCCACTAGCTAACTGAATTTATCACTTTCAGTTAACTAACCCAAGTCCACATTGATAATAGATTACATTTTAATGTCCATCTTAATTAAGGGATAACCAAAATAGACATGCACCCGAAAATAGCACTGTGGGCCCCACCCTAGTCTGGGTGCTTAATGCAACCATGTGTTGAATGCAACCATGTGCTTAATGCACTAGGCGTGGGTGTTGAATCTTCTTGTTGAATCTCAACACTCCCTCTCAACAAGAAAGGGATTATCCTTCACCCTGATCTTGTCTCTACGGTATTCAAATTTGCTCTTGGTGAGCGCCTTTGTCAGAATATCTGCATCATGATCTTCCATGGGAATGTACTGAAGAAACATGATCCTTCTCTGCACACAATCTCTGAGATGATGGTTCCATATATATATATTCTTGGACCTATCATGAAACATAGGATTAATCGAGAGTTTAATTCAACTCTAATTATCACAATGAATCATTGTCAAATCCATCTGAGAACCAAACAAACCAACCAAGATCTTTCTCATCCAGATAGCCTCACATGCAGCTTGACTTGCTGCCATGTATTTTGCTTCCATTGAACTGAGTTCCATGGATTATTGTTTCCTTCTATACCAGGAAACTGTTGTCGATCCAATGCTAAAGATCCCCTTTGATGTGCTATTTCTGTCTAATGGACTTCCAACCCAATATGCATCTATGAAGCCATGCAGCTTCACTACATCCGTCCTTTTGTACCATAGACCATACTCTGGTGTGTCCCTCATGCATCTCAGGACATGCTTCCCCCCCTTCTAAAAGAGATTGGTAGGCTTAACCATAGTTTGACTGAGCTGGTTAACTGCATAGCAAATGTCCAGTCTTGTGTTCACCAAATACATTAGCAAACCCACTAACTGTCGATAGACAACAACATCCACTACCTCTCCAAAAGTATTATCCTCTTTCCTCAAATTTCCTAGAAGAGGAGTATCTATGGGTTTGCAACTCTCCATGTTAAACTTACCCAGTATATCCTTTGCATACTTTCCTTGAGACACCAAAATTTCACCATCCCACTGCCATATTTCCAATCCAAGGAAATAATGAAGGAGTCCCATGTCCTTCATTTCGAACTCCCTTGCAAGATCCTCCTTGCATGAGTGTATCAACTGCTCATTACCAGTCAAAATTAGATCACCAACATAAAGAAAAATGATCAATAGCTTACCCTCAACCACAATTTGGTACAGGTTTTCATCTGCTTCACTTTTGGTGAAGCCCAGTCTGGTGAAATAGTTGTCTATCTGAGTGTACCAAGCATGGGGTGCTTGCTTCAGCCCATACAATGCTCTTTTGAGTCTGCACACATGTCACTCATTGTTGAAGATTTCGAAACCTTCAAGTTGCTCCATGTACACCTCTTCCTCAATGATCCCATTGAGAAACACAATTTTCACATCCATCTGATGAATGCACCAGCCCATATGCACTGAGAGTGAAAGGATGGATCTTATGGAAGAGTACCTTGCAACAGGTGCAAAAGTCTCATCATAATCTATCCACTCAATTTGTGAGAAACCCTGGGCCACAAATCTAGCCTTATATTTCTCCACACTCCCATCAGTAGCTTTCTTTACCTTGTAGATCAATCTTGATCCAACCACTGATTTTTCGACCAGTCTTGGGACTATATCCCATGTAATGTTCTTGAAAATGGAGTCATAATCCTCCACCATTACATCAACCCAAGTAAGCTTCTACACTACTTCTTGAAATGAAGATGGTTCAGTCTGTTGGAAATACTAGGGGGGGAATCCATTCTTTAAATTAGAGCATTAGTTAATCTTCAATTATTATCGTTGTTTGTACAATGATAATAAAGTAGAATGAGGAACACATGCACACGCTTTTTAAGGTGGAAACCCACTTCTGGACAAAAACCACCTAATGCTTTTCTAATAATTCTTTTCAACTCCAATCGAAAATAAAGCTCCAACTTCCTAGAATCTAGAAAAGCATTCTTCTCCAGCTCCCACTGGATGGACGCTCCAACGCCCGAGATTCTTCAGTAGTCAACTGAATGGATTCCCCAACACCCAATGAGCTACAACTCACCCTAGCACCACCCTACCACCCTATAGAAGAATAAAAGAAGAATGGACTTCCGTACCAGGGAAAATGGTCCACTTTACAATGATATAGAATGATGTAGAAGAATAAGATATACTAGACCATAACCCCAACTTTGACACAACCACCTAATGATGAGCCTAGACCTCCCAACACTGCCTCTTCAACCCTTGGCAGATAGACACTAGTACACTTTGTACAATAATGTATTTACAATGACTAAGTACAATGATACCTTTACAATGATTGTATGCAGTGTTGCCCACTTGAAGACTTCATATGATGAACTTATTGCTGCTGTTATGCACCTTGGTTACTGCTCTTGTCATGCTACCCTCTGCTGCACCTTGTTTTGCTTTTCTGCCATAGAAAGTCTGGTCCTTTGCAATCCTTGACAACACATGATCTAGCTTTTTCTTGCCTTCTAGGAGCTCGATATTGAATATGGTGTATCTTTGTTATTTTAGATCCTCAATATCTGATTTTTAGTCCTACAGTATTCCTCTAAGTCTTCTTTCCAGTGCCACAGGTCTGACCCAATTTGGATTCTTCAAGAGAGAGTTATACCCAATTTCTCACACTGCCCTAATTATGGACTGTTTCAGCAGAACGCACTTGTATGGCGTGCCACGTGTCACTGTTTCTTCATTTGCCTCTGAAATTGATAGAGAGAAAACTAAATACTGTGCACTATCTTTCAATTTTTACGGAATTCCAATCCAATACTCAGAGAGAGAGTTATGACGATTTTACCAAGGTCACTTCTTTGAGATGAATTTTAGGAGCCTGCAAAAACCCTTACTTCCACAGATCATATCTCCAAAAAGGTTGTGCAAATTGATCTGAAATTTTTACTACCACTTCCTTAGGATTTCGGCTTCGCCTCATAAAAATTTCAACTTCTGAGCCTTCGTAGAAAAAAAGTTAGAGTGAAAATTCCACGATGACCTATTTCAGATGGTCGAATCCATTGCCTAAGGAGGAAATGAAGATCACAATATATATGAATGCTTAAGATGAGAGGGGCTTCAACAAGTGAACGTGGGAGGGATTTTAGGAGCATAAAAAATATTAATTATGACTTTTCAATGACCCATGCCCCAACCCCATGGGGTTTTAGCCCACTAACTGGGGGTACAAACTTCAAACATGAATATCTCTCAAATCGTGAAGAATTACATGGCGTGCCATATATCAACGGAAACATCTCGACAAGTAGAAACCATCAAAATCATTATTGAACCAGAATATATTAATTTGGTAGGTCAAAAATCCCATGCAATATTGGGTTAGTCCCTGATACTGCTTGGGTTGACATCAATGACAACCGCTGATCAAAAATATCCCCCTTTGGCATTGATGGCAACACAAGTACTCCCCCTGCGATCATGACACCTCTTCCTACAACATTCTCTCCCCCTTTGAAATCAATGGAAAAGGGTAACTCCCCCTGAAACACAACCATCCTGCGGACCTGTACACACTTCCACTCCCGCTGACACACAATCATCCTGCAGACTTGTACACACTTCCACTCCCGCTTTATATTCTTGAAAAAGGAAAATCTAATGAGAACTTGGGAGAATCCCAAGCTTTTGACAAAGATATTCAAATGCTTCACGAGGTAAAGGTTTAGTGAAGATATCAACAATTTGTTCTTTTGTACAAACATACTCAAGTTTGATATTCTTTTCAGCGACTTGTTCTCTAACAAAATGATATTTGATTGGAATGTGTTTTGTTTTTGAATGCATGGCAGGATTCCTGGAGATGTTGATGGCACTAGTGTTGTCACAGAATATGGGAATAGGCTCATTTAATTGTACTTGAATATCTTGCAAAGTTTGTTTCATCCAAAGGACTTGAGTACAACATGTATTCTGCTTCCGTTGTAGATAACAAGATTGAAGTTTGTTTTTTTCTCAACCATGATACGAGACAACCACCTAGATAGAATTCTGCTCCACTAGTACTCTTATGATCATCAACGCTTCCTGCCCAATCTGCATCTGTAAAGGCTTGAATAATGAGATTGTTACCCTTGGGATACCACAATCCATATTCTTTTGTGCCCTTTAGATATCGAAGAATTATTTTGACGACAATAATATGTGATTCTTTTGGTGCTGCTTGGAATCTTGCTACTTGTCCAACTGCTTGCATAACATCTGGCCGAGAGGTTGTTACATATAGAAGAATACCAATCATAGATCTGTACAACTTCTGATCCACATCCTTATATGAGTCGTCTATGCTCAATTTGCAACCTGTTACCATTGGAGTAAGGACGGGTTTGCAATCTTCCATTTTGAATTTCTTGAGCATTTCCTTGATGTACTTGGCTCGACATATAAATATTCCTTTCTCTTGCTGAGATATTTGAAGCCCTAAGAAGTATGTCAGCTCACCAAGTAAAGACATCTCAAACTCACTTTGCATCTTTATAGAAAATTTCTTACTTAGTCGATCATCATTGCTACCAAATATTATATCATCCACATATACCTCAACAATTGTTAAATTATATTTATCTATTTGTACATAAAGATTGCTATCAACAGTACCTTTCTTGAACCCTTGTTGACGTAGATATCCATCAAGAAGAGCATACCATGCTCTGGGAACCTGCTTGAGACCATATAGAGCCTTCTTTAACCTGCAGACATATTCTTCTTTTTGTGATAGTAGAAAACCTTCAGGTTGTTCGATGTAAACTTCTTCTTCTAATTCTCCATTCAGAAATGTTGACTTAACATCCATTTGGTATACTTTGATTTTTCTTGAACATGCATAGGCGAGAAACATTCGGATGGCTTCCATTCTGGCAACTAGTGCAAATGTTTCGTCGAAATCAATTCCTTCCACTTGTGCATAGCCTTTGCAAACCAATCTTGCTTTGTTTTTGGTAACCTGCCCACTTGTTGTGATGAACGAAGCCGTCGACCTTCATTTATGTCACCAATGATTTGATTTGATGGATGGTTCTTTTGAATCCACTCTTTTGTTCTCCTTGGAGGAGCTTCTTGTTGTTGTTCTGGTATATCTTGATGATCATTGTTTACTTCTTCCTCGTTGATAGCTGCTTCTTGTTCTACAATTTTATTTGTGTCTTTTTCAACCTCTGTCTCAAGTTTCAAGGATTCTAGATCCTCATCATTACTCGCTAGAACACCATCTTCATCAAATGTAACATTTATGCTCTCCACTATCTGTTTTCATCTTAGATTATAGCATTTATAGGCCTTTCTTTTGCGTGAGTAACCAACAAAGATACCTTCATCAACACGTGATTCAAACTTACCCAAATTTTGATCTTTTCTTTTGATATAACATTTGCTTTCGAAGATTCTGAAATATTTTACATTAGTTGGTTTTCCTTTCCATAATTCATATGGAGTCTTGTTGCAATTATTTCTGAGAAGACTTCGGTTGATAATGAAGACTGTCGTATCAATTGCTTGAACCCAGAATTTTTCATCCAATTTTGATTCCTTCAACATTGTTCTACCCATTTCCTGTACAGTTCTATTCTTTCTTTCAACAACTCCATTTTGCTGAGGTGTTCATGCTGTTGAAAATTGCCTTTTTATTCCATTTTCATTACAGTATTGCTGAAATAATTTGGAAGTGAATTCTCCACCATTATCTAATCTTAAACAATTTATTTTCAAATCAGTTTCATTTTCAACCAACTCCTTGTAGATCTTAAAGCACTCAAATGCTTCAGATTTTTTCTTTAGGAAATTGACGGCTGTCATCCTAGTATAGTCATCTATCATCAATATGAAATATAATTCTCCGTCTAAGCCTTTTGTTCTCACAGGACCACATAGATCAGTATGTATCAATTCCAATGGATGTGATGAAAAGTGTTCTTTTGTTTTAAATTGGACTTTTGTCTGCTTGCCATGTCGACATGCCTCACATAGTGTGTTGGAAGGTTTTGAGATTTTCGGCATTTCTCGTATTACTTCCTTTTTTATTATCCTGACAAGATTGTCAAAGTTTATGTGACCCATTCGTTTGTGCCATAACCAACTTTCATCTTCTTTAGCTAGTAGACATGCTTTAGTTGCTTCATCCAGAACATATATGTCATTTGGAGCTCGACTTGCTGTAGCCACAATTTTACCATACCCGCCTTTCCTGATTTCACATTTTGTGGAGTTGAATAGCATTGTGTGTCCTTGATCACACATTTGTCCAACACTGAGAAGATTGTGATTCATGTTTTCGACCAATAGAACATTCTTGGCTATAACATATTTGCTTCCGAGAGTGACGGTACCTGATCCTATAACATTTGAAGATCCATCATTTCCAAAGGATATGGTTCCATCCTTCTTCTCTTTCAGAGATACAAATTTCCTTCTATCTCCAGTCATATGTGTTGAGCAACCACTGTCAACATACCACACATCTTTCTTTTTTTGAGCCTTGAGAGCGAGAGCACAATTATCAGTCTTCTTCTTCTTCCATGTTCGTTAATTCTATGGCTTTGAAGATTCTTCTCAAGGATTTTCAAGTCTGCAGTTGCTGGCTATGTGTCCAAAGTTCTAACATTTGTAACATTCCATATTATTTCTTAAATTTTCAAATCTATTGATGTTTCTTTGAGCCCCGGGAGGTTCATATTTGAAGAACCTCTTGGAATTGTATTGGTTCATAGGGTACGTGTGACATTATACAGCTTTATGACCAAATTTTCCACATGAATAACAATAGCCATGAAAAATATGTTGGTACCTGGATGAAAATATTCGTCGAGGAATCGTCTTCCAAGGATGTGCTTGCGAATCTTGTCCAATGAAGTCTTCATGTATGTTAGATCTCATAGGTTCATTGTATTTTGTTGTAGAAGGTCCTGCTTCTTCTTCTTTGTAACCGAGGCCAGTTTTGTCGTTGTAAGATCGTTGATTGTTGATGAGTTCTTCCAATGCCCTTGAGCTGTTGGCATAGTTTTGGACAGTTTTTCCCTTCTTCACTTCCTTACGCAGCGAGACTACTTCGGCTTCTAATGCTTCCCTTTCTTGGTTGCTTTCTTCCAACTTCTTTTGAAGTGACTCTTCAATACATTTTTGTTCTTCAACCTCAATTTTGAGACCTTGAACTTGTTCTTCAAGAGTATTGGAACAGATCTTCTCAACATTGAGCTCTTTTATAAGCTTGATTGCCTCCTCATAAAATTCTTCTATGGTCAACCCTTCTTCTTCATTGTTTGATACTTCTTGTTTATTATGCTTGGCCATAAACAATACTTTGTCATTGGCTTCTTCTTTGCTGTCACTTTCTTCATCAGATGAGGAGCTATCTTCTTTAGAGAGAAAGTTCCTTTTGGATCCTTTATTTTTGCCTTGCTTGTTGAATTTCTTAAAGCCTTTCTTTCCTTTTGAGTTGCCATCACTTTTGTTTGGACATTTTGCTACGAAATGCCCAACCTCACCACAACCGAAACATATCAATGGAATTTTACCTTTGAATTTTCCCTTACCAGGTTTTAGGTTTCTTGTAAAGTAAGCATATTCTTCATCTAAAAGACCTTCTTCATCATCTCCCTTTTCTTCACACTTGCAGGTGCATGTCATTTCAATTGAAGGTTGTTTGTCCTTATTGGTTTGCTTAGATGTAATGAACGCAGTTTCTAGATTTGAAGTACCCTTTTCTTCATCAAGTCTCATTTCATATGCTATGAGAACTCCATGTAATTCTTCCTTGCTGAGTTTGTCCAAATTTTCACTGTATTCTAAGACTGATACCTTTGGTTTGAATCTCCCTGGTAGCGTTCTAAGAATCTTCCGTATAATAGTCTTCTCATCAACTAGCTCTCCCAATCCTTCCAGAGTATTGGTTATTTCATCAACGTATTGGAAGTATGCAGCAATGTTGCAATCTTCTTTCATTCCGAGTTGCTCAAATTTTGCTCTATAGATTTGAAGCTTTGCTTCTTTGACATTTGAGTCACCTGCATATATATTCTCAAGCTTGTCCCATACATTTTTGGTGGTTTTAAAACCCAACACCTTATGATAAGCAGATTCAATAAGTCCACTGATAATAATATTCTTTGCTTTTGCATCATTTACCAAATTCTTCTTACCTTGTTCATCCGCGGTTGATGTAAATCCATTTTGAACAGTGTCCCATACTTCGTAACCTTGCGCCAAGAGATAGACCTCCATTCTTCCTTTCGAAAGTGCATAATTATTTTCATTGAATAGAGGTACACCATTCTTGGTATGCTCCATGACCTCCTTCCAGCTGTTAAACTGCTATTGAAGGAACCAAGCTCCGATACCAATTGTTGGAAATACTGAGAGGGGGGGTGAATCAGTATTCCTTTCAATTAGAGCATTAGTTAATCTTCAATTATTATCAGTGTTTGTACAATGATAGCAAAAAACAAGAGGAACACAAATGCACACAGTTTTTAAGGTGGAAACCCACTCCGGGACAAAAACCACCTAATGCTTTTCTAATAATTCTTTTCAACTCCAATTGAAAATAAAGCTCCAACTTCCTAGAATCTAGAAAAGCATTCTTCTCCAGCTCCCACTAGATGGACGCTCCAATGCCCGAGATTCTTCAGTAGTCAACTGAACGGATGCCCCAACACCCAATGAGCTACAACTCACCCTAGCACCACCCTACCACCCTATAGAAGAATAAAAGAAGAATGGGCTCCCGTACCAGGGAAAATGGTCCACTTTACAATGATATAGAATGATGTAGAAGAAGAAGATATACTAGACCATAACCCCAACTTTGACACAACCACCTAATGATGATCCTAGACCTCCCAACACTGCCTCTTCAACCCTTGGCAGATAGACATAAGTACAATTTGTACAAAAATGTATTTACAATGACTAAGTACAATGATACCTTTACAATGATTGTATGCAGTGCTGCCCACTTGAAGACTTCATATGATGAACTTCTTGCTGTTGTTATGCACCTTGGTTACTGCTCTTGTCATGCTACCCTTTGCTGCACCTTGTTTTGCTTTTCTTCCGTAGAAAGTCCGGTCCTTTGCAATCCTTGACAACACATGATCTAGCTTTTTCTTGCCTTCTAGGAGCTCGATATTGAATATGGTGTATCTCTGTTATTTAAGATCCTCAATATCTGATTTTTAGTCCTATAGTATTCCTCTGAGTCTTCTTTCCAATGCCACAGGTCTGACCCAATTTGGAATCTTCAAGAGAGAGTTATACCCAATTTCTCACACTGCCCTAATTATGGACTGTTTCAGCAGAGCACACTTGTATGGCGTGCCACGTGTCACTGTTTCTTCATTTGCCTCTGAAATTTATAGAGAGAAAAATACAGACTATTAAATATCTGTCACTTTTTACAGAATTCCAATCTGATACTCAGAGAGAGAGTTATGATGATTTTACCAAGGTCACTTCTTTGAGATGAATTTTAGGAGCCTGCAAAAACTCTTACTTCCACAAATCATATCTCCAAAAATATTGCGCAAATTGATCTGAAATTTTTAGTGCAGCTTCCTCAGGATTTCAGCTTCGCCTCATAAAAATTTCAGCTTTTGAGCCTTCATAGAAAAAAATTTAGAGTGAAAATTCCACGATGACCTGTTTCAGATGGCCAAATCCCTTGCCTAAGGAGGAAACGAAGATCACAATATATATGAATGCTTAATATGAGAGGGGCTTCAACAAGTGAACGTGGGAGGGATTTTAGGAGCATAAAAAATATTAATTATTACTTTTCAATGACCCATGCCCCAACCCCATGGGGTTTTAGCCCACTAACTGGGGGTACAAACTTCAAACATGATTATCTCTCAAACCGTGAAGAATTACATGGCGTGCCATATATCAACGGAAACATCTCGACAAGTAGAAACCATAAAAAGCATTATTGACCCAGAATATATTAATTTGGTAGGTCAAAAATCCCATGCAATATTGGGTTAGTCCCTGGTGTTGCTTGGGTTGACATCAATGACAACCACTGATCAACACAGTCATAATACATTTTCTCATAAGAGCCATGTACCCAGTAAATCGGCCAGGAGACTGTATATGTCTGCGTTGTGAAGTAGGGGCTCCTACATTCTCTGCAACATCAAGTCTCAATCTATCAGCTTTCATGGTGCGCCTTCTGCCATTTCTGATGGATGGCTCTGCGTGAATGTTTTCCTCCACTCCATGAACCTCCTCATGTGGTTGATCCACATCTTGAGACTTATCCTTGGGAACCAACAGTTCCTCCTCTGCATGCAAGTCCAACTCCCTCTCAAGGGACAACCGCATGGATTTATCCTCATCAAATTTTATATCTCGCGCACAAAATTCATTATGTTGTTGGAAAATACACACGATAATTATGGGGTGTTTCAGTGTAACCAACCTCAGCTATTGGTTCCAGCTTCTTCTTGGAGTCCTTGGTCACATGCACATAAATAGATGAGCCAAAAATCTTAAAGTGTGAAACATCAGGTTTCTTACCAGTGAAAGCCTCTTCGGGTCTACTCATGCCAAGTACTCTATGAGGACAATGGTTTTGCACATGTACCGTTGTATTGCATGCTTCCGCCCACAGATGCATCGGTAGGCCTTGATCATGCAACATCGCTCGTGATGCACTCACCATTAGGGTAATTTTGAGGTCTAAAATGGGCCTCCTAAGGAAACTATAAAATAATAGTGGAAATAATAAAATAATATTTTATGACATCAACAAATTTTAGAGGGAAAAAAGAAAAAACTACCTTTTCAACTCGTATTTTCAACTTATATCCCAAATGTTTTACTCAATTTCGAGCGGGAGTACTCGTTGGATGCAAAATTTAATTCCTCATCCAAGGAATACCCATGTTGCATACGTTCGATGGACACTGCTACATGAAAAATAAGAAATACATGAAAAATGTGATTGCAATCACATTTTTCATGTATTTCTTATTTTTCATGTAGCAGTGTCCATCGAACGTATGCAACATGGGTATTCCTTGGATGAGGAATTAAATTTTGCATCCAACGAGTACTCCCGCACGAAATTTGAGTAAAAACCTTCGGAGATAAGTTGAAAATACAAGTTGAAAAAGTAGTTTTATTATTTTATTATTTTTAAATCTCTTTACCCTTTTACTTAAAAAATGGTGAATCACCCCCCATGGTTGACATCATCATCTTGTATCTTATTAGTTCTTATAAATTTTATTTTGGTTGTACATTTTTCTTAGAAGGCCCATTTTAGACCTCAAAATTCCCCTAATGAATAGTTATGTTCTTCCTCTCCGCGACCCCATTCTGTTGTGGGTTATGAGGCGCTATGAGTTCTCTTTGAATTCCTTCATTGATGTAGAAGTTCTTGAATTTTTTAGAGATGTATTCTCCACCATTATCTCTCCTAAGAGCCTTCACTTGCTTCCCTGACTCTTTCTCCACCAGTGCCTTAAACTCACATAACTTAGAGAATGTTTGATATTTCTTCTGCATGAAGAAGATCCAGCACTTACGAGAAAATCCATCAACAAAGATTACATAGCAGTAACTTATGTTTTGTTTTTGAAGCAACCGAGAAAGGACTACACACGTCTGTGTGAACTCTCTCAAGTATCCCCGAAGCTCGGTTTTCCTTCTCATGAAAGGTGGACTTTACATATTTTCCCATAGTACATCCCTTGCACGTGTCTGACTGTGCAAGTGTACCCCTAGGAAGACCGGTAGAAATCTCTTGCATGACTTTCAAGGCTAGAGGGTGAAGATGGCCCAATCTTCTGTGCCATAATTCACCCTCATCCTGGCTCACCACTTGATCTACCTTGTCCATCATTGCTGCTCAGCCATCTACCTCCAACATTGCGACTGAGACCAAATTTTTCTTCAGACCTGGTACATGCATCACATATTTTAATTGAAATGGTTTACTTGAATCCCTATGAAAGGTAATGGTACCAATCCCAGTAGCATTGTACCATCCGTCGTCACCCATTTCAATATGCATCTAAAGATATTTCTCCTCCAAGTCACTAAAAAGTTACTTATCTCCAGTCATGTGAAAGGAAGTGCCACTATCCAAATACCACACAGATCCCAATTCGCTGAACACCATGCATGCGAGCAATGGGAAGTCAAGCTCAAATTGCGAGGGAAGGGCCTCATCAACTGCAGATCCTATGGCCTTATTTTTCTTCTTCTTTTGTGGACAATTATTAGCAAAATTCCCATGCTCGTGATAGTGAAAACACTTCACCTTGGACATGTCCTTCTTCTTTCCATTCTTGGACTCGGATTTAGAATGGAATTTCTTCCCCTTCCCCTTCCTCTCCTTGGAAGCCAAAGAAAAATCTTCTTCATCCTCATTCTTAGATGAAGATCCATATCTGGTGTTCTGTCTGAACTCCTCTTGCACCAAATCCGACCACAGTCGTTCCCAATCTGGAAATTTTTCCCTTCCATTGACAAAGTCTTGATAACTATGCCAACTCTTGGGAAGTCCTAGGAGAGTCAAGCTCACCAAATCATCATCAGTAATCATTATTCCAACACTCCCCAGTTCATCCTAAAATTGGACAAAATTTGTTAGATATTTTGGAATGGTGTCACCCTTTTCCATTTTGATCTTCCTGAGTTTATCTTTGAGCGCTAATATCCTATGGTCACTACTAATTTGGAATAGATCCGTCAAGCCTTCCACATTGCATATGGTGTGGCTTTCCCATGGAGGCTTGAGACAATGTGGTCTCATACTCCCTCCAACAGGATCCTCCTCACCTTTGCCACTTTATTTTTTTATGCATCAAGATTTGCAGCATCGAGTTTAGAAACATATTTGTCAATGAATTCCTTCAACCCATTGTCTTAAAGTACTGCCTCCATCTCTTCCTTCCAAGAAATGTAGTTCGAGCTATCCTCAAGTGAATACTCTAACCTCAAGCCATTGAAATCCATTTCGATCTTGAATCAACTGTAGCACCAAGAAAGTATTTCTGCAAATTCGAATTATATCCATCCACAAACTCACCTCCTTCTTCACTTTTGCAATTCCCGCGCTCTGATACCATATATAAATTATACATTATGCATGTATATCTTGGATTCACCCAATCTAACAATGTACTAAAGTGAAATACTAAATCGCTTCTACAAATCTTTTGCGGAATTAAAAACACAATCGCTAATCACATGAACATGAAGAAAGATCAATCACACACAACATAGATAATTTCCCTGGGAAAGCTTATAGCTAAAGACCCCACTATCTTCTATTGTATTAAGCATGGATCATGAAACAATTACATACAAAAATCTTCTCACAAGAGCCCTCCAGCACTCGGCTAATTGTCTCACACTGTCATATGCAAAACTGACCAACACATAGCCAATTCTCAGCCTCCAGACAACCTTCCTTGCTTGTGCAATCCCTAATGGTAAATATTTCTAAAAGATAGGAATTCTTGCCTGCCTTGACTATGCAAGTATCATGGGCACTGCCATGGGTGTTTGGTTGCAAGTGTGTAAGCCAATAATCCTACAACTGATAGTCAACTTCCCTTTCACCTAGAACTCAACTGGGTCTCCACTGGATCTGACATGCATGCAGCTAATAAAAGTAAATCCTCAGTTGCATGTGAGATCACTGGTTGTGAATTAATTAATATTTAATTCACTAGATCTCTCACTAGTGTATCTCCAGTTACAACTAGCACAACTGAGTTTAACTCACTTAACTGAGTTAAACTGATTCACAACTTGCACCAACTCATGCACCACTACACTTCGAACTCTATTACAACTAGAATTACTTTTCATGCCTCACCAACATCCTCTAACTAGAAATCCACTAGCTAACTGAATTTATCACTTTCAGTTAACTCATTCCAGTCCACATTGAGAATAGATTACATTTTAATGTCCATCTTAATTAAGGGATAACCAAAATAGACATGCACCCAAAAATAGCACTATGGGCCCCACCCTAGTCTGGGTGCTTAATGCAACCAGGTGCTTAATGCACTAGGCATGGGTGCTGAATCTTCTTGTTGAATCTCAACACACACACACACACACATTAATAATATATCCTAAATATCATCATAACATTATTAATACACACACACACATATAAATAATTAAATTAATAATATATCATCATAACATTATTAATATATCAGGATGTATTAATAATATATACATCTAATCATTAGAATAACAATTCAAGTTTGCATTATAAATATCTTATTAATTGCTAATATGTTTATTATCAATAAATCAATCATATTAGTAATTCATTCATTGTACATGATGAAGCTATTATTTAAACATTAAGATATTTATTTATTTATTTTAAATCTTCTCTAACTTTTCTTCTTCTTGTGAAAAAATCTTCTTGTTGTTATGATTATTTTACATGTAATTTTGAAAGAAAGAAAAAAATCATGGAAGTTTTTATATGGATTTGTGTACATAGTGTCAAGTTGTAAGAAACCATGTCGATTGTGTGGATCTTTTTTCAACATTTCTTTAAATTTTATTGTATTTATTTCGATGCCTTAACAATGGAAAATAATCTAGAAAAGGAAATAATAGTATTTGGTTATCGTAATAGAAATTAAAATATACGAAATGTTTAGGGGCGACAGGAGCAGGAAAGGTGATATATTTCCTTGAGGAATATGAAGAGATAAGTTACGCTTAGGCTTTAGGCACAACAAAAAACAACAAATTCGTATATTTAGCATTGTGGAAAGGACTAGATATTGTTATGAATAAGGGCATACAAAAGCTTAAAATCCTTACGTATTCCATGATTGTTGGTAGAATGATCACAGTTAAGTATCTATAAACTAATGACTCTTCATTTCCTCCTATTGTAAGAAGAATTGCACTCCAGTTGAAAAAATTTGAAGAAATATCTCTCTTTCATGTTTTGAGGCACCTAAATGGAGAGGTAGATAGACTGGCTAAAATTAGGGTGGAGCTTGAAAGAATAATCATCAAAATTAATGGAAATGACAAGGGATTCACCTCAGTTCCATGACCCAATGCAAATGATCATAGATCGAAGAGTAAAAAAGCTGGTAGCCTTATGAAACTTTGGTTAAGGGAGTTCAATCCTTGTATGCACAAAGGCATTGTCATGATAATAAAGGAGAGACCACTTGGAGGCCTTAATAAAATTAGATCGATATGTGGTAATTCCTCATACATAGCGATATTCTTCAAATATGTTAGGACTGAGACAATGGACAGTTGGATGGGTTTGATCCTAGGTGCTTTGAGATCCCTCTTGGACACATTAATGTTGCAATGAAAATCACAATTTCTCCCATAGTTATTCATAAATTCTCTTAGATTAATGTTGGTATGGCTTCTCATGAAGGACAATTCTAAAATAGATTTGGAGTTCAATGAATATTATGTCTTAATGAATACAGTGGATCATATTTTCGGGAGAAATGATTGGGAATTCCTATTTAAGAAGGATTCTCTAGTTCTTTTGTCACCTTAATGTCGTTTATCCTAGTGTTCACTTTGCAATTGTGCTCATCTGGAATGTCTAGTGATGGCGTCAAGAGGAGGACAATCGTTGGAGCCTAAAATGGTGAGCTGGAAGAAAACGATGGAGCTCTTGCTCTAATTTTTTATCGGACAAATAGATATTTTTTCTAGAATACTGGGTCTTATGGAGAGTGGAAGAGAATCGAGGGCTAGATTTGTTGAAGCACAATTTAAAGGCCTTGAGGGAATGGTGGAAGGAAAATTCACACAACTAGAAGCAGAGTTATGGTCTAATAATGTTGAGGTGTCAAGCTTTGAACTCTTCGTAAATGTTCAAGAATTCATGTTCAATGAGACATATCCCTATACTGAGGAGCACCAAGAGTACTATGGTGGTGGTGCAGTAGGCGCAAGAGTGAGAAAAGGAAAAGAGCCCACCCGAAATGGAATTAATGAAGTTGGGCCCTCAAAGCCTGTTTAATTCTTCTATTTTCTATGTATTGCAAGTATGTTTTGTTTTTTGGTCAATTTTTTAGAATATATGGAAGACACAAATGTAGAGTTATAGTCCATAGAGCTCGTAGAGGAAAGAATATTGTTATGGATTTATTGGAATGTGAAGCAACAATGATAACATAGGAAAGTTTTGTAATTTAATATGTAAATGGTTTTGGCCATGCAATCTAGAATTTATAATATAAATCTAACTCTTTCATTAAAAAAAAATGAATAATAAAACATATATGAAATATTAATTGAATATTTCCATAGAAACGATGTTTTGAAGAGTTTTCAAAACATTTATTTAAAATTTTATAGTGGAAATGGTCTACATAAACATAAAAAAATAAAAACATCTCAATAACATATATATGTGGACTTAAAAAAATAATCTTACTATCATTATATTTTTATATTTAGTATGTTATACAAGATTGAAGTAACACATTTTCAATATAATTGTTATTTAAATTAATTATAACATTTTATAATTTTTATATGTGATATTAAAAATATTTAATAATTTTGTTGGTCTCTATTATAAGAGATAAAGTTTAAAATTGGGCTCAATCTCACTCATCTTAAAATTTTCATCCATATGTTTGAATATGTTCTAGTCTTTCTTTTATATATATATATATATATATATATATTGCAATGGCATTTATATATTATTTTTTAAATATTCATTTTTATATATAGTGTTTATAATAATGTTAATGTAAGTGGAGTTGAGTGTTGTATTAAGGGGTAACATTGTAATGGGCCAATTTAAGATAGAGTTACATAATATGAAAAATTATGTTATTAAATATCAACTTAATTAATTGCAAAATAAAATGAAAGAAATAAAGAAAGAAAATTGTTATTTTTTTGGGTATTATTATAGACTAATTTTAATATATATTTTAATTTTTTTTGGTTTTCAATGTATTAATTGAAATAATTTTAATATATATTTTAAAATTGTTGTTTTTATGCCATATTAAAGACTAATTTAAATATATATTTAAATGTTTTTGTTTTTAAGGTATCTTAATATATATTTAAATGTTTTTTTAATGTCTCTTCATATATTTTTTAAATTATTGTTTTTATTAATTTTAATATATATTTTAAATATTTTTGGTTTTAATTTGAAGAAATAATCTTAATATATATATTTTGTAAAGAAATATTAAAAATTTCCATTTTAATATATATTTTAAATATTTTTGGTTTTAATGTATTAATTAAAATAATCATTTTGTAAAGGAACATTAAAAAAATCCCTTTATATACCAACAGGCATGGTGAAAAAAAAGAAATAAAAAAAGAATTTAGCTCTATGATCAAATTCACAAATAAATCGAATCTAAAGGCCGTGAAAAATAGAAATGACAAACAAATGAAGGCGCGGTGAATAAATCGAATTGAAAAAGAGCGCAGTAAAAAAATAAATCACAAACAAATGGAATCGAAAGTCGCGGTGAAAAAAAAAATTACGTCTATGATCGAATTAATACACAAATCGAATTGGATCGAAAAAATAACGCAATAAAAATTGAAATAGAAGCCACTTCTTGATAACAGGTATATCGAATTAATACACAAATCGAATTGGATCGAAAAAATAACGCATTAAAAATTGAAATAGAAACCACTTCTGATAACAGGTATCAGAGCCAGGTTTCGATCCTGGGACCTGTGGGTTATGGGCCCACCACGCTTCCGCTGCGCCACTCTGATGGCAGATGAATTTGGAGTCCAAAATAACAGTTTTCAACAAAATACATTAATACGTGGTTTCCACTCGTGTGACCTAGTTTGACTGACGAAATAACAAGCACCCGTGTGACCCAGTGTGAGCAATGGAATAAAATGTATACGTGGCTTTCACCCCTGCGACCCAGTTTGACCAACGGAATAACATGCTCGTTTTGCAGATATTGAGGAATGGAAAAAAGATGAGATTTGGAAAAATAATAATAACTTTGTTTATTTGTATTTAAATTTAATTTGAAGCAGGCAGAATGAAATGAAAACATTAGGCAAGCCACCGGGTGGGCAATCCTCGGCACACACACCTTTTCTCGTAAAAGTGATTACCAAATTCCTGACTCCATTGAGGAGAGATGCATAAGAGTTTTATGCAAATGATTCCTTATACCTCATACAGATGAAACGTCATATGCAAACATATTAAAGTGTTTATACATATTTCCCTTGCTTCGAAATCTAAAATTAATCCTTAGAAAACTATACGTTATCCATTAAAATTGCCAAATAAACCCTCTAATCACTTCTTAAACAATACGCTTCGCTCTGGCTATTGCATATATTCAAACTAAGAATGTTCTTTTTGTGGTATTTAAGAATGTTGTTTTTTGGTATTTCGATGTTCAAGTTACAATATGATTAAGATTAAACAATATCAAGAGTTGAGGTATTTCTTATCTTGAACATCGATGTTCAAATTACAATATGATTAAGATTAAACAATATGAAGAGTTGAGTTATGTTATGTTCAAATTATTTTTTTATAGAGCATGTTTTTAAATTAAATGATGAATGTTTAGTAGTTTGCAATTAATTTATAATTTGTAAAATTCATCATTATTAAAATTATTAACAAAATAGATTTGTGTAAATGTCATTTTATGGAGAAAATAAAGTTGATATATTACATCAAATTGGCAAAGGAAGTAGAGACTATTTTCTTCTTATATTTCTAAGTTAGTTTTATTTAGAAATGTTGTAAATCACCTTAAAATAAAATCATAAATGCCTCGATTGGTGATAGACTATATTGTTAATGAACTCTTTGTGATGTCGGTGGTTTAAATACCTTATTAGCCCTGTGTTCAACATCAAGGGCCACATTAGTATGCCTAGAGGTTATAGTGTTAATGATTGTAATCAATTCATACGAGTACGAATAGGACGCGCTTGCAATTTATTCAACCTTGGTTGTTGGGATAAAAGACTAATCATAAATCAATAATTTATTAACAACACATGTCCCAATAATGTAACGTAGGCTTTACAATTTGAACTATTCTCTCCCTCTTTAAAAACTAGAATTAATAGTTTTTGTGTTACATGAATGTTGCGTTGGCTTAACTAATATTTTATTTAGTGTGCTCATTTTTGTTGTAGTTGTGCACATGACCAATATTAAGGAAAATCATCATATTTCCATCTTTGCTTTCCATGATGTATGATGGAGAAAAAAGAACATATGTATAATTATATGATGTACGATGAAGAAAAAATAATATATGTATAATTACATGGTCATATATAGTTTTGCCTCAAATGACTTCACAAATTTGTAATTTTACATTAAGTGTTTGGCACATATAATGTTACCAAATTAATTCAAGTAAGTTACAAAAATCAATAGGAGATTTACTCTTTGTTTAATTTGTTGCCAAAACAATTTGAATATGCTAAAGTTCAATTCAAAAATAAGAATTAAAACTAGATCTAAATAAAAATTAAATTAAAGAAATTACAAAAGAACAAATTTCAATCATTTCAAGGTTAAATTGAAAAATAAACTTAAATTCCTAGTAGCATGGGACAAATCATAAAAAGTAGCAAAGTTGTAGGTTTTAACTCTGTACAGAAATTACGTGCAAACCAAATCTTAAAACTTAAAAATAAACAACGACAAGAACATAAAATATACACAAATATTTTCTCCTACATCCAAAAACGAGAAAACCAAATTGACTTTTCATTATATTCCTTTCAATGCTACAAAACACACACGCATATATTTGTGTGTGTATGTTGAAGCATTCATAACCCCCAATCCACTAACCCTGGATTAGAATATAATTGTAATTCCCTTGAATCACCTTCATAACACTCACACAAATTTTATGTTGTATTAAAACTAATAACAGAGACCAAGTATAGAATATTGATTTAAGAGGATCCCCTTACTTCATAGAAGCATACATATATATAATTCCAAGGGAATTATTGTTTAATGTATAACAAAATGATTCCACCAAACGGTGGACAAAATAAGAAAATTAATATTTTTATTAAAATAGGAACACAAAAAAACAACATTCAAGCGATCGTGGGGGGGCGGAGGGGGGAGGGGGGGGGTTGGGGGTGATGCCACTCATGATTTTATGTTGGACATATAGGCCGATGGTGTAGCTACCAAAATTGCATGTTGAACTAGCCCGAGCCATGCTCAATTCCAAAATTCTTGTGTTTTGTCAGGCCTTGGATATCACCATGTGCATACTATATAACTCCTTATTCGTTATCATGACTTTGATGGATATTCACTTTGCAAGTTGGCCCTGGAAATAAGGAATCAATGTCTTTTATCATTAGGTAGAATGATCCTCATGTACTTCAGAGGCTCCAACCACAAAATCGCTAGTACTCCCTCGCATCTTTATAATTAATTCACGATTATACACTTCTAGTTGTTTTCTAACTACAACTTATGAATACTTCAGAGGCATAGTCAGTCCTCTTTATTATGCACACATCATAACATACACACACACACACACACATATTTAACACCTAGATTTGATAACTTTTCAACACATTCCTTAATTCAAATCTTTAAACAATAAATCAAAGAAACATAATAAGCATATATACTTTTGAGAAAATCATCATATTTCCATCTTTGCTTTCCATGATGTATGATGGAGAAAAAAGAACATATGTATAATTATATGATGTACGATGAAGAAAAAATAATATATGTATAATTACATGGTCATATATAGTTTTGCCTCAAATGACTTCACAAATTTGTAGGTTTTAACTCTGTACAGAAATAAAGTTGTAGGTTTTAACTCTGTACAGAAATTACGTGCAAACCAAATCTTAAAACTTAAAAATAAACAACGACAAGAACATAAAATATACACAAAGATTTTCTCCTACATCCAAAAACGAGAAAACCAATTTGACTTTTCATTATATTCCTTTCAATGCTACAAAACACACACGCATATATTTGTGTGTGTATGTTGAAGCATTCATAACCCCCAATCCACTAACCCTGGATTAGAATATAATTGTAATTCCCTTGAATCGCCTTCATAACACTCACACAAATTTTATGTTGTATTAAAACTAATAACAGAGACCAAGTATAGAATATTGATTTAAGAGGATCCCCTTACTTCATAGAAGCATACATATATATAATTCCAAGGGAATTATTGTTTAATGTATAACAAAATGATTCCACCAAACGGTGGACAAAATAAGAAAATTAATATTTTTATTAAAATAGGAACACAAAAAAACAACATTCAAGCGATCGTGGGGGGGCGGGGGGGGGGGGTTGGGGGTGATGCCACTCATGATTTTATGTTGGCCATATAGGCCGATGGTGTAGCTACCAAAATTGCATGTTGAACTAGCCCGAGCCATGCTCAATTCCAAAATTCTTGTGTTTTGTCAGGCCTTGGATATCACCATGTGCATACTATATAACTCCTTATTCGTTATCATGACTTTGATGGATATTCACTTTGCAAGTTGGCCCTGGAAATAAGGAATCAATATCTTTTATCATTAGGTAGAATGATCCTCATGTACTTCATAGGCTCCAACCACAAAATCGCTAGTACTCCCTCGCATCTTTATACTTATGACTTGATAATTAATTCACGATTATACAATTCTAGTGGTTTTCTAACTACAACTTATGAATACTTCAGAATCATATTCAGTCCTCTTTATTATGCACAAATCATAACATACACACACACACACACACATATTTAACACCTAGATTTGATAACTTTTCAACACATTCCTTAATTCAAATCTTTAAACAATAAATCAAAGAAACATAATAAGCATATATACTTTTGAGCTAAAAATGGTAAACAACATGTTTAAGGATCCAAAAATAGGGAAAGAGGAATGAACTTAAGTAAAAAAGAAATGTTTTGATAGACAAAAATGATGTCAATTGGGAAGCTCATCATCTCCCCCTCACTGATTTGGTTGCATGTCCTCATGTAACTCATTCTATTTCTAGAATCTGTGCATGCACACCAACCCAATTGTAGGCAAGGTGTCCAAAATCTCCAAGTTTGTAGTACCCTAATGTCTCTTGCATTTGCATCAACTTTGATCTCTCTTGAAGTTGAGGGTTTGAGAGGAGGAGGTAGTTCTTGGCATTTCATCTAAGAAACTGGTGGAGGATTCATACTTTCACCTTGGGCTTCAAGACCAGTCTTCCAGAAGTTGTATATTCATATATGGCATTCAAGCCAACATTACACACTTCCATGCAGCAAAAATTCCCCAAGGGATTGCGCAGTGTAGTCCTGTAGATCTATTGGAGGAGGGAAGTTTCCAGTATTTCAGCTGGAAATCCTGTGAGGGACCATTCCTTCACTTTGGGCATACTGTCTCCATTATTATTGAGCTGATTTTCATTATCTAGCATCATGCTATAGAGCCTCCATCCCTAACAGCGCAGTTTTACTCAACTTTTGTGTATTCAGCAGCTGCATATTTTGGAGGAGGTTGGAGGAGACAGATCTTGAGCTTTTAGCTTAAGGATCTGAAGGAGGAATCAACCCTCTATGCATTGAGTTAGTTTTACCTTATTGCAGACATCATATCTTAAGCTCATGCAGTAGATATGCATACCCAGCAGTCATATAGTTGCAGGGCCTAAGCGGGTGATTTTCCAAGGATGTCAGATCTAGAATTTTTTCTGGGTTATCTTGGGTATTCATCATAGAGCCTGGATCTAAAATACCAGAATCATTTGGGCTCCGGAACTTCCATACTACACTTTTATATTTTTTCGATAGTTGCAGTCTCGACATTTGTAGCAGGGACAACATAGTATTCCTTCCAGTAGTCCAACAATTACACAGTCCCTCTTGTGGGAGCATTTCAGGGTCATTCTAGGCCATCTCTTTGGCTTGAGTGTCTCATATTTTGAGCACTGTTATACTTATATTCCACCTCCAATATAATAAAATGGGTCAACTATTTTGTACATTTGTATGGTGTCTTTAAATTATTTTGTACATTTCTATGGTGTCTTTAATTTTGTACATTTGTATTTATGGTGTTTTTGTGTTACATGAATGTTGCGTTGGCTTAACTAATATTTTATTTAGTGTGCTCATTTTTGTTGTAGCTGTGCACATGACCAATATTAAGGAAAATCATCATATTTCCATCTTTGCTTTCCATGATGTATGATGGAGAAAAAAGAACATATGTATAATTATATGATGTGCGATGAAGAAAAAAGAATATATGTATAATTACATGGTCATATATAGTTTTGCCTCAAATGACTTCACAAATTTGTAATTTTACATTAAGTGTTTGGCACATATAATGTTACCAAATTAATTCAAGTAAGTTACAAAATTCAATAGGAGATTTACTCTTTGTTTAATTTGTTGCCAAAACAATTTGAATATGCTAAAGTTCAATTCAAAAATAAGAATTAAAACTAGATCTAAATAAAAATTAAATTAAAGAAATTATAAAAGAAAAAATTTCAATCATTTCAAGGTTAAATTGAAAAATAAACTTAAATTCCTAGTAGCATGGGACAAATCATAAAAATTAGCAAAGTTGTAGGTTCTAACTCTGTACAAAAATTACGTGCAAACCAAATCTTAAAACTTAAAAATAAACAACGACAAGAACATAAAATATACACAAAGATTTTCTCCTACATCCCAAACCGGGAAAGCCAATTTGATTTTTCATTATATTCCTTTCAATGCTACAAAACACACACACATATATTTGTGTGTTATGTTGAAGCATTCATAACCCCCAATCCACTAACCCTGGATTAGAATATAATTGTAATTCCCTTGAATCGCCTTCATAACACTCACGCAAATTTTATGTTGTATTAAAACTAATAACAGAGACCAAGTATAGAATATTGATTTAAGAGGATCCCCTTACTTCATAGAAGCATACATATATATAATTCCAAGGGAATTACTGTTTAATGTATAACAAAATGATTCCACCAAACAGTGGACAAAATAAGAAAATTAATATTTTTATTAAAATAGGAACACAAACAAACAACATTGAAGCGATCGTTGGGGGGCGGAGGGGGGGGTGATACCACTCATGATTTTATGTTGGCCATATAGGCCGATAGTGTAGCTACCAACATTGCATGTTGAACTAGCCCGAGCCATGCTCAATTCCAAAATTCTTGCGTTTTGTCAGGCCTTGGATATCACCATGTGCATACTATATAACTCCTTGTTCGTTATCATGACTTTGATGGATATTCACTTTGCAAGTTGGCCCTGGAAATAAGGAATCAATATCTTTCATCATTAGGTATAATGATCCTCATGTACTTCAAAGGCTCCAACCACAAAATCTCTAGTACTCCCTCGCATCTTTATACTTATGACTTGATAATTAATTCACGATTATACAGTTCTAGTGGTTTTCTAACTACAACTTATGAATACTTCAGAGGCATAGTCAGTCCTCTTTATTATGCACACATCATAACATACACACACACACACACATATTTAACACCTAGATTTGATAACTTTTTAACACATTCCTTAATTCAAATCTTTAAACAATAAATCAAAGAAGCATAATAAGCATATATACTTTTGAGCTAAAAACGGTAAAGAGCATGTTTAAGGATCCAAAAATAGGGAAAGAGGAATGAAATTATGTAAAAAAGAAATGGTTTGATAGACGAAAAGGATGTCAATTGGGAAGCTCATCATCTCCCCCTCACTGATTTGGTTGCATGTCCTTATGCAACTCATTCTATTTCTAGAATCTGTGCATGCATACCAACCCAATTGTAGGCAAGGTGTCCAAACTCTCCAAGTTTGTAGTACCCCAATGTCTCCTGCATTTGCATCAAGTTTGATCTCTCTTCTTCCGCATCCCATTCAATGGGAGCTCTATAAAACCTTGTGGGACACCACAACAAAGGATAATGAAAGAAAATCCTTACCCACCATGGACCATGTGTTAACAAGGAATAAGTGTAGAAAATAACCCTATTGAGGGACAAGCTGAAGTAATATATCTCATAAGGTGACTATCCTATAAATAAGGTGGCAATTCTTCCAAAGTATCATGAGAAACTAGAAGGGATTCTAATGAATATCTTTTCGAAATCTCACAGTACTTTGTATGATGTTTCACTAATTGTGTCTAATAGTGATTAATTCACTTGGGCCTTCCCTTAGTCTCTACAGATCATTGAAAACCTAGCTTGTAAGTGGATATTCTTCCCTAATCATTTAATTGGCCTCTATTTTTTTTTGCTCTTAAAAATCTAACGATTTCTTCCATTTCACCATATTATTCATATAAGACATAAAGGATCTAAGTTGAAAATCCAAAAAAAAAATGGTTAGGGTTCCATTTAGAATTATTTTGCAAAATAAAATTGAACAAGTAGAGTTCATAGAGAAAATTTTGTTCTACAATATTTGCATTATAATAAACATCAATAAAATTTTATGGTTGGTCAATCCTATGGGGTTAATCATCTTTAATTTATCTACCTAATTATAAAGGAAGTCCACTGGTCATGCAAGTAGATTAGATATTCCTTTCAATGCTACAAAACACACACACACACACACACAAGGTCTGTGTGTGTGTGTGTGTGTGTGTGTGTGTGTGTGTGTGTGTTGAAGAATTCATAACTCCCAATCCATTAAACTTGGATCATAATATAATTGTAGTTCCCTTGAATCGCCTTCATAACACTCACACAAATTTTATGTTGTATTACAAATAATAACAGATACCAAGTATAGAACATTGATTTATGAGGATCCCCTTACTTCACAGAAGCATGTATATATATAATTCGAAGGGAATCATTGTTTAATGTATAACAAAATGATTCCACCAAAAAATGGACAAAATAAGAAAATAAATATTTTTATTAAAGTAGGGACAAAAACAAACAACATATACAATGTTTTTTTTCATGTAATTCTCATTTTTCATGTAGCAAGGTCCATCAAAAGTATTCAACATGGGTACTCCTTGGATGATGAATCAAATTCTACATGAAATGAGTACTCCCTCTTGAAATTTGAGTAAAACCTTAGGGAGATAAGTTGAAAATACAAGTTGAAAAAGTGGTTTTAATAGTTTATTATTTTTTAATATTTTTACTTTTTCCCCCCAAAAATGGTGAAGCATCCCCCATGGTTGACATCATCATCTTGAATCCTATTGGTTCTTATAAAGCTTATTTTGGTTGTACATTTTTCTTAGGAGGCTCATTTTATACCTCAAAAATTATCTAATGAGAATGTGTTTGTTGTGTATATAGCACTACCACCTCCAAGTTTGTACGAACCCTGGGTTGATAAAGTAAAGTAGAGTAGCCTCTAGGAGTTGCAACACTCTTGGTGCAATACCAAGGCTCACGATATAGCATCAAGAAAAGTTCTTAGATTACTGAGCTTTAGTTTAGTTCAATTTAGCTTAACCCTAAGCTTTTGGTTTTGCACAATTAAGTTCTTATTTTTCTTTAAAATATTTTGGTAGTTGGGGCTACAAAAATGAAAGTATTCGGGAGACAAAATCATACATTTCCCCTTTTTAGCTTACTCGGCCTAGTTCTCTAATTTCAATAGTGAAATGTTTTTGTGGCTCATGTACCATATCCTCTACTAGTGGCTAAGGGCTGGTTTCAACTACATCATCACCCGTGAAACCTTAAAAGCCCTCAACCATGGGTTCAATACCTTGTTCGGGTGCATTATGCCTCTGCTCATCTGCTGGTGTAGTATCTAGTACTTCAATGCATTCCAAGGTCCTAGTTCTTTGTGTTGGCTCCTTGCACTTCTAGGTATTTATTCTTGGTGAGTCCTTGGTTGGGAATTGCAGACTAGGCACAGAGGCAGTCTCCTATTTAAAATGCCTTTTGCATGGTAGAACCCTAGTTCATGGTTTACTCCAATATCCTCAAAGAAAAACACCCCACAAAATATCCAAGCAAGGCAATTTAGTTGTAATCAACATTTTAATTAAACCTTAGTGGCATAACCTAGCCTCTAGGTCATTCCCTCTCACAATAGGTACCATATTATTTAATATTTTCAACAAGTGATAATGCATGTTAAGTGGCTTATTCCCTACCAAGTGCATGATAATTTTGATGTGATAAAGATATACCATGTTATACCAACCCTCACATGTCACACTTTTTTTCATAATAAATACTAATTTGCGCCACAAGGGAAGCATGTATTCTTGACGAATTCCTCACCTCAAATCAAGTAATAGTGATGGTTCCCTCAAAAAATGACATCATCTCCCAATGGAAATTTTAAATTTCTTAGACCAGTCTTCACCCTCGCATGAGAGCTTATATATTGTTGTGATCATTGCAATGTTCACTACCATATTAAGTTTTCTCACTAATGCTCAAGATCCATTAAACATCTTAGTGAACTATAGGGTACTGGAAATGTCATGCCCCTAAAACCTGGTGAGGAATTAATCCCGTCCACCCTTGACAAATGTTGATTTTTCATAGAGCTACATTGTTATTTTCTTTGATAGTTGCATTTGTACAATAACATGTTAAATTCACCCAAAATCATTTTATCATTATATAGATCTACATTATTAACCATCAACATGAGAAACTATATAGAAAGAATAATACCATCATCATCATCTAAGAAACGGAACGTAAAGGAACACAAAAATAAAAGCATGCACACATAGAGACACCATGATTGGTTTGAGACCAGGGAAAAACCCACTATGGGGAAAACCCTTGCAAATTATTCTTCTTAGATCACCATCAAATGATTAAACAACCAAGAGTACAATGATCCATTGATCCATATCTTCATAATGCAATAAGAAAACTAGAACATGCATAATGTGACCTTAAACATGCATTTACTGAAGGAACTTGATACTGAAAATTAAGATGCACTGACACTGGCTATCGCATACTGATGAACACAACAGTCACTGAGCGGAAACTTCAAAGAAATAAATATATGTCTTTGAGGACCTGATCTGCAGCTGAAATATATTGAACAAATATTAGATTTGTAGATCTACAACCTCAATAAACACATATCCAATAGATCACTGAAGCCAACTGAACTCAACTGCCAAATCCTAGATCTGAATCTAGGATGTTGTCAAATACTAATTAAAAACATCTTTGACTGAGTGACTGATGTACATATTCACTACGTAAGCAACTGAAGATGATCCAACTCATATTTTCCCAGAAAAACCCTTAGTCGTGACCTCAGAACGTTGAGCCCATGGTTGAAGATTCCCTGCCCGCTACGTAAACTCACTATGTCTGCGACTGAAGTTCTGATCAATTCGATCTAGCCCAAGAACCCTGGCCGCAACCTTGAAAATATCTTCCCGTGGCTAGGGAATTTTAGTTTCTCCCTTGCCACGCTATGCCAATAGATATAACCCAAATTCTGTAGTCCTATACCTGTGACTATGGCTCAGAAGCCCTAGTTTAGAGTGAGCCTTTTGTCTGTGATCATGTACCTTGTGTGAGCTTCTTTTTTCGAACCTGTGTGAGCCAAGACAAAATAGATTAACTAAGACAATGGATGAAAATCGAAGATCGCTTGAACAATTGTGTTAGAATGAGCTTGAGGTCGCCTCTATTTATAGATTTTTTTGGGTCCTCTTGGGGTTATAGACGACTTGAATAATTCCACATGTGGTTAGACCAACCCATTCAATTTCACTTTAATAGATAAAATAATTCATACTTTAACTTCTGCTTAACCGATTGGGGCAATGTATAGGTTGATTTTGGTCTTCTCAAAAATAGGAATCTAATGCAATTATAATCTCAACCATCTGAGTTGTCCTTAATGGAATTTGACCACAGTTTCACAATTTTAACACTCCCTCTTAACCAGGGAGAATTCCACCTACCAATATCCAATCATCGATCAATATGCCAATCTGGTATCTTCATGCATCATCAGATATTGTGACTGATCATCTTTATCCTATATTCGTCATGATATGAACCTTTCTTATTACAAATCATCAATGTGCTTGTCATGCTTATTCTTCTTATCTCTTGATTATTTCTTCTCATTTGCTGAACATTCTTGGATTTAGAAGAAGAATAATTTGTCACCGGAGGGGAGCTTAGGCCACCACCCTTCATCCATCAGGCTATCATTTAGAATCTCTGCCAGCGGGATACTACCCGGAGTACCTCTACAAACCCATATATAGAAATAAGACATCCATCCACGTAGGGGAGCCCATATCAACCCTAGGTTTACATTGGGGAGCTCAATCTCAACCTGAAACCGCATAGGGTTATCTCAACCCATCATATTTCCTACAGATGTTCCCATCGATGACCCTGAATAGTCATGTGGTAGAACACATGCATCATAATCTACTTGGGTTTTACACCCCAAGTACATTCTCAACTCGTTCTCTAAAGGAGCAATATTCATGACAAGCACTACTTGCGGGTATGATGCCAAATGGGGTATATTCTGCAAATACCAATCAGGGGAGCAACATTCTATTACCCTATGAAGATAGGGGATAAAAATATCTAACCCTATGGGTAGCGGATAGAGAATACACCCTATTTTCTAGAGTTCCCTCAACCCTGGGAGTCCTCTATCTCAATTCCTCATCCCAAGAGATTAGACATGGATGAAGAGCTGGATTAGTGTCCTTGATTAGCAATGTTCTCATCATACTCATATCTGGTATCTTCTTATCAAAATAATAGTTGATTCATGATCATACAAGAAATCAAATCAAATGTTATGTTAGAACATACATAATCATGTAAATTACAACAATACACCATAATCATCCTCCCTCTCACGGAGGTGTTAATCACAAGTCTAAGCTTGTCTCGAACAACTGCATTGTCTCAATGAATGGAGAAATCATAGTCCCAAATATATGTATATGGTATTCTCGGTTATCATAGCGTATCCATGTCTTATCGAGATCATGCTCAGACAACTCTACAGAAGCTTCACATTAAATATACGGCCAACCATGCTAGTAGCATTGTCCCCGACATTGGTTGTGCTATGGACCTTTCGTCTAATATATTATGGAATATATCATATTAAGGAAGCATAAAAATGTGCTCATCAATAATAATCCCAAAAATCATCAGTTAATTCATGCAGCTACATATCATGGAAGAAATATTTCAACCTTTAAAAGTAGAATGTTTCATGCAGATATTTCAAAAGGATGTTTGGTAGCAATTTTGAATGAATCGGTTCAATCATGAATTTAATCATGTTCTATACACATTATATATGGATGGACGTTCAAAATGAAACATCAATTATTCAATAGACCATCGTATGCCATGTCAAGTTCAACAACATTTGAACTTTAAATCAGAGAATCCAAGGATTTACATTTTCATTACACAGAAAAATCTTATCAACAAATTTTCAATATAAGATTTATTTCCCAAATTTAAGAAATTGATTCATCATGCGATGATACATTATTTCTAGCTTCAGAATCCATCTCCCTCTAACTTAGATCATTAGAGGCTCATCACCTGTCAAGGGTAGAGTATCAGTATGTAAAACCAAATCCATAATCAAAATCAAGGCCATACCTTGGAACTCATTATCATCACTTCATCAAATAACTATCAAGTATAGAAGAATCCAAATCAGGGAGCTTTCATCATGCATCACTCTCGGTAAGAATAATGTCTTACCAAGCCAACATACTCATAAATCAATGTTGTGTCAACAAAGTCATATCATGAGAGTTTATAAGCCAGACAAAAACTATTATCAAAGACATTGATTTCATGGGATCAATTCTTTCAACCAGGTGACAGGTAGTGCTCATGTCAATTCTTGAATTAATTTTCAGTCAAACCATCAAGTCTATCATTTAACATGTCATTACAAGCCATTTACATCACTAGATTCAAGTGCATACATCAAGGTTAAGTCATGCATGTTCCATATTCATACTGAATCACAAAAACCGTTGTAATAGGAATCAAGGAGGCCAATACAGAACCATAATTATGAATACTCACATACGACACTGAAGGTCACTATGCCCACATAGCATTGTCATCAGGGAAAATCAACTATCAATAAATCAAGGCCAAATAGAGAGAGTTATAATCCAAAGACATGTCTCATTCATCAATTCAAAGTTATAAAACATCATGTCAAAGTTCCAAACATTGCTCATCTATATCAATCAACCAAAAAATGTAGCACAATCCTCAAACATAATGACATATTCATATGAATGTCACAGTCACTTGAAAAGACAAGTTTGGTTCAAACATACAAACTTTCCTGATGATAGATCTTACTGCTGTATACAACACATATTCATAACTGACATCTTCCAAGTGACCATCTGATTTCATGCTCAATTCCAGAAATTAGTTTACAATGGAAGGACATGTCACAGATCCCTTGATTCAGAGTACAGGCTGATTTCAATGTACAAAACTTCAATTCTGTGTCTATCAGGAATAGTCACATCTATGGGCCTTCATTTACGCGAGTGAGGATCAGACCTTTGCTATAGATAAAAAATGTCAAATACTCATGTATTATAGAAAGGCATGTAATTTTATTTTCATTCATGCTATCAACTTGTCTTTACTGGATTCATGCAACATCTGATATGTTAGATCATAAACACATATCTATCATGATCATCAACATCATGTCATCAATATTTCATCAAGGGCTTGGCTTGAAAGATTAGGGAAACAGGTTGATGTGACAACACAACCATATGAACCCAATAACAATACATTAAGTTAGAGCATTTAATTTCACTATATGCCATAACCACAGGTAGCAGGAGATCTAGAACATCAATATCATATATATGCATCTATCATCATGGTCGCTAATACCATGCTTATCTTGATCAACAAAATCAATTTAGGTTATTCTATAAACCAAAAAATTTCAATCTCTATTTCCATTAGCTTTCATCATGCTTATCACAAGCATTATAAATATCATTTCAATGAGGTAAACTGCTATAAGAGATCCAACAAGTCTTATGCATATCAAGAGTCAAGAGTACCATTTACTAGAGTTAGGATCAGGATCTCAAAACAATAGATGTTAGCCAAACATCAAGCATATAATTATATTAAGGATCAACACTAAGAAGCCTCATAGAATCAATTATCCTAATCAAAATGTTCAATACCAGGAGCACCATTTCATCATCAGTATCATGGATCCAAATATCACTTTCACATTCATGAGCCACTTAAGAATGAGACATTCTCAACATACAATATACCATGCATACCTAATGATTTTACTTGTGCACCTTCACATAGGCATCTTGTGGTGCTCATGTGCCTATTTACCTCTTCCAGATCTAACCATATTTCTTACATTTCAAAATATCCTCAAGAGGGATCCAATCATCACATCTCATCAAGGAGGTTATAAATATCCAAGTGCTCAAAATATAAATCCAGGAAGTAATGACTAGAAACAATAATCATAACAATAAGATCCATAAGTATAAACAAGAGTAAGGTCATAAGTCAAGGAATACTTATCTTCAATGAGATATGATACTCTCCCTCTTGAACCAACCTTCAAGAGCCATCCATAGACCATAAAACAACGTTCCCTTCAATCATCAACTTTATCAACAACTAGGTCATTTGTCAAATCGATCCCAAGTGCTTCACATAGATCACATCTAAAGACTCTTACCATAAACTAGGGTTTCTCTCAAACCCTCATTATCACATACTTGTTCACTAACTACCTAGGGTTTTCTTCATAACCTACAATTATTTTAGGCCTCTACCATCCTCTTCTTTCTTCCATAAAAGTGTCTCCATGAAGATGATCTTCATGGCTTTCCTTCAGCCCAACTTTGATACCATGTTAATTTTTCATAGAGTTACATTGTTCTTTGCTTTGATAGTCTCATTTGTCCAATAACATGTTAAATTCACCCCAAACCATTATATCATTATACATATCCACATTATTAACCATAAACATGACCAACTATATATAAAGAACAATACCATCATCATCATCTAAGTAACAGAATGTAAAGGAACAAAGGAAGAAAATCATGCACACATAGAGACACCAGGATTGGTCCGAGACCAGGGCAAAACTGACTACAGGGAAAACCATTGCAAATTCTTCTTCTTATATCGTCATCAAATGATTCAAAAAACAAGAGTAAAATGATCCATTAATCCATATCTTCATAATGCAGTAAAACAACTAGAACATGCATAAAGTGACCTTAAACATATCTCTGCTGAAGGAACTTGATTCTGAGAACTGCGATGCACTGACACTGGCTGTAGCATATTGATGAACACAACAATCACTGAGCACAAACTTCAGAGAAATAAAGATATGTCTTTGAGGACCCTATTTGTAGCGGAAATATATTGAACAAATATACAGATCTGTAGATATACAAAATTAAGAAACATAGATCCTGTTATCACTCTCCCCAACTTCTAGGCTAAAAATAGGATTGAAGAAAGGTAACCACAAACCAACTTTTAGCTAGGTAGCTAGCCCTACCTAACCAGAGAGGGCTCTCTCTATGTCACTTTTTTAAAATATTCAATTTAAGGTTGAGTACTAGATTTTAGGCTAGATATAAGTTAATATGTTTGAAATTTGTTTTATAATTTGTTTGCTAGATAAAAATAATGATTAGTGAAACTAAAGCCGATTTCAAAGACTGAATTGCAGAGAATAAAATAAGGCAAGGTATGTAGACTTATTGAGCACAATTAAGTTGTCATTGTGTATGTGATAATAGAAAAGGTAGGAGTCTGAATGAGCATATAAAATGAATTCATTCTTCAGAAATACACATTTGTGAAAATATTAATAAACATAGCATATTATTGATTTTTGTTTATAAACTAGTAATTACAGAAATTACGTGCAAACCAAATCTTAAAACTTAAAAATAAAAAACGACAAGAACATAAAATATACACAAATATTTTCTCCTACATCCCAAACCGGGAAAGCCAATTTGATTTTTCATTATATTCCTTTCAATGCTACAAAACACACACGCATATATTTGTGTGTGTATGTTGAAGCATTCATAACCCCCAATCCACTAACCCTGGATTAGAATATAATTGTAATTCCCTTGAATCGCCTTCATAACACTCACGCAAATTTTTTGTTGTATTAAAACTAATAACAGAGACCAAGTATAGAATATTGATTTAAGAGGATCCCCTTACTTCATAGAAGCATACATATATATAATTCCAAGGGAATTATTGTTTAATGTATAACAAAATGATTCCACCAAACGGTGGAAAAAATAAGAAAATTAATATTTTTATTAAAATAGGAACACAAACAAACAACATTCAAGCGATCGTTGGGGGGCGGAGGGGTGGGTGATACCACTCATGATTTTATGTTGGCCATATAGGCCGATGGTGTAGCTACCAACATTGCATGTTGAACTAGCTCGAGCCATGCTCAATTCCAAAATTCTTGTGTTTTGTCAGGCCTTGGATATCACCATGTGCATACTATATAACTCCTTATTCATTATCATGACTTTGATGGATATTCACTTTGCAAGTTAGCCCTGGAAATAAGGAATCAATATCTTTCATCATTAGGTAGAATGATCCTCATGTACTTCAAAGGTTCCAACCACAAAATCGCTAGTACTCCCCCGCATCTTTATACTTATGACTTGATAATTAATTCATGATTATACACTTCTAGTGGTTTTCTAACTACAACTTATGAATACTTCAGAGGCATAGTCAGTCCTCTTTATTATGCACACATCATAACATACACACACACACACACACACACACATTTAACACCTATATTTGATAAATTTTCAACACATTCCTTAATTCAAATCTTTAAACAATAAATCAAAGAAACATAATAAGCATATATAATTTTGACCTAAAAACGGTAAAGAGCATGTTTAAGGATCCAAAAATAGGGAAAAAGGAATGAACTTAAGTAAAAAAGAAATGGTTTGATAGACGAAAAGGATGTCAATTGGGAAGCTCATCATCTCCCCCTCACTGATTTGGTTGCATGTCCTCATGCAACTCATTCTATTTCTAGAATCCGTGGATGCATACCAACCCAATTGTAGGCAAGGTGTCCAAACTCTCCAAGTTTGTAGTACCCCAATGTCTCCTGCATTTGCATCAACTTTGATCTCTCTTCTTTCTCATCCCATTCAATGGGAGCTCTATAAAACCTTGGGGACACCACAACAAAGGATAATGAAAGCAAATCCTTACCCACCATGGTTAAATTCAATTGACAAGGTGTACCAAAATGAAATTAATAAAAAAAAATTATTGATGTGACTATAAATAAGAATTAACTTTTCAATAAAATGTCATTATCATTGAACAACTAATGGATTTGTCCTTTGTACTTAAATAAGTTAAAATATATTATAATTAATTTGAAATTACAATGTTAAAGAAAATGAGATGAATATATAATTCAAAAATAAATATATGAAAATATACAAATATAATATTTATTGAAAAATGTGTAAAGACATGAAGATTATGTAAGGATATGCATTGTTTCTTCCAAAAAAATATGAAATGACAATAATATTATTTTATTCAAAAAGTGTGAAATGACATTTATTATTAGTACTTCACTTTATGACTTTAGAAGTACTTAAAGCACTTCCATGGTTAACCATGAGTTTTTATCCACCATTGAAAATGTAACAAGTAAGTACCTTAAACTCAAGCAATGGCACCTCAACCATTGGAGATGATGTCATCCCCTAAAATGTGATTGGTTCTCATAAAGTGAATTTTGATTGTACATTTTCCTTAGGAGGCCCATTTTAGACCTCAAAATTCCCCTAATGAGCAAAAATTCCCCAAGGGATTGCGCAGTCTAGTCCTGTAGATCTATTGGAGGAAGGAAGTTTCCAGTATTTGAGCTGGAAATCCTATGAGGGACCATTCCTTCATTTTGGGCATATTGTCTCCATTATTATTGAGCTGATTTGCATTATCTAGCATCATGCTATAGAGCCTCCATCCCTAACAGCGCAGTTTTACTCAACTTTTGTGTATTCAACAGCTGCATCTTTTGGAGGAGGTTGAAGGAGACAGATCTTGAGCTTTTAGCTTAAGGATTTGAAGGAGGGATCAACCCTCTATGCATTGAGTTAGTTTTACCTTATTGCAGACATCATATCTTAAGCTCATGCAATAGATATTCATACCCAACAGTCATATAGTTGCAGGGCCTAAGAGGGTGATTTTCCAAGGATGTCAGATCTAGAATCCTTTATGGGTTATCTTGGGTATTCATCATAGAGCCTAGATCTAAAATAACAGAATCATCTAAGCTCTGAAACTTCCATACTACACTTTTATATTTTGTCGGTAGTTGCAGTCTCGACATTTGCAGCAGGGACAACATAGTATTCCTTCCAGCAGTCCAACAATTACACAGTCCCTCTTGTGGGAGCATTTCAGGGTCATTCTAGGCCATCTCTTTGGCTTGAGTGTCTCATATTTTGAGAACTTTTATACTTATATTCCACCTCCAATATAATAAAATGGGTCAACTATTTTGTACATTTGTATGGTGTCTTTAGATTTGTTTTTACATTGCTGCAATTCTTATATTTTGTTTTTGTATTACTGCATTCTCCCCTTTGGGATATTACACAAAAGTTCCTGAAATCCATGTAAAATAAGATGGTAGAAATAAAAAAACAGGTAGCTGAGTATTCTTCTAAAAAACCTTTTAGAGCTTTCAAGAAAGATCAGACATCAAATCCTCAACCACCCAATACTATATCCAATGTTGAATCTGATCAGGATGAAGATGAGGATGAAACAACCTTATCTACTGAGGAATCTCAAGATGAAGAACTAGTCGAAGTACATGGGTTATGGGATTTTATTCTCCCTAATTCTAATAATGAAGATGATCATGAAGTATTACATGTTAGCACCAGAAGCAAAGGTCTTGTTGATTCATCACAATCAATATAGAAACAAAAACCCTCATCCTCTGTTGCTAAAGATAAAGTTATCAATGAAAAATATCCTTCCACATCTTTTCAATTAGTCCCATATTCATCATATTCTCCATATACAACAAAGACCTTGGTATTCCATGAAACCATTGAATAAAATATGGTGGAATACATGAACAAATTCAAATCTAACATCTCCCTATATTAGGTAAGTAAGGTGAAACAACAATATAAGTTTTTACTAAAAGAATTGAATGCAACTCCTACTTCTCTTCTACATGTTGTTGTTACATCCAAAGCCTCTAAAGGAATAGGTAAACCTCCTAATGATACAACAGAAAATATTGATTCCTTGGATGTTATTTTAATTAGGAGTAGATCCAATTCACATACTCCTCCTTTCCTTCTGACTTTTGAAATTTTCAATAAAAAGGTGCACAATTTCCTGATAGGCTCTTAGGCTTCTTCAAACATAATGCCATATTCAATTTTTCTGAAATTAAACATCTCTCCCCAAAAGTCTTTTGTTCACAATGTTCAACTTGATTGAAAAAAGTCAAGGTTTTAGGAGAAATGAATTATGTTCTCATTAGACTCGATTCTAAATCAAAGGTTTGTCAAATAATTGACATACTAGTTGCTGATATTCCTTATTTTTATGGTCTCATATGTGGCTTCTTTACAATGGAAAGCCAAATCAAATTCGAATTGAGCGTCAAAAACACATGAAATACTCAGTAACTGATTTTGAAAATGAGAATGAGCCAATGGACTTTACTAATAATATTCTTGGAAACTGCTCTACTGAATCATTTTTTGGTAGTTTTAATGCACAAAAATCTCCATTTTTAATCAATTTTGTTACTGCTCAAGTCGAAAATTTTTCACAATCAGATTCTTCTAAATGTGTAAATATTGTAGAAAAACCATTAGTTAAATATTTATCTTGGACTTTGTATTTTTATGGCTCTAGATCCAATGATGGTGCAGGAGAAAGTTGTATGTTAATAAGTCCAGAAGGAGAAAAAAAAATACTAGCATGTAGATTAGAGTTTGAATGTACAAATAATATTTTTGAGTATGAGGCACTGGTCCAAGGATTGTATAAAGCAATACATCTAGATGTCAAATATCTCCAAGTATTTGGAGACTCTGAAATTATCGCAAAACAGGTGAGAAACACCATTCATTTTGTTTATTCTCACTTTAAGCATTATCAATCTCTTGTTCAGACCCTCACTTCTCATTTTTTTGCATTTTACATTTCTCCCATCCCAAGACTTCAAAATTCTAGTGTTGACCTTCTAGCTAATGTAGCATCTAGACTCATACCACCTGAGGATTATAGTCTAGATAGGTTTTTCATTGAATTAATTTTTTGACCATCCATTCCATACAATGTTACCAATTGGCATGTGTTCAATGATGATGAAGATATTTTAAGCTTTTTAACATCTGAAGGATCATACGAAAATCAAATAATTGATGAGGATGAACACAAGAGACAGTTGAAACAAAAAACTGATGAAAATTCTCTACCTAAATATGTGGTTAAACTTGAATATCTATATGACCTAACATACATACTTAAGAAGATTACTAACTCCAAAATTCAAATTTCAACCTTGAGGTTTGAACTAGTAAACCTTGGAACTGATCTCAAACCCCAAAATATCAATCTAGGCTTAGGTCTCTCACCAGATGAGAGATTATCCTTTAATCATTTATTAAAAATATATAAGAGTTTTTTCGCATGGAGTTATGAAGATATTAGAACATATGATACCTCCATTATCTGACACACTATTCCAATGATTTCCGATGACAAACCTGTACAACAGAAATTAAGGAAAATTCACCCCAATCTTGAAAATAAAATCAGGTTTGAGCTGAATAAACTCCTTAAAGACAAAAAAATTTCTTGTTAGGCATTCCAAATGGGAGTCAAACATAGTGCCTGTCAGGAATAAAAATGGTGACATACGTATTTGCATAGATTTTAGGAATATGAATAAGGCTTTTCAAAAGGATAATTTCCCATTGCCACCCATGGAACAAATTTTACAATCAATGGTAGGTTCCGAACTCATGTATTTCCTTGATGGTTTCTCGGGATATAATGAAATCCTGGTTCATCCAGATGATAGGTTAAATACTACGTTCAAGACCAAATGGGGGACTTATGCCTATCAGATAATGCCTTTTGGTTTAATAAACGCAGAGGAAACTTGCCAAAGAGCCATGGACATGGCTTTTAGAGGTCTGATAACCAAAACAATTATTGTTTACTTGGATGACATAACAATATATTCCAAGAAAAGAAGAAACCATTATCACTATTTGAAACATATCTTTGAACGTTGTAAAAAATATGGAATTTCATTAAATCCAAAAAAGTCCTTCTTCTTTCTCAGTGAAGGAAATTTTTTAGGATTTATCGTATCCAAATAATTTATTTGCATTGATCCTGAAAGGATTAAGGCAATCTATGAAATCCCTTTTCCCCACACTAAGAAATTGATGCAATCCTTCTTAGGGAAGATAATTGTTTTCAAGATATTTGTCCCTGATTTCTCCCAAATTGTTCTTCCATTACAAGCCATGATCAAGAAAAAAATAGTCTTTAAATGGGGTCATAATGAAAGAAAATATTTTGATTCAATCAAACAAGCCATTATAAATTCCCCCTCTCTAACTACTCCAAAATTTTCTGATCATTTTATTTTATATACTTTTGCTTCTGAAACATCAAATGATACTCTTCCAACACAACTTAATGATCAACAAATTGAGGCACCCATTTTGTTCTTTAGTTCAATTTTTCAAGGTCCTAAACTGAATTATTCAGAGGTGGATAAATTTTTTTTTTTTTTTTCAAATCTATAAAGAATTTCAGGCCTTTTCTTCTGAAGACACACACTAAAGTAATAGTCCCACTCCCATCACTGAGACACTTACTTGTACATAAAGAATTAGGAGAAAAGAGGTAAAATTGGGTCACAACTCTACAAGAATATGACATAGACATAAAACCAGTTAAAATTGTAGGAGGACAAAGTTTCTGCAGATTGCTTACTAGAGCTTCCAACATACCAACTAATGAGGACTCAGGTAACACTGTACACATATCTGAGGTAAGCCTAACTGATACTTAGTTCCAATATTTTGGTCTTATTTTCTATTTAAAGAATGGATATACTCCCCCTGAACTTAATTATAAAAGAAAAATAGCTTTAATGTTAAAATCCAGTCGATGTGAAATCATTAATGATGTGTTATTCAGAAAAAAAATATGACTGTTTTGTTAAGATGCCTTGAAAATTCTGAAGCACAAAAGGTTTTGTAGGAAATACACAATGGACCAGATGGTGGACATTTTCGAGGAGACACCATTGCCCATAAGATCCTGAATGCAGGCTATTATTGGATAAAATTATTCAAATATACCCATGCATAAGTAAGGAGATGCAATATTTGTGAGACTGCTGCAGGAAGACAAAATAAGACCAGCCTTACCTCTTCAACCAGTTAACATTGAACAACCCTTTTTAACAATGGGGATTAGAAATACTAGGTGAGAATGTTCCTCATTATTCCAAGAAGCATAAGTATATCCTTACTGTTACAGACTACTTCACCATGTGGGTGGAATAAATTCCACTAAAGGTAGCCAATTCCGATGCTATTATCGAATTCATTGATCAATTCATTATTACTGGGTTTGGCTTACCAACTGCACTTAAGTTTGAAAATGCATATTACTTTTCAGGTAATAACATGACTGAATTTTCTCTTAAGAGGGGATTTAATTGAAATACTCTGCTAATTACTATCCCCAAGGGAATGGTTTTGCAGAGTCAACCAATAAAAACCTCATAAGAATTATTAAAAGAATTTTTTATTAGAGCCAAACTTAATTGGCATAAATTTTTGAAATTTTCTCTATGGGTTGATCGAATAACTCAGAATTCCTCCATAGGTACTTCTCCCTTCAATTTGGTATATGAGAAAGAAGTTATCATTCCTTCGAATCTAGCCCTTCCCTCATTAGCCCTAGTCCAATTCATCAAAGAAACACCATCCTCTTATTTTCAATTAAGAATGTCTCAAATACTTAAATTAGAAGAACAAAGGGAAAAAGATAATATTACACATGCTCACCGTCAACAGATAGTTAAATCTTCTTTTGATGCAAGTTTTGTTACCAAAAAATATTTTCAGTTTGATCCTGTCCTCAAACGGGAAAAGGCACATGAGGAAAACGAAAAGAATACTAAATTCTATAAAATGTGGCTTGGACCATTTCAAATTTCCAAACAAATAGGCCCATCAAATTTTATACCACAAGATATACAAGGAAAGAGAGATTATCTTCCTGTTAATGGGCTTATTCTAAAAAAATTCTTTTCTTAGAAGAACACTTATTCTACTGTAAATATGTACATATTTGCATTTACATATTTAGGTTTGTTAGAAAATAATGCTAAGTAACACGCTTTTGGATTTTTATCAACATCTCTAATTATCTTATGATTTTTCGCTTTGAAGGTAGGAATTTTTAAGGAAAATATTACACAATTGAAAATTTGGATAATTATCATAAAACTATGAAATACTTTTCCATAGAAGTTGCAAGTTCTTTTAAATATCAAACTTTATAAAATCTTTTGATCTTATTATCAATCAAGAAAGTTTTTCTTTAACAAAGTAAAGACTATTTTGTAATTAAGCATATTTAACTCTAAATTATCATCCAAAACACTTAAGAAGTCAATGGTTCTCCCCATCCATTAATCAAACTCTTTTTAGAATGTAATTCAAAAATATATAAAACTTAGAAGATAAAAGTTGTCATCACGAGCCCACTTACTATGATCATAGAAAAATAATAGGATGACATTACCATACTGAGTACCAATCCAGGGTAATGGCTTATGATTATTTCAACCATAAGACAAGGGGTCTCAACACGAGAAACCTTGTTCATCTCAATTACAACCAATGAATGGCATTGTCACTATTTGGTCACCAAACCAGGAAAATGGTTTTTAAGTACTAAAATATATATATATATATATATATATATATATATATATATATCTAAGGATTTCAATTATAAATGGATGGGATACTGGATCATTGATGGTTAAAAGGTAACCCTGTCGAGGCTATGAACGCTTGTTGGCAGCAGTGGCTCTACCTATGAAAAATGAGTATATCAAAGGTTAAGTTTCAAAAGCCCCCTAATTTATATTTGTAACTAATTAATGACTGATATGGATAGTTAAATATTTTCATCAACAAGATATTTTTAAAGGGTTACAGTGAAATGAGTTTTTTTTATTCATAGTACTTTTACTCATCCAGTTTTTCAAATATAGTTTTATTTTCCTAAATCATTTTTACTTATTTGTAAAATTTCATTATTATAAATTAGATATAGTTGGTTCAACCAATGAGTCACCAATTGTTGTGCTATTCAACAACCCCCCCATTATTTATATATAGTTATCTTAGGAAATAATTGGGACCCTTTTTAATTTTTAAGTTAGGACAATAATAACATTTTTATTCTTTATAGGACAAAAATTTAATATCTGAAGAATTAACTTGGATACTATTGGCCAAAGGACTTAAACAAATATGCCAAAAGCCCCATCGCATACTACATATCACAATTGCAAAAAGTAGCACTCAAATCACTCTATCAAAATTTTGCGATGGGATATTACCTGAATGCATAAAACAACGTGTAAAGGCTTTAAAATCATAAGGAGTGATAGCAAAGGAAAAAACTCCCCAGTGGACATTATTGTATAGACCATTGGTAGGAACCATCTTACTGCCACGTCACTTATCACTATCGCGCAATCACAGATTCTTTTCTTACCATCTATGTTGTCTGCTTCTAGAACCCCGATGCGATATATCGTATTGCAGTTCCTCCACTCGACAGTGCATTCACTCACTCCAATAGTATTGTGTTTGCAATATTGTTATCACATAACAAAATTCAAAGCATGCGTGCTCCTCCAATGCTCTGATATCTTAAAAACACCAATAAAAAGCTTACAATCAATTAACATAGAGTCTTTATTGCATATCGGTGAATTAACGTATCGTGTTTTTTAGAGTCGTGCTCTAAAATAATATTGCGATGAGAGAAATTAATTAAAGCGCTAATCTGTCAAAGTAAATCACATTTTTAATTATTACTCAGGAATAACGGTATTGATGGTCTCAAGTCCCAAGAGATTTGATGGCTTGTTACTTAATGTTTGCGGATTTTAGCATTTAAACCATAGTTTTCATCACTTCAAAATTTTGTGTTAATCACTCCCGCATTGCAAAGTATTGTTCTTCATTCTCTGTTTTTTATCCTACTGCAGGCTAGTCTTGAGAAGCAAGACTCTTGCAAGATGTCAAAAGCCATGAATAAGAACAATAAACTCATGGCTACTCCACACCCAAAACCTCCTACTTTGAAACTGAGAGAGATTCCTCCTCTATTCTCTGATACAACATGCACTCTAGATAGTGGATATTCCTCATGGGAATCCATGAACAAATTGTTTGAGGATGAAAATCCTAGAGTAATTGAAAGGGTAGGCACAACTGATGCCCCAACATCCTATAAAACTTCTTGCAGTGAAGTTGCTAATTATTTCCTCCAAAAAATTTCCACTCGCCCTAAAATTATTCCCTATTTAGATATGGTGAAGTGGATAATCGAAAATTTAATCGGAGAGAGGGAATTCCTAACTTCAAGGTACACATTAATTGGGTCTTTCAAGTCAAAATATTTAAATAAAATATATCATATACCCAACCCACAAAGGTATATGACAAGAATTTCCTCGAAGAAATTGCAAAGGAAAATAACCTAGCGTCAGACCCAATAATACAATGGAGGCACAACCCCAACAAGCACAAAAATGATGATTAGGGTATGTACTCTATATCCTCTCTTGCTAGTCCCTATTGCTATATTGCTACTATGTTGTGTAGGCTATTTGGGTACTCTAATATAAGTAAATTTTCGGTTGAATAGGTTCCTCTAATTATGGTTGCATCATATTCATACATTATGGATTAGGGTACCATCCTTTCCAATAATATTGTCTCCCAAATCCTAGAGTATAGAAAGAACCAGAAATTCACTTCCAAGACAATTCCCCCTTTTTCATGAGAACCTATATCATGGATGTAGTTCAGATTTCCCAACCATGGGATGGAAATGGACTTTACAAGAACCCTCCCATATCCATGTCTACCACAATATCCTTTGGGAGTCCAATTATGAGTCTTTTTTTTACATAATTTTTCATGGAGTCATTTTACCCCTTTACCAAGTTGTTTTTAGAGAAAATGCCCCAAGTCTGTCAAAAGAAGCTAGAGACGATTTCACGACCATAGTAAAATGATTTGGAGAGGAGATATTTACATATGTTAGGGTTTGTGGAAGTTTATCCAATCCCCATGTTCTCCTACTATAGGTACCAGATAAAATCTTAGCCAGAGAAATTGCCTATCAAACAATTGTGAATGGGCTAACCAAATCCTTGAAAGAAGCCAAAAATTCCACCTGGCCATAATTTCCTACTAATTCTGGTGTCTATGCTTTAGATAATTTCAAGCACACTGTTCTTGAAATCAATCAAATTCAATGTTTAAAATTATCTACCATACCTAGCATACAATTTGACTTAAACAAAGTGGCCCAAGAATTTACAGCCCAGGTAAAAGTCAGACAATTCATTGATGAGCCCGATGGCTATGATGATCTGTTTGAGTCTCTTGAGAGATATTTATAGGTGGAAAATATGGAAGAAATTCTTCTTGATCCAGAACAACTTGCCAAGTTTAAACAGTACATTTATAAGAGGTTGGAAAATATTCCTCTATACATGTTGAGGATATCTCAACCAATTTTACAGAAAGAGCAAGATTTGGAGCAGCCTTCAAAGGACACTAAGGTCCTATAGGGAATAAAAGAAACAACATCCACATAAAAAAAAATGTTAATACTTTCTTTAGCAGTAATTTGGATGAGGTTTGGAACCATTTTGATCAGCAGATGACAGTAAAGAAAGAGGTAAACACTTATGAGCCTAAATATATAAGAAACACTCCTCAAGGAAATAGAAATATCCCGCCTACTATTGGGGATTCTGGAAAATAAGTCAACACAAATGAAATTGAATTCATCCCGACATTCCCCTCATCAAAAATTCTGCTCAAGATAGAAGAAGTCCCTCTTCTTGACATCTTTTACAGTCCCAAACATCGAGATGTAATTAACATACAGAGAAAGAGGAGAAGAGTTGAGAAATCCTAGGCATTATTTCCTGGAGATATACCAATGGAAGAGGTGTGGAAATATCCTCAAACCAATCCTTCTAAATATTTAACAAGATTGTCACATCTTACAAGTGCTTGTGCAACTGCCACAATTGACAATGCATCAGAGGTCCAACAATTGGTCAAGAAAAAGGATGATAAAATCCAACAGTTGGAGCAAGGATTATTAAATAAAAAGCATATTATTTATCACCAGTGGTAAACATAGTTGTCACAACTTAAACATAGTTTTCATCAATTGAAATTGCAGCATCAAGCTGATATCAAGGTCAAAGATACTCAAATTCAACAACTCCAATTCACAGTTGAGCAACTGAAGGAAAATCTGAAAATTGAATAATTTAAGAAGGAAGCAATGGAATTGAACACTCTTTTGGACCGACAACAAGTAATATTCTGTCAAAAATTAACAATCATTAATGATTGGTGCAAAAAAGTGATTCATTGATGAATCAATCATCCGAAATGAGGACAAATTTTGATGACATTGATGAAAATATCTCAGAATTTATGACTTGTTAAGACATCACAGAGGGAAGAACAACAAATATTCCTAGAATAGAGGACTCACACAAAGAAATCCTCTTGAGTGATTGGGACATTAAAATAAAGCAATCAGAAAGGGTTGTCTTCAGAGCAAGGGATGTTGCAAGAAACATTACTGAAACTCTCAGTAATAATTTATTTGGTCCCAATCTTATCCAACAATACCCAACTGGTTCCCTTCCCAATCTTAAATTTTTATTGAAACAATGGCAGGAAAATTCAATGATAAAGGAAGAAAGCATTATGAAACTAGAAAAAATCAACTAGGAAAAATATTGGCAGTATCTTGTCAAGCCACACAACCAATGGATAATTATGTGTTTCCTTGTTGACACATCCTCCCACATGATTCTTGCACTATTGGATGCATTGTATACTTGATAATTTCTCTTAAGGCCAGCTCAGCCTCATGAAGTGCAACCAATGTTAGATATTTAGTAGCTCAAGTAGAAAATGGGAAAAGAGACATCATCACACTCATGAGCTCATCATACAAACATATTCTATTTTGGTCCTATTATCTGTAATTTTAAGGAGATTTGTTTAAACCTCCTCGGCATGTTGTGTATTTTCTATTTTTACATTTATAGTACTTTCTATATAAACCCTTTCATGTCTACGAAGAAAGGGTGCTGAAATTTTGTAAGGAAGGCTTTAAGAAGTTGAACTTTTGTACTTTTTAAAATCGTCTTAATAGAAAGGCTCGACAAAAGTTATTTCTTGCATCAACAAAGTTATATATATATATATTGGGTACTTCTATATTTATATTGTTGTTATGTTATATGTCATTAATAGCCATGCTTCTTTTAATTTTTTGTTATATGTATCTTCTAAATAAAATTGAGCATTAATTGACTTTTGAACATGCAAATTTTACCATCTTTTGATATATGTACAAGACATTCAGTCATTTGATTGTAGAAATTTATAAATATTGTTATGTATTACCGGACTCTCCTGATCTAACAATTATATCCACTTTTAAATGCAGAATCCTTCTACTTAATTCTTTGGAAAAATTTAATCGTAAATTGCAAAACACATGAAGAAAAATAAATCGCACATAACAAGATGTTTTTATCGGGAAATCATAAAGCTAAAAACCCCAACTATCATATATTATGTATATCATGGATCATGAAACAATATCATACAAAACTCTACTCCAAGAGATCTCAGTACAATATACAATTGTCTCACACTGTCATACAAAAATTGCATCTCCATGCACCAATTTACTCCCTCCTAACAAACTGCCTCCACTGCACAATCCATGTTGATGAAGATCCCTAAATGAATTCGATCTTGCCTTGCCTTGACTGCGTAATCCTCATTGGCATCTCCATTGTGTGTGTAGTTGCATTGAATGCACCACTATAGTTACAACTGATAGTCAAACAGACCCTTTAACCTATCTCTCCACTGGGTCTCCACTAGATCTAACTTGCATGTAGTTAACAGTAGTATTTATTCAGTTTCATGTGAGACCACTTCTTGTGAATTAATTTAGTATTTAATTCACTGATCTCTCACTAGTGTATCTTTAGTTACAACAAGTTACAACTAGCACAAATGAGTTTAACTCACTTAAATGAGTTAAACTAAATAACAACTCACATAACTACTCATCCAACTCTGTTACAACTTTGAATCACTCATTTATAACTCAGTCACTCTACATGTCCCACCAACCAACCTTAGAACTCGAAATGCCTTCAGTCAACTGGGTTGCCACATCAATTAAATCAAATCAAGTGCTTCAAGAGAATATATTATTATTTATTGTCTAATTATTATTAAGGACTAATAATAATCGACATGTGATCTATTTTTAGACATGCGATCTATAAATAGACTTCGCCCATACGTCTAAATATATAATCTCATCTATAAATAGAATTTTCTCAACCGTCTATAAATAGACTCCCACTATAAATAGAATATGCTCAACATTTTAAAAATAGGCATACACCTAAAAGTAGCTTGTGTGGGCCCCACCTAGTGTAGGTGCTTATTTTTCACTAGGATCAAGGATGATGTTTCTGGATGCCAATTTCATTGTTTCTTATTGCAATCTTCAACACTCCCTCTCAACAAGAAAGGAATGTATTTTCATGCGACATGAAACTCCATGCATGCAACATACAACTCCATGCATTCGCCCTGCAACCTTTGCATGCACCATGCAAACTCATGCATGCACCATGCACCCTTTGCATGAAATTTTTTTGAAACTGAATAGCCTCCAAACAACTGAATCATTATAATGCATATGTCGTCAAAGTCTTCTAACTTCTTCTTAGCTATTGCACATGTCTTCAGGAACCACTACGCTATTGAACTCTGCACCCATGCACTCTGCACTTGCTATCAACTCTGATCTACACTCCAGTATCCAACACTATCACTTTGATCTGATTGCATCAATCCAAATGATCCTACTACTACTGTGTTGTGGGATTCTCATAGCTAGGTTTAATTCATGAGATCCACACCATCTCAATGAATCCTGCCTAGAAATCTCTTCTTGGAATTATCCATGCATGTCACCCCACCTCTCACATGGTGGTATAGCTGCATGCACTCCCTCTACCCATCTGGATCAAAATTTCTCTGCATGATTGGTTGATCCCACTCCATGATCCTCATCTTGTGGCTGATCCTCATCCTGAGGTTCACTCTTACCTGCATGAAAATCTTGATCCCTCTCAAGCGTCAATTTCATGGCTTTCTAACACTTCCCAACAATAGGAAGCTCAGTAGAAATCCCATATACTTCAAGTCTATAGAGATTCTTAACTCGAATCCCAACCTTCTTGGATTTCCCTGTTTCTTTGTGTCGCAGGAAAAATTTTTCTTTACTAAAGACAACATCATAGCCTCTATCCTCTAACATTGCGACTGAGACTAAATTTTTCTTCAAACCTGGAACATGCATAACATATTTTAAATGAAAGAGTGTACCTGAGGCCCTTTGAAAGGTAATGGTACCAATTTTGGTCGCATTGTATCACCCATCATCACCCAACTCAATATGCATTTGGAGATCTTTCTCCTCGAAGTCACTGAAAAGTTTCTTATCTCCTATCATGTGAAAGGAAGCACCACTATCAAAGTACCACCCCGATCCCAATGCATTAGACACCATGCATGCGATCAATGAGAAGTCAAGATCAAATTGCAAGGCAAGAGCCTCACCAGCTGCAGCTCCAGCAACCATCTTGGTCTTCTTCTTATGTGGACAATTTGTGGCAATATGTCCATACTCGTGACAGTGAAAACACTTCACTTTGGACATGTTGTGCTCCTTGCCATCTTCACTAGCCTCAAATTTAGAATGGAATTTCTTCTCCTTCCCCTTCTTTGCATTGGCAGCCAAAGCACAATCCTCTTCATCATCATGCATTGATGAAGATCCATCTCTGGTGTTCCGCCTGAACTCCTCCTACACTAGATCCGACCACAGTCGTTCCCAATCCGACAATTTGTCCCATTCATTGACAGAGTATTGATAATTTTTCCGACTCTTAGGAAGTCCCAAGAGAGCCAAGATCACCAAATCATCATTAGCAACACTTACTCCTACACTCCCAAGCTCATCCCTGCATTGGAAAAACTTTGTTAAGTATACCATAATAGTGTCGTTCTTTTCCATCTTAATCTTCCTGAGTTTATCTTTCAGCGCCAATTTCCTATGGTTGTTTCTGCTTTGGAAAAGATCCGTAAAATCCTTCCACATATCATATGGAGTGGATTTCCCATGAAGGCTTGATACAATATCGTCTCACACACCTTCCAACAGAATCCTCCTCGCCCTTGCTACTTTCTTTTGCCATGCATCAAGTATTGCAACATTTGTCGAAGTAGGCTTAGGAACATCTCTGTCGATGAATTCCTTCAAGCCATTATCTTCAAGCACCACCTCCATCTTGTCCTTCCATGAAATTTAGTTCAAGTTTCCCTCAAGTGCATACTCTAACCGCAAACCATTGAAATCCATTTCGATGTTTACTCAACTGTCGCACCAAGAAATTCTTGCAGCAATTTCGAATTGTTTCCACCAACAAAATCAGCTACTGCTTCAATATTGCAATCTTCTTTGCTCTGATACCATGTAGAAATTTATAATAACTGTTATGTATTACCAGGCTCTCATGATCTAACAATTATATCCATTTTTAAATACATAATCCTTCCACTTAATTCTTTGCGGAAATTTAATCGCCAAATTCAAAACACATGAAGAAAAATCAATCGTACATAACAAGATGTTTTTACCGGGAAAGAATAAAGCTAAAAACCCCAACTATCATATATTATGTATATCATGGATCATGAAACAATCTCATACAAAACTCTACTCCAAGAGCTTTCAGTACAATATACAATCATCTCACATTGTCATACAAAAAGTGCATCTCCATGCACCAATTTACTGCCTCCTAACAACCTAACTCCATTGCGCAATCCCTGTTGATGAAGATCCCTGAATGAATTCGATCTTGCCTTGCCTTGACTGCGAAATCCTCATTGGCATCTCCAATGTGTCTCTAGTTGCATTGAATGCACCTCTATAGTCACAACTAATAGTCAAACAAACCCTTTCACCTATTTCTCCACTGGGTCTCCATTGAATCTGACATGCATGTAGTTAGCAGTAGTATTTCTTCAGTTGCATGTGAGACCACTGCTTGTGAATTAATTTAATATTTAATTCACTGATCTCTCACTAGTGTACCTTAGTTACAACAAGTGGATAATCCGGCAAGCTCTCCAGTAAACAATAACCACAGGAACTTGAAAACCAAAGTTACAGCAAGTACAATTGATTTTAACTCACTTAACTGAGTTAAACTAAATAACAACTCACATAACTACGAATCCAACTCTATTACAACTTCGAATCACTCAGTTATAACTCAGTCACTCTGCATGTCCCACCAACCAACCTTAGAAATCGAAATTCCTTCAGTCAATTGATTTGCCACATCAGTTAATTGAAATCAAGTGCTTCAAGAGAACAGATTATTATTTATTATCTAATTATTATTAAGGGCTAATAATAATCAACATGTGATCTATTTTTAGACATGCGATCTATAAATAGACTTCGCCCATGCATCTAAAAATAGAATCTCATATATAAATAGAATTTTCTCAACCATATATTAATAGACTCCTGCTATAAATAGAATATGCTCAACATTCTAAAAATAGACATACACCTAAAAATAGCCTATGTGGGCCCCACCTAGAGTAGGTGCTTATTTTTCACTAGGATCAAGGATGATGTTTCCGGATGCCAATTTCAATGTTTCTTGTTGCAATCTTCAAAATTGATGATCGATTAATTTGATTAACTATTTAATCAAATTAATTATCTTTAATTTTTTCACTTCTGGTAGTGTTTGATAATCAATATTCTCATACACTAAGGATAATCTTTTAAATCACATACAAAATAAAAATAATTAAGTCTAGAGATATAGATAGGTACATATATACTTTCAAGTTCGTTATCACTCCCATTTATCATTCATCTAGTTGTAAATACCTCAAACCCACTCAATTATACTTTATTGGGAAACTCGTTGGAGTCACTATTCCAAATGGAAAAGGAATATTTTTTAAGTTCTCGACCGGATGGTCATCCACTGATGTTGTTGCAACTATTTTCAAAGCATGGATATTTTTTACGCTAGAAGGAGGGAAAAATAGATTATGAATGACATTAAGTTCTAATCCTAAATCTAAAGGCCATCAACAGAGTCAGCCCCCTCCAAATCTCCTACAACTTCAAGGTCACATTCAAAATCTCCTCCCTCTAGGGATGAAGTTGTTCAATCATCTCCTAAATCTCCTAGTACAATCCATGAGGTAATTCCCCTATATTGCACTCCAAAATCATCTAAAGTTCTGACTTTGATTAAAAAATTAGAAGATATTTATATTTCAGGAGAAAAACCTGTGCAATCTAAAAATTATGAAGTGTAACCTCCATTTTTCAAGGTACTGGTGTACTAACTCGGTCTCAAAGTGAAAAACTTGGAATAACTCCATTTGAGTTTCCACTTCATTCTCATCGAAGAAAGACTCCTACATTGGAAAATCAAACATCCACTAGAGAGATTACTTCATCATCTCCTCCACAAACTCCTTCATTCATTCCTCCTTCATTTCCTTCTTCCCAACCAATCACTTCCTCTATTCATATCTCTCCAACTCAAACAACTAGTGTTGGCTCAATAAATATTATTTCTGTGGTTATTTCTTTTACCAATACATCAACCTATGGAACTAAAACAACATATTCCAATCCTACAAGTCATACAATGGCAGCTATACCATGGAATAATCCAAGAGTTGTTCAATTGGTAGGACCTCTTCATGATTTACCTAAGCACCCACAAAGATGTATACCTAAGTATAATCCTGATAATGGACTCCTTGCTGAGGAACAACTCCATAATTTCATGCTATCCATGAACCTCAATGGAGTATTTGAATAAGACTATGTAGTTAGGTTATTCCCTTATACTTTCCAAGGATCAACAGGATCATGGTCCTTTTCGCTATCATCAGGTACCATAGCTAGTTGGGATATATATTGAGGAGAATTTTTTAACCAATTTTGGTGATGATCACACTACCGATACTCTTATAAATGATATTCCCAATCTTAAAACTAATTAAATAGAAATGATCAAAGACTTTAATTCCAGGTTTAATAAATTTATAAACGAAATCCCAACTACATCAAATTATGGTGTTTTTGTACAGATTGAATGGTAAATATCCTCTCTTCCGTCCAATATTGCAATTTTTGTAGATAGAGCTAACAAAGAAACTTTAGTAGAGAACTTGAAGCAAGCCATGTCTGTTGAAAATAGAATAATTGCATTAGAAAAGAAGACTTCTCAGGAATAAATAAATAAAAAATAAGGTTACATTTAAGGATGAACCAAAGAAGAAAACTCCCAAAGATCCTTTCTATCTTGAAGGACTTCAAAAGGTCCTTAAATCCATGTCAAATGAGATGGTAGAAATCAAAATTCAGGTAGCTGAGTGTTCTTCTAAAAAACCTTTTAGATCTTTCAAGGAAGCTCAGACATCAAATCCTCAACCACCCAATACTATATCCAATGTTGAATCTGATCAGGATGAAGATGAGGATGAAAAAACATTATCTTTTGAGAAATCTCAAGATGAAAAACTAGTCGAAGTACATGGGTTATGGGATTTTATTCTCCCTACTTATGATACGAATATGAGAATGAAGCCTTACATGTTAGCACAATAAGTAAAGGTCAAGTTGATTCATCACAATCAATCCAGAAACAGAAACCCTTATGCTCTGCTGCTAAAGGTAAAGTTATCAATAAAAAATATCCTTATACATATTCTCAATTAGTCCCATCTTCTTCATATTCTCCATCTACATCAAAGACCTTGCTAGTCTCTAAAACCATTGAATAGAATATAGGGGGGGAAATGAATAAAGTCAAAGAAAACATCTCCCTATATGAGGTAAGTAAGTTGAAACAAGAGCAGAAGTTCTTACTAAAATAAATGAATGTCGTTCCTGCTTCTCCTATACCTGGTGTTGTTACATCTAGAGACTTTAAAGGAGTAGGTAAACCTCCTAATGATACATCAAAAAATATTGATTCCTCGGATGCTATTTTAATTGGGGATATATCCAATTCACATACTCCTCCTTTCCTTCCGACTTTTGAAATTTTCAATAAAAATATGCACAATTTCCTGATAGACTTTGGGGCTTCTTCAAACATAATGCCATATTTAGTTTCTTTGAAATTAAACATCTCTCCCCAAAATTCATTTGTTCACATTGTTCATCTTGATAGAACCAAAGTCAAGTTTTTAGGAGAAATGAATTATGTTCTCATTTGACTCGCTTTTAATTCAATGGTATGTTAAATAATTGACATATTAGTTGTTGGTATTTATGATTTTTATGGTTTAATTCTTAGCATAGATAGGTATGAAAAAATTCATGGTTATTTTTCCATGTACTGGTCTCATATGTGGCTTCCTTACAATGGAAATCCAAATCAAATTAGAACTGACTGTGAAAAACACATGAAACACTCAATAAATGATTTTGAAGATGAGAATGAGCCAATGGCCTTTACCAATAATATTCCTGGAAACTATTCTAGAAAATCATTTTTGGGTAGTTTTAATGCATATACACTCCATTTTTAATCAATTTTGTTACTTCTCAAGTTGAAAACTTTTCAGAATCAGATTCTTCTAAATGTGTAGATATTGTAGAAAAACCATTAGTTAAATATTTATTTTGGACCTTGTATTTTGATGACTCTAGATCCAATGATGGTGCAGGAGCATGTTGTATATTAATAAGTCTAGAAGGAGAAAAAACAATGCTAGAATGTAGATTAGAGTTTGAATGCACTGATAATACTATTGAGTATGAGGCACTGGTCCAAGGATTGTATAAAGAAATAGATCTGGATGTCAAATATCTTCAAGTATTTGGAGACTCCAAAATTATTGTAAAATCAGTGAGAAACACCATTCATTGTGCTTTTGCTCATTTGAAGCATTATCAATATCTTGTTCAAACCCTCACTTCTCATTTTTTGTCATTTAACATTTATGCTATCCCAAGAATTCAAAATGCTAATGTCAACCTTTTGGCTAATGTAGCATCTAGACTCATACCACCTGAGGATTTTAGTTAAGTTAGGTTTTCCATTGAATTAATTTTTTGACAATCCATTCTAGAAAATGTCACCGATTGGCGTGTGTTCAATGATGATGAAGACATTTTAAGATTTTTAACGTCTGGAGGATCATATGGTGATCAAAAATTTTATGAGGATGAACATGAGAGACAGTTGAAACAAAAAACTGATGAAAATTATCTACCTAAATCTGTGGTTAAACTTGAAGATATCTATGACCTAAAAGACAGATTTAAGAAGGTTACTGACTCCAAAATTCAAAGTTTAACCTTGAGGTTTGAACTAGTAAACCTGGGAACTGATCTCAAACCCCAAAACATCAATCTAGGTCTAGGTCTCTCACAAGATGAGAGATTAACCTTTATTCATTTAATAAAAAGATATAAGAGTGTTTTTCCATGGAGCTATGAAGATCTTAGAACATATGATACCTCCATTATCCAACACATTATCAATGATTTCCGATGGCAAACCTGTGAAACATAAATTAAGGAAAATCCACACCAATCGTGAAAATCAAATCAAGTATGAGCTTAATAAAATCCTTAAATCCAAAATCATTTTTACCATTAGAGATTCCAAATGGGTGTCAAACTTAGTGCCTGTCAAGAAGAAAAATGGTGACACATGCACTTGCATAGATTTTAGGAATCTGAATAAAGATTGTGAAAAGGATAATTTCCCAATGCCACCCAAGGAATAAATTTTACAACGAGTGTTAGTTTCTGAACTCGTTTATTTTCCTGATTGTTTCTCAGGATATAACCAAATCCTGGTTATCCAGATGATAGGTTAAAACTACGTTTAGGACCAAATGTGGGACTTATGCCTATTAGAAAATTCCTTTTGGTCTAATAAATGTAGGGGTAACCTTCCAAAGAGCCATGGATACAGATTTTAGAGGTCTGTTAAATAAAACAATTATTGTTGACTTTGATGACATAACATTATTACAAGCAAATAAGCAACCATTATCACAATTTGAAACATATCTTTGAGCGTTGTAAAAAATATGGAATTTCATTAAATCCAAAAAATTCCTACTTCAATCTCAATGAAGGAAAACTTTTAGGATTTATCGTATCCAAAGAAGGTATTTCCATTGATCCTGAAAGGATTAAAGAAATATCTGAAATATATTTTCCCCACACTTGAAATCGATGCAGTCTTTCTTACGACAGATAAAAATTTTCAAGATATTTGTCCCCGATCACTCCCAAATTTTTCTTCCATTACAAGCCATGATCAAGAAAAACTTGGGTCGTAATGAAAGAGAATCTTTTGATTCAATCAAACAAGTCATTAGAAATGCCCCCTCTCTAACTACTCCAAATTTTTCTGATCATTTTATTTTCTATAATTTTGCTTCTAAAACATTATATGTTGTTGTTCTAATAGAAATTAATGATAAAAAAATTGAGGCACCCATCTCATTCTTTAGTTCAAATTTTCAAGGTGTTGAAATGAATTATTCAGAGGTGAAGAAACAAGATTTTTCTATTTTCAAGTCTATAAATAATTTCAAGCATTTTCTTCTAAAGACAGGCACTAAAGTAATAGTCTCATTCCCAGCAGTGAGACAATTACTTTTACAGAAAGAATTAGGAGAAAAGAGGGAAAATTGAGTCACAAATTTGCAATAATACGACATAGACATAAAACCAGCTAAAATTATCAGAGGACAAGGTTTTTACAAATTTCTTATTGAAGCTTCCAACATACCAACTTATGAGGACTCAAGTGACATTGTACACATATCCGAGGTAAGCCTAACTAATACTAAGTCCCAATATGATGATCTTATTTTATGAATGGATATACTACTTCTAAACTCAAACATAAAAGAAAAAGATATTTGAGGTTAAAATCCAATCGATATGAAATCATTAATGATGTGTTATTCAAAAAAAAAACTATGACTCTATTTGGTTAATATGCCTTGAAAATTCTGAAGCACAAAAGGTTTTGCAGGAGCTACACGATGGACCAGCTAGTGGAAATTTTAGAGGAGATACCACCACCCATAAGGTCCTGCAGGCAGGCTATTATTGGCCAACATTATTCAAAGACAGCCATGCATATGTAAGGAGATGCAATATTTGTTAGACTATGGTAGGAAGAGAAAAAAGACCAGCCTTACCTCTTCAACCGGTCAACATTGAACAACCCTTTGAACAATGGGGATTGGACATAATAGGTGAGATTGTTCCTCATTCTTCCAAGCTTCATAAGTATATCCTTATTGCTACAGACTACTTCACCAACTGGGTGGAATAAATTCCTCTAAAGGTAGCCAATTTCAATTCTATTATCGAATTCATTGATCAATTCATTATTACCAGGTTTGGCTTACCAATTGCACTTATGTTTGACAATGCATATTACTTTTCAAGTAATAACATGATTGAATTTTCTCTTAAGAGGGGATTTAAACTTAAATAATTTGCTAATTGCTATCCCCAATGGAATGGCTTGGAAGATTCAACCAATAAAAAGTTCATAAGAATTATTAAAAGAACTATTGATCAGAGCCAAAATAATTGGCATAAATTTTGTATATGGGAAAGAAGATAGCATTCCTTCGAATCTAGCCCTTCCCTCATTAGCCCTAGTCTAATTCATCGAAAAAAAAACCTTCCCCTTCTTTGCAATCAAGAATGTCTCAAATACTTAAATTAGAATAAGAAATGGAAAAATATAATTTAACACATGCTCACCATCTACATATAGTTAAATCTTCTTTTGATGCAAGTTCTGTTGCCAAAAAATATGTTTAAGTTGGAGATCTTGTCCTCAAATGGGACAATGCACATGAGGAAAAGGGAAAGCATACTAAATTCCAAAAAATGTGTCTTGGACCATTTCAAATTGCTGAACAAATAGGCCCATAAAGTTTTATATTGCAAGATCTACAAGGAAAGATAGATTATCTTCTCGTTAATGGGATTATTGTGAAAACAATTCTTTTCTTAGAAGAACATTTCTTCTATTGTAAATATGTAGGTATTTGCATTTACATATTTAGGTCTGTTAGAAAATAATGTTAAGTAACACACGTTTGGATTTTTATCAAAATATCTAATTATCTTATGTTTTTTTTCTTTGAAGGTTGGAATTTTTAAGGAAAATATTACACAATTGAAAATTTGGATAATTATCATAAAACATTAAAATATTTTTCCATAGAAGTTGCAAGTTCTTTTAAATCTCAAACATTATAAAATCTTTTGATCTTATTATCTGTCAAGAAAGGTTTTCTTTAATAAAGTAAAGAATATTTTGTAACTAAGCATCTTTAACTCTAAATTTTCATCCAAACTCTTAAGGAGTCAATGATTCTCCCCATCCATTAATCATACTCTTTTTAGAGTGTAATTCAAAAATATATAATACTTAAAATATATGAGGTCCCATCACGAGCTTGCTTGCCGTGATCATAGGAAAATAATAGGCTGACATTACCACTACTGGATACTAAACCAGGGTAATGGCTTATGATTATTTCAACCATAAGACAAGGGGTCTCACCACGAGCCAATTTGTTCAGCTCAATTGGCATTGTCACTATCTAGTCACCAAACTAGGACAATGGTTTTTAAGTACTATAAAAAATAAAAATAAAAATAAAACAATATATATATATATATATATATATATGTGTGTGTGTGTGTGTGTGTGTGTGTGTTGAATTTATCTCTAAGGATTACAATTATTAATGAATGGGATACTAGATTATTGATGGTTAAAAGGTAACTATGTCGAGGCTATGAATGCTTGTTGGCAGCAATGGCTCTACCTATGGAAAAATGAATATATCAAAAGGTTAAGTTTAAAAAGCCCCAAAATTTATCTTAATAACTAATTAATGACACATATAGATAGTTAAATATTTTCATCAATAAGATATTTTTAAAGGGATACAATGAAATGAGTTTCTTTATTAAGAGTAATTTTACTTATCCAATATTTCAAATATAGTTTTCCTTTCCTAACTCATTTTTACTTATTTAAAGTTGTGTAAAATTTCATTATTATAAATCAGAGATAGTTGGTTCTCCTAGTGTATCTCCAATTGTTGTGCTATTCAAAAACCCCCCCATTATTTATATATAGCTAACTTAGGAAATAATGGGGACCCTTTTTAATTTTTAAGTTAGGACAATAATAAACATTTTTATTCTTTATAGGACAAAAATTTCATATCCAAAGGATAAACTTGGATCCTATTGGAAAAAAGACTTAAACAAATATGCCAAAAGCCCCATCGCATACCACATATCGCAATTGAAAAAAGGAACACTCAGATCACTTTATCAAAAATTTTCGATGCAATATTACCTGAATGCATAAAACATTGCGTAAAGGCTTTAAAATCATAAAGAGCGATGGTAAAGGAAAAATATCCCCAATGGATATTATTATATAAACCATTGGTAGGATCCATCTTAACACCACGTCACTTATCGATATCATGCAATCGCAGATTCTTTTGTGACCATCTATGTTGCCCACACCTAAAACCCCGATGCGATATATTGCATCAAAGTTCCATCACTCGATAATGAATTCACTCACTCCAGTAGTCTTGTAATTGAGATATTGTTAACGCATCAAAAAATTCAAAGCGCGCTTGCTCCTCCAATGCTACGATATTTTAAAAACATCGATAAAGAGCTTACAATCAATTAACATAGAGTCTTGATCGTATATCGATGAATTAACGTATCACATGTTTTAAAGTCGTGCTCTAAAATAATTTTGTGATGCAAGATCTTAATTAAAGCATTGATTTTTCAAAGTAAATCATGTGAACTCACGATTTTAATTATTACTCGGGCATAACGATATTTATGGTCTCGAGTCGTAATAGATTTAATGGTCTGTTACTTAATGTTTGAGGTTTTTTATCATTTAAAACATATTTTCCATCACTTCAAACTTTTGTGTTAATCGCTCCCGCATTGCAAAGTATTTTTCTTCATTCTCTGTTCTGTATCCTAATGTAGGCAAGTCTTGGAAACAAGACTCTTACGATATGAAAAAAGCTGTGAAGAAGAGAAAGAAACCCATGGCTACTCCACACCCAGTGCCTCCTACCTCGAAAGTGACATAGATGCCTCCTTTATTCTATGATACACCATGCACTCCAAACAGTTGATCTTCCTCATGGGAACCCATGTACAAATTGTTTGAGGATAAAAACCCCAAAGTAATTGAAAGGGTATCCACAGTTGATGCCCCAACATCCTCTCAAACTTATTGCAGTGAAGTTGATAATTATTTACTCAATGGAATTGCTGGAAACCCTAAAATAATCCCTATTCAAATATGGTGAAGTGGATAATCTAAAATTTTAACCTCAGAGGGAGGACATTCTTAACTTCAATGGACACAGTAATTGGGTCTTTCGAGTTAGAACATTTAAATAAAATTTATCATATACCCAACCCACAGAAGGTATATGACAATAATTTCCTCGAAAAATTTGCAAAGGAAAATAAGCTAGCGTCAAACCTAATAAGACAATGGATGCACAACCCCAACAAGCACAAACATGACGATAAGGGTATGTACTCTATATCCTCTCTTGCTGGTCTGTATTGCTATATTACTTCTATGATGTGTAGGCTATTTGGGTACTCTAATACAAGTAAATTTTTGGTTGAATGGGTTCCTCTCATTGAGGCTGCATAAAATCCATACATTATGGATTGGGGTACCATCCTTTCCAATAATATTGCCTCCCAAATCCTAGAGTATAGAAAGAAACAGAAATTCACTTCCAAGACAGTTCCCCCTTCTTCATGAGTGCTTAAATTACGGATGCAATATTCTTTACTTTTGATTTCCAAACCATGGGATGGAAATGGAATATACAAGACCCCTCCCCTATCCATGTCTACCACAATATCATTTGGGAGTCCAATTATGAGTCTTACTTTTACAGAAATTGTCATGGAGTCATTTTACCCCTTTACCAAGCTTTTTTTGGAGAAAAGGCCCCAAGGCTATTAAAAGATGCCAGACATGATTTCACGGCCATAGGAAAATGGTTTGGAGAGGAGATATTTACATATGTTAGGGTTTATGGAATTCTAGCCAATCCCCATGTTCTCCCACTATATGTACTAGATAAACTCTTGGCCAGAGAAATTTCCTATCAAACAATAGGGAATGGACTAACTAAAGCCTTGAAAGAATCCAAAAAGTATGTGTTGTAGAGGTAAATCCCCTCTGCGGAAAAATGCGATCCCTACTAGCCCAAATTGGGTCTAGCAACAATCGTAACATGCTATGGCGCAAGTTCCTAATTGCAATAAACCAAATCGTGAAGAAGGCCTACCTCAAGTCCAACACTGTTGTTTGTAGAGAAGATGATGCTCCCGTTTCCTTGCTCCGGCAGATCAAATCTTTTCGCTCACTGCGATCGAACACCTGCACACACAAGAAACACGACAAACACAAGCGTAAAACCCAATATATGCAATTATGTATCAGTTAGAGAAGACACAACTCATGATCATAATGAACAATACGAGTGGAACCATAACCAATAGTCGCTTATCATTAATTCAACAAAGGAAAATACAACCTGGCTCTGACGCTGAATCTTCCTTCGGTGGGTCGTCAGTGGAATACGTCTCGGTAAAGCTTGTTGGGAATGGGGACAAGCCTCTTTCTTCGATCATCAATCTCCTTGCTATGGATTTGGCACTATGAGGACTATCAAAGCTCTTGCAACATTCTTTAGGCTATGAAGGCTCTTGGAGATTAGCTTGCAAAGGGAAATGGCAAGCTTATATAGATGGTGGAAGGGGAGTTGGGATCCCTACAATCATGGGATTGGCCCTATCCTCAAGGAAGCTTCCATGAGAGGTGGAAAACTACTTCCTCTACATGGAGATCCGAAGCCAAACGTCCCAACTCAATTTAGAGCTAGTTCAGGAATTGGTTGGAGTCAATCTTCCACCATTTATTTTTAAAAAACACTCTTTATTAAGCCTGCCGTGGGTATAACACTGAGACAATGCGCCAGCTGGCATGCCCTCTTTGGAGGATTTCCCCCATTGGCACGGGTATAACACTGACTAGTCACACCAAGGATAAAAAGGATATTTTTAGGGGTTTTCACAAGGAGTTGTCTTCAGGGGAATGAAAGTCCATGTCTAGGGGAATTCCATGAAAGTGTTTTTAGATCATGTCACTACTCACAGATCATGGAATAAGCCCTCCAATGTGCGGGACGGGGAATTCCAGGGACGGTGACAAATTGTTCTGTAACATATGCCCCCTAAAGCATGAGGCCCGAAAGAGAGAGGGGGGTGAAATGCTTTATGAGAATGTGTCCAACTGAAAACACTACCGCCAGAAAACCTGCATAGACAAGTACAATTGATATCTCAAATACATGATATATGCGGTATGGGCGCAGCCATCCATAACAAAGTATACAATAATCCAGATCCAAGGTATGGACGCAGCCATCCAGTGAGGATCGATAAATAGACTCAGGTATGGTCGCAACCATCCAATGAATGAGTCATGTAACTAATCATAATAATCCACAAAATCGCAGCCTGGATTCCAACAGACAAAATCCAGGGTCTTGCACTCCGTCTCGACCCGAACAAAGTACAAGTTCAAGCATGCAAGTAAGTGAGCTAGAGTCGAACATGCGAGAACATTGCTTGATTACCAGCCAATGATGAAATCTGTTAACAGACGCGAGAGGTACCACCAATAATGACAATGGCCCTCAAGGTACTATAGGTACAGTCTATGGCATGTGAATCAGTGAGCTATCATCGAACACCCGTGGAATCACTCGATCGGAGGCCAATGATGAAAACCTCACGTCGAACGTGAAGAACCTACCATTGAGGCATGCAGGCTCCAAGGTACCAGAAGGGAGTCTCTAGATCAGCTTCCTGGATAATGAGCTAAAGTCGACAGGAAATGACCTTGATCGAAGGTGGGCCATAGTGTTTCCCACATCATCGACATGAGACAAAGGAACATAATTTCCTTGTGAATCAAGATCAGATGAGAATTAGAGGAAGGTTGGAATTTTGCAGAGGTCAACTTCTCTTGAACATATCGGCGGCATGACATTGGATTTGGCAATATTTGACATCAAAATATCAGAGGTCATGATGACGAGTCAAAGATCAGATGAGAGGTCAAAAGGGATCACCCAAACCCACGGAGGCAAGTGGAAAATGAGATGAGATGTTCCCAACCCAACACGAATGCAGACAAGTGCCATGTTCAAGAGCGACATACTGCCGACACGACGATGATACCGGTTCCATTTTTCCCCACCATTTCTGGCGAGTACCTCTTTATTTTTACACAAGCTTGAAGAGGATACCATATGCTTGTCATATAATTTCGTCCTTCAGACGAATCCATCCTAGTATATTTAACGAGCCATAGGAAGGAGAAACTCGAATATCGTCATTACGACTGAATCCGATGTCATCAGGGTTTAACGAGTCTAACAAAGGAAGAACTTGGTGTCTTTTCATATTTAGAGAGTTTGAAAAGACAACAGAAAAGTAAACTCCAATAGTCCCTTTTCGTAAATAGTTCCCCAGATCCGAAAAGGTAGAAAACTATGTCTGAGAAAACCTCCTAGTCTCAATAGGCTAGCGTATTCCTTTTTCGTAAATAATCTATCCCAGCTCAAAAAAGGGGTAAACGTATATTGGGTAGATGTCGTTTCGCAGCCAATTTAACGATATAAAAACGACAAGAAACTCGGCAATATTTTCATGTTTAGAGAGTCAGAAAAGAGAGATGACTCCTCCTGAAGGAATGAGTGGTATTAAGGGTAGCAACTGGTTCCGGTAATGGTGGAACTACTCTGAATAAATAAAGGTTAAGAGGTTGGCTAACAAGACCACTCATTGCAGCGGTTCCTCAGGAACAGGTAAAACAACCAAGTGAAGGCATATGATCGTCCAAGAAGATAGTGACGATGGAGTGAGAAAACCAAGGCTTATCTGACAAAATAGGCTGACAAAATGGCAATCACAAGAGGTAAAATAGGAATGGTTTCATTTTTACACAAGCTTGAAATCAGAAAACTCTGCTTGAAGTTGGTTTCATTTTTACCCAAGCTTGAAACAAAAATAAACTATGCTTGAAAAAGTAAGCATGCCCCCTAGCATGGTGACTCAATTCGTGGTACATGCTCCCCAAGCTTCAATCCATATGAAAGGTAGATGGACTGAAGGTTCAAGTTATGAGATTAAGGAAAAGACTCGAATGGTATTTTACGAGAAGTTATCAAAGACTCGAATTGAACGGGAAAGTGTTTCATTGTTTTAACGAGGTTGACACATTAAAAGAACTATCCTTAGGACACCTTAATTCATGGTTTAAGGAGCTTGACACAAGAAAACGAACTATGCTTCGACCAGCTTGTTTCATTTTTTAAGGAGCTTGACACAAGAAAATGAACTGTGCTCTGACTGACCTCATCATAATGAACAAGAAGTCATCGCTTCCAAGAGTTCCACTCCCGATGGAAGGAAAAAATCCTGGAAGTCAGGACCCAACGCCCCCAGCACCTGATGCACAATGGCACTCTCACTGGGTACAGGCACGGGGTAGGTAGCCACATAGTTGACCTACGGTGGGGCAGATACAATAGGTGGATAAAAACCAAGAAGGGATGATGGTGGGCCAGTTGCCACATCAGGACCAAAGAACGAAAGCTGATCAATGGTCACGATCCGTCCTTCATGTGGAAAACAGACCACACGAAAAAGGGAGGAGACAAGTGCTTCCATGGCATAGGTGTAATCGCGCCCCAAGAGCCGATTGAAATCCAAGGTGCTTGGAACAACCATCACGTCCATATGGACGGTTTTACCTCCCAAAGTAACAGGTAACCTTGGAAGGATCCCTAACGGTTGACTAGTTCTTCTGTTAAATGCCAACAGATTCTGCGTAACAGGCACAAGCGGCGGTGAACCGAAAGCTTTCCAAGTAGTTGAGGATAGAACACTAACAGATGCGCCTTTGTCTATAATGGTGTTGGGTACAACCAGACCAAAGGCCTGTACTGTTATCTCGAAAGGCACATAAGACGAAAGGCAGTATCCTGCAAATCAATTCCAATCAAAGGAAGCGACCAAAATACTCGGAGGGGTTACCATTGAACCAAGATGGTCTTCCTCTGGTGTTACGAAAGAAGAAGAAGCATCCTCCATGACCTCCATCTCGAAGGTGGGAGGAGTATCCTCCAGGACCTCCATCACGGGAAGTGGAGGACCAACTTCTTGAGGTATAGGGACAGAAGAATTTTCCTCCAAGTCCGAGGAATCTGAAGAAATAAGAAGAACCTGAGGGATGTGAGGTCCACTCTCAATGGAAAAGGCCTAGTGCACCGCAGATGGGGCCAGCTCAACCGATCCCATGACCAATGGTTGGTCAGGAAAGGATTCCTGAATTTGAATTTCTGGGGGAGCGGGATCGACCAAGGATGACTCTTGACCAATCGGGGCATCAGATAGTGGAGGACTCAAAGAAATTCGGTTATAACCAGCTGGAAGGCATGGTGTGGAAACATCTGAGTTGTCCAAAACTCCCTTGGCTTCATCCATACACGGACAAAGGTGAATGGCATGGTGCCCCCCACACAACTTACAGGGATTGGTAATCTTACCCTGCTTCTTAGGAGCCTTACCAGCACCAGCTGAAGACGTGCCCCCAACCTGACTCCCGGAAGCCAAAGGCAACGGTGGACGACCATTGGACCATACTTCGAGTACCTTGGGAATGCCAGGGAAATCTTGAAGAAGATGGTTTCCTATGCACAACATGCAAGGGAACTTGAATTTCCGTGGAGGGTTAGGAGGTTTATCAAGAGGAGGTGTTTCAGAAGCAGTAGCTACAGAGCTAGCCTCTCCTTTATCTAACTTCTTCTTCTTTGTCTTCTTATTCTTCTTCTTAGCCACCTGGTTACTCGAATCCAGGCTTTCACCAGGTGAAGTAGAAGAGGAGGACGCAGAAACAGGCGAAGAAGGGGAGAGGTCCACCTTCGAATTAACATGATGTTGTTCAGGTGGAGGAACTGATTGAACAGTAGTTGAGACATTCGGGACCACAGAGGTTGAAAACAACCAAACAGGCAACCCAACAGTTAACCCAAGAAGGGACAACGTTGCCATATAATGAGCGCCAACATTTCCAAAAGGAGGAAAAGGACCAGGATTCCCATTGGAGGGGATTCCTTGGTTGGTGAACTCCGGAAAAGTTGCCATCGAAACAACTTAAAACCACACACGGGCTAAAAACCAAGGCACACAATCAAACGGCCAACAAGCAAAATATAATAGGGCGTGTGATCGCAGGTGATTTATTTTACGACATTGAAACTTAGAAACTTCACTGTTTCATGTTTTAAGAGTCGAGAAATGGATAAAAGGTGACTCTATCTCTTTCAGTTTTGAAGCAAGCGTGAAAGGACAAGCGCTTGATGATGTTTTCAAATTTAAGGAGTCAGATAAGATCAAAATGACTGCTCAGGAATTCTAGGCAAAGGGTGTACCAAATAACCGTGAACTGCAATATACACCTTGGTTTCAAAATGAAAGAGAAATCAACCAAGGATTTAACGTACGTGCAGGCAATCTCCCCAAATGTTTTGTCCGGTGTATCATGAGTATAGGGCGGCAGACTCGGCTTCCTATGGATAAAGGATAGAAACCTAGTGGGGTCTCCCTTTATATACGCGACAGTACGGGGAGCACAAGTCCATACTAGTGTTGTCTAAAGCCAAGAGGCGAACGACAGATACTAGGTTTAAAGACGCCAGAACACGTCTCTAGCCTAGACCTCTGAATATTTCGTTAATGTTCCAATGTTGCCTTAGTGTAAATTGAATAGATTTTAATGTTAATATTCAATTATGTTTCATTTTTCAGGCCCTAGCGAGTGTTATATGACAATCTCCTATATGCAGCTATATGAGAAAAGAAATATTTTCAATTCGATGAATGCTATCTAGTTAAGGGAAGATTTTCAAACAGTGATGCAACAAACAACAACACTGTAAACGAAATTTTTCCAAACTAGATGACTTTCACTATCCAAAAGTAATTTCAAACATTCAACGATGCAAATAATGCAATGTAATCTATGCAAAATCCTCTTTTTTTTCCCCAAAACTATGCAATTGTAATCTATGCACAATTTCCCTTTCTTTTCAAATGATAAAAATGTACTCAATGCATTTTTTGATGAAATGAGAATCTACTTAATGCGTGCTTTTAATAAAAGAGAATGCAATCAAAGCAATTTCTAGTTTTCAATCATTAAACAATGTAATCTAAGTTCAATGATGGATCTCAAAAATACTTTCCAATGCAATGTGATCTAATGCATTTTAACAAAAAGAACACTTTGAGACGAAAACTAAATAAACGCAAATCTCTTAATGGAAGGATGAATGAAAAAAGGACGTAATCAAACACTAAGAATGCAATCGTTGTTTCAAAACACTTTGTAACAAAATTCCTCAAAAGTTGACAAGACATATGAGGTCAAACACAAAGAGGACTTCCAAAGCATGAGATCAAAACAAGGCATTCATCCCCTTTTACATCAAACAATCATGGAAATAAGACATTCCAAACAATGAGAAATGTAATCTATGCTCATATAGGGAAAAGACCGGAAGGGAAAGACACATTGGTGAAGGATTTAGGGAAAAAGTCTCAATTTTCATACACCCTAAAATTGGCACGACTTTGTCACTGAAAACTAGCGCCAACTGGCACGACTTGTTCACTGAAAACTAGCGACAATGGAAAATTGGCGTGGGTTGCTAACTGACAACAAGCGCCAACGCCTAAAAATGAAAAAACAAAGAATTTCTCCCAACCAAGACCAGACTCACCACTTCAAGCAGAATCTCCAAGACTCAAATGAACCATGTAATCTAGGCTCAAAGAGAGACAAAGCGGAATTTGAATGAAGAAGAAACCAATCACTCAAATAGCGCAATAAAATGATAGACAACCACCAAACGAATGTAGAGAAGCAATCACAAAATTGACTGAATAGATAGAAACCAAAAACTCCCACAGGAGGCTCAACACAGAATAACACCTAGATGCCCTAGGGCTAGAATGTAAAATAGATAGAAACGGGCAAACAACCAAAGGATGAAGGTCACAATCAGTCAAAAAATGCTCCAGAACACTCAGGCAGTCATAAAAATGAAATCAAACACACAGATCAAGCTCAGAAAGCTCAAAACAGAACAAACCCTGGCACCTTACAGAATTGGCGCGACTATCAGGCGGAATCTAGTGCTAGAACAGGATTGGCACGGGTAATACACTGGCAACAAGCGCCAATTGGCGCGACTATCAAGCTAATAAGCGCGCCAGTCAAGTTTGCTGTGTAAGAATAAAAGAAAGCAATCCAAGAAGCAGAACAATGATGTTGAAGCTTAAACCAAAAGCCAAAAACACAAAAAGAGCCAGCCAAAGGAGTTGATCAAGCAAGCAAAGTCAAGAATCGATTGAAAGACAAGACAATACTCCAAGTGTCTAGTTCATAAACTAGACCAGAGATTGACTGAAGCAACATTCATCTACTTTCGCTAATGCAGAGCAAGAGCGTTTCGAAGGCTATCTGGCTAACTTCAGGCTCCGTCTGTAGTTTATAAAGCAAACAACAAGCTAACTCCCCAGTGGAGTTGCCAATTTGTTGTAGAGGTAAATCCCCTCTACAGACAGAGGTGATCCCTACTAGACCAGATCGGGTCTAGCAACAATCGTATCACGCTAAGGCACAGGTTCCTAATTGCAATAAACCAAATCACGAAGAAGGCCTACCTCAAGTCCAACGCTGTCGTCTGTAGAGAAGATGATGCTCCCGTTTCCTTGCTCCAGTAGATCACAATCCTCTCGCTCACCATGATTGAACACCTGCACACACAAGAAACACGACAAACATAAGCGTAAAACCCGATATATGCAATTATGTATCAGTCAGAGAAGACACAACTCATGATGATAATTAACAATACGAGTGGAACCATAACCAATAGTCGCTTATTATTAATCATACAAAGGAAAATACAACCTGGCTCTGACGCTGAACCTTCCTTCGGCAAGTCGTCAGCGGAATACATCTCGGTAAAGCTTGTCGAGAATGGGGACAAGCCTCTCTCTTCAATCGTCAATCTCCTTTCTATGGATTTGGCACTATGAGGACTATTAAAGCTCTTGCAGCATTCTTTAGGCTATGAAGGCTCTTGGAGATTAGCTTGCAAATGGAAAAGGCAAGCTTATATAGATGGTGGAAGGGGAGTTGGGATCCCTACAATCATGGGATTGGCCCTATCCTCAAGGAAGCTTCCATGAGAGGTGGAAAACTACTTCCTCTACATGGAGATCCGGAGCCAAACGTCCCAACTCAATTTAGAGACCAGTTCAGGAATTGGTTGGATTCAATCTTCCGCCATTTATTTTTTAAAAACACTCTTTATTAAGCCTAGCGCGGGTATAACACTGAGACAGTGCGCCAGCTGGCGCGCCCTCTTTGGTGTATTTCCCCCATTGGCGCAGGTATAACACTGACTAGTCGCGCCAAGGATAAAAAAGGCTATTTTTAGGGTTTTTCACAAGGAGTTGTCTTCAGGGGAATGAAATTCCATGTCTAGGGGAATGCCATGAAAGTGTTTTCAGATCATGTCACTGCTCACAGGTCATGGAATAAACCCTCCAATGTGTGGGACGGGGAATTGTAGGGACGGTGACAAATTGCTGTGTAACAGTATGCATGGCCATCATTTCCTATTAATTGTGGTGTCTATGGTTTAGATAATTCCAAGAACTTTGTGTTTGAAATAAATCAAATTCAGTGCTTAAAATTATCTACCATGCCCAGTAGACAATTTGACCCAAACAAAGTGGCCCAAGACTTTATAACCCAGGTAAAAGTCAGAAAATTCATTCATGAGCCCAATGAATATGATGATATATTTGAGTCTATTGAGACATATTCACAAGTGGATAAGCTAGCAACAATTCGTCTTGATCCAGAACAACTTGCCAAGTTTAAAGAGTACATATACAAGAGGCTGGAAAATATCCCTCTAGACATGTTGAGGATATCTCAACCAATTTTACAGAAAGAATAGGATTTGGAGTAGCCTCCAAAGGACACTGAGGTCCTACAGGGAATAAAATAAACCACATCCACAGAACAACAAACTATTAATAATTTATTTAGTAGTAATTTGGATGGGATTTGGAACCAGTTTGATCAACATATCAAAGGAAAGCAAGAGGTAAACACTTCTGAGCCTAAAGAGATAAGAACCACTCCTCAAGGAAATAGACGGAGCCCACTTACTATTGGAGCTTTTGAAAAAGTATTCAACACAAATGAAATTGAATTCATCCCATCATTCCCCTCATCATAAATTTTTCTCAAAATAGAATATATCCCTCCTCTTGACATCTTTTATAGTCCCAAACATCAGGTTGTAATGAGCAGACAAATAAAGAGGAGAAGAGTTGAGCAATCCCAAGAATTATTTCCTGGAGATATACCAATGGAAGTGGTGTGGAAAGATTCGCAAACCAATCCTTCTAAATAATTAACAAGATTTTTATAGTTTCCAGGTGCTTATGAAACTTCCACAATTGACAAGGGATCAGAGGTCCAGAAATTGGTCAAGGAAACAGATGATAAAATCCAACAATTGGAACAAGAGTTGTTAAAGGAAAAGTAGAGTAATGATCACTAGTGGCAGACACAATTGTCACAACTTAAACATATTTTGATCAATTGAAATTGAAACATCAAGCTGATATCAAGGTCAAAGATACTCAAATTCAACAACTCCAATTCACAACTGAGAAACTATATGTCAATCTGAAAATTGAAGACTTTAAGAAGGAAGCAATGGAATTGAACACTCTTTTGGCCCAAGGAAAAGTAATCTTCTATCAGAAATTAGAAATCATCAATGATCTGTGCAACAAAAGTGATTCACTAATGAATCAATCGTCTAATATGAGGACGAATTTTGATGAAATTGATGAAAGGATCTCAGAATTTATCACTTGGAAAGACACCGCAGAGGGAAGAACAAAAAATCTTCCCATAATAGAGGATTCACACAAATAAATCCTCTTTAATTGGGACATATAGTTAAAGCAAGCAGAAAGGGTTTTCTTAAGAGCAAGGGATGTTTCAAGCAAGATTATTGGTATTGACAGTAACAATATATTCGGTGCCAATCTTATCCAAGAATTCCCACCTGGTTCCCTTCCTAATGTTAAAGTTTTACTAAAACAATGGTAGGAGAAGTCAAAGATAAAGGAATAAAGCATTAAGAAACTAGAAAAACTCGACTGGGAAAAATACTGGTAGTATCTTGTCAAGCCACACAGTTAGTGGCTAATGTTACGTTTCCTTGTTGACACATCCTCCCACGTGCTTCCTGCATTATCAGATGTAGTGTATACTAGACATCTACGCTTAAGGCAAGCTTATCCTCCTGAAGTGCAACCATTGTTAGATATTTATGAGCTTAGGAAGCAAATGGGAAAAGAGACAACATCACACTCCTAAGATCGTCATACAAACAAATTCTATTTATATTTTTGTCTTATTATCTCTAATTTTAATGAGAGACGTTTAAACCTCCTCAGCACTTTGTGTATTTTCTATTTTTACATTTCTAGTACTTTTTATATAAACCCTTTCAAGTCTACAAAGAAAGGGTACTAAAATTTTGTAAGGAAGGCTTTAAGAAGTTGCAATTTTGTACTTTTTAAAATCATCTTAATAGAAAGGTTGGACCAGAGTTATTTCTTGCATGAACAGAGTTGAGATATATCAGGTACTTCTATCTTTGTATTTTTGTTCTGTTATATGTCATTAATAGCCATACTTCTTTTAATTTTTTTGTTATATGTATCTTCTAAATACAATTGAACATTAATTCACTTTTGAACATGAAAATATTGCCATCTTTTGATATAAGTACAATACATTCAGTTATTTGATTCGATATGAGTTTAATCAATTAATTTGATTAACTATTCAATCAAATAAAATATCTTTAACTTTTTTCATTTTTTATAGTGTTTGATAATCTATATTCTCATACACTAAGGATAATATTTTAAATCGCATACAAAAGAAACATAATTAAGTCTCGGGATATATATAGGTATATATATATAATTTCAATTTCGTTATCACTCTCATTTATCATTCATCCAGTTATAAATACCTCACACCCACTCAATTATACTTTCTTGGGAAATTGTTACCATGATCCCTAGTTGGAGCCACTATTCCAAATGGAAAAGGAATATTTTTTTAAGTTCCCAACCGAGTGGTCATCCCCTGATGTTGTTGCAACGATTTTTGAGGCATCAACAAGATAATATGAAAGACAACGTTAAAAAATATAACAATAGAGAAATGTTAGGTGATAATCATTGACTACTAAGCACTTCAATTCAATCCAAGTTCATGAGAATTAAGACTATCACCTTTTGGTATTGTCTTTCCTAATTTATTTTATAGTTATAACATGGACATAAGTTGTCTACATGTATCTCCTCAACAAAAGGTTCATTTTGTTGAAGAAGCTTACTTTCTTAATCACACCCTAGTATGGAGTACTTATTAGGTAGAGGCCCACATCTTGTAGATTTTAGATGTAAAGAGAAATATTTTTTCCTCTTCTTAGAATAAGAAGAGAAATATACGTAGGAAGAAGTATCTTATTTATTTCATCATAAACAAATCTATCACCTACAAATTTTGGGTGAAAATAATCAAAATATATCCATTATAGAAAATGTAGAGGTCCAACGAACTCCACGCAATGTGGATGAAATAATATACAATATTTGTCAAAACAATTTTTCAAATAAGAAGACCTAAATCATTTTATTTTGAAAAGTGAGACATCTACCTGCACATATATATTTATACTACACTTCATGCTGCGCCAAGCACATTAAAATTAACCATTTAACTGCACATATATACTTAAACTATACTTCACAATGCACTAAGTGCATTAGAATTAATTGAGAATAAGATATGTCTTGTTTAGGTTTAATACAGTGTTATATAAAAATTTATTACATAGTGAAGTCTCACTAAAAAATAGGTCATGCTAAATGACAAGGAGATGAAAAATTTAATTGGAGACAAATATGCTGCCCGTAATCAATGGTGTTTCATAAATAACACTTCAACTATAAATGTAATAGTCATACTTCTATTCTATTGTATTTTAAAATGATATTTTCCATGGCATCAATGTGTATTTTCACAAATAAACCTAAGTTTCATCATATACATCAATTCACATATAAATCCCATAGAGTTAGTAGATAATACAAGTCATTTTTCCAATGTATTAATCAAGAACATGAGTCATTTCACAAATAGATAAATCAATGAAAAAAAAATCTTATCACTAAAACTCCATTTGAATGTAAAATTATATTAATCAACCATCATTTATTATTTATTCACTATGGATGGCTAATGCAAATTTCATATTGTATTTTAATTTGGCCTCTTAGTGAGTTTTCCATTTGAATTCTTTTTGTTAGTTTCATGTTGAGGTTCAGATTAATAGGTTTATAAATATGTTAGTGTTAAATCAATGAATTACGAGGAAAACATATGATTTTTCATGTTTGAATAAATTTATTGTATCAAAAACATGTCAAAACAATGAATTGTATTGTTGTTTAAGAATATCTTTCCAATGCTACAAGTACTTTTGTAGAAAAACATTACTGATTATTTGATGCTCTTTAAAAAAATTATGTGACATGATTGGTGGTACATGTAAGGCCAATCATGGTTAATTCATGATGGATAGTAACATGCATTTTTATGGTAAATATTAAACTTATCAACAAACTTATTCCCAACTAGATTTACAACTAGCTCCTTAAAGAATCAACATTGTCAATAAACACATGCACATCCAAGCAAAGTCAAAAGGAGATTTTTACATATATACTAATAAATATGATGAAAGCTAGTTATCCAACCAAAAGATATTATGATATATATTAGAATCACTATGCTACATAGCGAGAATATAATTTAATGAGATAGTGAATTAGCATAGAGGTTCATTTTGACCATTCCTATATTGACAATAGATTAATGCTTGCTACCATGAAAAAAAAATTGTGAAAAGGATACTTGCATCAATCCTCAACAAATTGGGAAGATATACTCATGACATTCCAACCTTAAATGGATGCATGTATTCTTAATTGGATGGACGGTTTTGATGGCTAGAAAACTAATAATAATGAAAAAATTAGGAAAAGATGAATTGTATATAACCTATCATCATCATATAAAATTATGTAATATTAATAATAATACAATATAAATAAAATATTGGAACATAATATAATATACTTAGTATATACTAATTTTCAGAAAATAATATACACATAAGGGTCATAACCTATTTGCATGATTTTCTAAGATAATAAAATAATAATCATAATAATAATACAATATAAGTATAATATTATAGCATATTATGATATATGTGAAATAGTATGGTTAATATTGGATTTAATGAAACAACTTAAATACAAAAATGAAAAAGTTCTAAATTCATTTAAATGGAAACACTCTATAGTGTACCATTAACTAACCATCATAGTATTAACTACACAAACTTACATCATGAAAATCAATCAATATCTACCAATTTAAGGTTCCATTCACGTGTTAATGGATGCCCACATACAAAATCACAAGATATGAAGTTTTAACCTGATTGTCTCCTAATTCACTCTTGAGATTGACTTCAATTTGGAACAATGATTCGAAAAAAGTAAATGAAACCCTTAAAAATATTTATATCAACAAGAAGTGTGATCAAATTAGCTAGAACATACTGCTTTGTAGCCATCGAGATCAAAGCAAGCTGTAATATTTCTGATTTCAGCTAGTGGACCAGGTTCACGAGTTATTTTACCCTAGCTTGTCGAATTTCTTATGTTGTATTATACACATCATATATCTTAGACAAACAACAATCTATTCATCCTTATCAATATAATTCCTTCTATGGAATGCAATTCTTCAATACCAAACTTTATTTGAGTTTCAATGCAAACTAGAATATGAGTTTAGATTAACTATGAATGGTGAGTTTGCATCTTTTAAAATTGGTGACAAATTCTTGATTTTGCAATTTTGATTATTTGGTCACAAAACTTGAGTGTTATCTCACTAAACCTGGAATATGTTCCATTGAATTTAATATTTACATGTCTCACCTTTTCATAAAAATTAATTGTGCGATTAAGATATCCTACTCTCAACATGACTTGATATAATGGCTCTAGAGTAGGACCTCTCTATCAACTCAAATTTGTAACCATTTGGATATTCTACAAAAGAAATTACAAATTCCCCCCCTTTCACTAACTCTGATTCTCTCATAACCTTTTATCAATTTATTTAAAGACTTAAAACAATATACAATTAAAAAAACATCATGAAAAAATCATATCTTAAGAAATGCCACATCATACATGGAAAACAAAATCACACTTAAACCACAAAGGAAAACGAAATGATCCCTAATTCCCATGATACAAAATTAGATGGAAGTATCAATAATATATCCATCACAAAGAATACAAATAGATATTTCCAGAATACAAACAAAATGCAATGTAGGTTTTAAATCCAAAGCAAAAAGGTGTTTAGTCTAAAACATGGGTGACTAGTAGCCAGTTTGATGTATTTACCAAATACAACACTAAATTGCTAGGATGAGACCAAAAATTTCAAATCAAATTATGCCAAAAATGCAGGGTGGTGAGCCCTCGTATTGCACCAATAATGTTACAACTCCCAAAGGTTTCCCTACTTTACTTTATCAACCTGGGGTTCGTACAAACTTGAAGGTGACAAACAACATATAAATTCTACTCATGTCATCCTCTTCTGAGCTTTACAAAAGGGTGCTAATTCTAGGGTTTTTGGATGAAGTATGTCACACTTTTGAATTTAGGCCTATGGCTACAAATGATTCAAAGCCATGGCACTATCATCAAGTACAGAACTACACTACAACAAGCAAGTACATCTAAATACTCTGCAATGAAAGAAATCTACACATTAAGCTATGATAAGAAATGAAAACAAACAAGGCATCTTGCATGAAGTAAATTTCTAACTTGAAATTGCATAAAGTAAACTAACCTAATCACACTTTGTTGGTCCAAAAGGCTAAACATACTCTACTTAATCTATGCTCTATCTATCATGCTTTTAATCATGCAACTAATCATAACCTAACTATGCTTGTAAATGTGTTGTTTTGCAGCTAGGAGAAGAAAGTGCTAAGGTGGATTATGGAAGGCTTGAACACATGGGTACAAAGCTAAAGGTGTATGGGTGGTTTTGGCAAGTCTAGAGGATGTGGATGGTGGTTTCTGGGATTAAGGAGGGGCCCAATGGTGATTCTTCAAGTGCTACTACAGATTTCCTGTAATTCTACAGGAAAGTCCTGAATTGCTATAGGAAATAGTCTGAGGGAAATCTGAGGCCAAAAATGGGTGTGAAAAGGGTAGGGAAGGTGGAGTGAAGGTGTTTTTAGATGAGTGGAAGGTGACCCACCCCTTGTCCAAGCTTAGAACCTCTTGGGAGGCATCCCTTGCACCCCTAGGGTTTGCTCACGGTGTAGGGATGAAAAAAATCTGAAAATAGGGCTAATGGCGATTTTGATGAACAAAGGGTTGATGAAGGGTGAGAGATGAATATGAAGGTGTTGGTGAAGTTCTCCTTGGTTGTGATACATGAACCTGCAAGAAAACTACTTGTTCATGCAATAAAGAGGGACAGATTCATGATAAAGACAATGGAAAAGGTGACTTGAATTTGGAAATAAAATAAACTTTAAACTACAAATAGAGATCTAACACAACATTCTAAACATATACATGGAACTACAACAACATAAATTATCCATTCGAAGAAATAATAAACTAAAGAGAAATTTTGGCCTGTGGGGAAGGTCTACCCTCCTCAAGCTCCAGAAGAGATGAGAGGGGGAGGCTTGAATCACAACTTTCTGAATTTAGAACCTATTCTACCAACATGTAAGCAATCTAAATCTACTGCAAAAGACAAATGGAAGAAAACTAAAAACAATGAATGAAAATGCAAGAAAAATAGCTAAATACTCATAAGACAAACTAGCTAAAATGACATGAAAGTAAAGAATGATTACACCAAAGAGACTAAGGCACATGGATTGGGCCCTAACCCACAAGCCTAGCTCTCTGAAACTAGATTAGTGAAGCACAATTTGAATACTCATTTTATTGCAAAAGATAGTCTCGTTACTTCAACATGAAAGTCTCAAAAAATTATTACAAGAGAAAAGATCCTAATGGATTTCTCCAAAGTTTGAATCCTAGTGAGATCTTGCACAACCCTATTTAACCTAAATGGTAGCTACCAATAGGTCCCTAAAAATTAGGTGATGAGTCCACTTGACTGCAAGTGAAGTGTAGCTTTGGTGCACTTGATCTTGAGTTTTCTTGGCTACCTTTGATTTCGAGCTATTGGAGGGAATATTGAGAATCCCTTGGCTACCTTTGGGAGTTAAGGAGGGTGTAAAATCCCCCTAGAATCTCTCCTTATTTTCTACTCTAAGTCTTAATGGAAAAATATTCACCAAAAATGCAATATCTTCATGATTTTCCTACATTTAACTCATATTAGGTACTCGAAGTATCATAAACCTCAATCACCATCTACACTAGCATCATAAGACCATGCAAGGAAAAGAGACTTAGTAAGGCAAAAAGGTGACCATTAACCCTCCAAATGTACCTAATGATGGAGCTCATCATCACCCCCCTACTAAATGGTTTCTCATCCTCTGAGAAACTAGTCCACCTTATGCATTTCTTTTAAGGATTTTATGGACCCTTTGAATTCCCATGGCAGAAGTGTGGAAGTCCCTTCATGAGAGTAAATAACATCATTATTTTCTGCTTCCTCCCATTCTTTGTTCTTCTCATTTTGGTCCTTTCCATCACTCATCCCCAGCAGCAAGGGTGGACTGAGATTCAAACCAAGCCACTGAATCTTTTTGGCCTGCATGGCCCCCTTGTATAATGGTGCTCTCTCCAAGGCATCCCTCAATCTTTCTGGTATGTAGTACTCCATGTTTCTAAGGTTGTGAGGGAGGTTGTTCCATCTCCTTTGGCTAGCCATTATGCACTCATCTCCCAACAACCTAGAAACATAATCAAAATGAGCCATTTCCTGAGCTTGTGTGTGGAGGTATCTTTCTGCAAGTGCAGGATCCTTTTCAATCTTTAGATGGTTATTGATGACTCCCCTAGGGCTAAATAGTTCTTCCCTAATGTGTAAGGGTTCTATGTTTTTTCTTCTCATAACCCTTCTCATTTCTTTTTCTCTGGTCTCTTCATTAACCATCCATGATGCCAATGCCATTAATTGCATATCTCCCATCCCAGGATTGGGGTCCCAAATGTTCAAGTCTATCAACACAAGGTTATGCATGTAAAAATATACCATTTTTGCCTTGTCTGCCATACTTTCTTGGTTGCAGAAATCAATAAACTATCTACAGTTTTGGAAAGGTAAGGATCCATGGGAGGCTAATTTTTTGATTTGAAAGAGGATCCATTGCTCCTTAAGGTAAATTGCATATGAATCAGAAGAATATTTGTGTTCAATGGCCTCCATGCACAAATCTACCATGGTGGCCTCTTTTTTATCCTTTTGTTGAAGTTGCTCTTGTAGTGCTACATTCTCTGCTTGTGCCTTCTGAAGTTTCTCCTTCAAAACTGACTCTCTGAGCCTAACATCAGATAAATCATTCCTTAACTCAGCTACTTTTCCTTCCATGGCCCCTATGTCATGCATGCATTTAGATGTGGAAAGATTCATCCAATGATGAGTGTGTGCCCTCTCCTCTTCCAACTGATAAAACAAAGTTAGTGTGAACTTTTGAGGAATTAATATACCCCCCTCAATGTATGTGTATTAGGAGCTTAGATTGGGTTGAGGGCTAGGGTTTGGCACTACTGCAACATATTTGAGGACTGGTTTTTGTGAGGTGGGCTCTTCCTTATCATCTTTTCATCCTTATTTTTCATCTTCTTTTTCCTCTAGTGCCTTGTCCTCAGCTTATTTGAGCTCTTGCCCCTTTGTGGTTGTCTTTTCCTCCTCAACCAAGGCCTTTTTCTCCAAATATGTGCTTGCTGGAGTTTCCTGTAGCAAAAACAGAGTTTCCTATAGAAAACTTTGTTTTTCTTGCTGAAGATCCACTTTTCCTTGTTTTTCACCCTTTTCAGTCCTTGGCAGGTCTGTGGTGGTTGCATGAGGTGTATGAGATGCCAATCTAGCCGAATGTCTTCTAGTATATGTTACAAGAGTCCTTACAAGTGAAGTGACCTCTTCCACCCTTCCTTCCTATAATCTAATTTCTTCCTTATTATTTGGTGATTCTTCAATGGTAATAGGGCTCTTATTGGGAGTCTGTGGTTTTACCTGCCTCACCCTCTAAATTTTCCTAGTTCTGAAGTACATAGGTGTCTGCCTCCTTTTTGTTTTGATAGGTGTGCTCAAAGTAGTTAGGGTAGTAGCTACTTCTTGATCTGTGATGTCTGGTGACATGCTGGTGTCTTGAGGGGAGGTTTCACATAGGGTCCAAATATTCATTTTACTTAGTATTTTCTTCTTCCTTTCCCTCAGTTTTTTCTTGCTCTATCTCTACTATCTCTATGTTTTCTGCCTCAATTTCCATCTCTAATTTTTCTTCCTTGTTTTCTGCCTACTCTTCCTCTTCTTCTACCGAGTCCTCTTCTACCTCCTCTTCAGCCTCTTATTCTTATTCTTCTTACTACCTCTATCTAAGGCTAGAAGCAGAGGTTTGCCCTGTTTGGGTAGCTATAAAGGCTTCCCTATCCATTACATATGAAATAAGACCAAGATACAGGTAGTTTCAACCTTCTCAGAACGTCATTTACAATTAGTTTTTTGAGGCCATGATGGGCCAAGTGCTCATATTTTCTTTGCCTCACCTTATGGCTCATGTCATTTATGGAGTTCAGGAGTAAGTGAGGGATGCTTAATCTATGTTCAAGTGGGAGTTCTCCTTGAAACCTAATTTCATTTAATAATATGAAATTATACCCATAGACCACACTAAGTCTTTCTTCACAAGAAATAAACTTCATGATATGGAAGGCTACTTCATCCCAAGGGTATGGAAGGGTTTCTCTCCTTGCTCCAATTTTTTCTTCAATGTACTCCTCTCCAGGTAGAAATAAATTCTTCTTGTCTACAGTTTTAGGCATTCTTTCCTTAACCCATTTGACTCCAAAGGGAAAAGTTTTGACTCTGCTCATGAGTTCAGGAGATAGTGTGATGTCTATGCCTCTAACCACAGTGGTGGATCTCTCTTCTGAATGTGACTGCAGAGCCACTACAAATTCTTTAACTCTCTCTTCATCAGAACCTTTCAATAGCTCAAAGAACCCTAGCCATTGGTGATTTCAAAATATTTCCATGACTTGAGGGTGCTACCTAATTCTCTTAATGTCAGTAGGCTCTCTTCTATTGAATCCCCATCCCATTTTAATGGTTGTGCTATAAAGGTGGTGAGAGGTTTGAGAGTTATGTCTTAGAGATGGAGGTCTTGAAACAAAATGCAAGAAAACTTATTTTACCCTTTAATTGTAAATTTTACTTTGATCAATGTGAGTTATATGGAGATATTTCAGTGATAGAGGATGGAAACCACTTACCTTTTTCCTATGTTGTTTTGGTTTGAGAGATGGAGGCTTTGGGAAGCAAATTCACCCACAGGTGACTCTGTGTTTCCTTCTCAACCCTTGTTGATCTTCTTATGAAGTTTCCTGTAGAAAAACTCTGTTTCCTATAGCACAATGGTGCATGCAAGCTAAAACCTTGATATTGCACTTCTGATGGCTCCCACTGCTCTCCTGATCTTGCTTCTCTTTGAAATTATCAACACAACGGTGAAAATGAGACAAATATTACCTTTATTGGATTTTTAACTAAATTTGGAGCATTGTGGTGACTCGTACTTAACACGATTTTTCCTCTTTGAGACTGTTGGTCCCACTTTAGTTACTCATTGTTGAGCCTCGTGATCACTCTCTTTGTGCCCAGCCACTCTCTGTTGACTTGATTTGACTTGCCTAGGTGGCATGCACTTTCACTTTTCCTCCAGTTTCACTTTATGAAGGTGGCCAAGTTAATTGTCCACCTTTTTTCCTTTTAAATTTCTAAAACTAAACATTCAACCATTTTTGTCATTATGGATGCATAGAGAGAGGTGAGGGGCCATACCTGAGCTTACCTGGTGTTGGTGAGGTGCTGAAGGAGCTGGAGCTGGTGGTGGCAGCCTTGGTCTTCTCTTTGTTTTGTCTTCATTTCTTATTTGTTTTCTGAGTGAGCTGCTTAATATTTTTTTGTTTTTTTATTCTTGTAGGTACTTCATGGAGGTCTTCAAGGTGCCATGGTTATTGTGCTTTCCCTTCTGGAGTCTGTTGGTGGTCTTCTGCAGTCATCCTCATCAAATTTCCTTCATCTTTTTTCCTTGTTTTTCCACACACATATTTGCTACAGGAAAATTTTTGATACCTGTAGCAGTCAGTTTCTTGCCTCTTCTTGCTTCATTTTGCTCAGAAATGGAGGGATATGGTTCATGGAGGCTATGGAGGAAGTCATGGAATGAATGGAGTGGCGGATAGGCAAGTGAAAGGGGTCCCATGCAAAATTTCCAATGATTTAGCTGCTAATGGTGCAACATAGGGTTTAGATAGGGAATCCTTGTGCATGGAGTGAAATAAGGGTTTGGGAATGGTAGGTATAATAAAAACATGAATTATCATGTCCTTCTTGAATTTAAAAAATCCCTGAGAGGGATTTTTTCTTCATGAATGAGTTTCCTGTAGCATTTACAGGAGTTTCTTGTGGTGCTACAGGAATCATGTAGCTACCTGATTTGCTTGTAGCAATTACAGTTTAGGAAACAAAATGAAATTTTTGCCTATCTGATGGGTGGAATGGATGAAGGGATGTATAATGGAGTGGCTTATGGAGTGTGAAAGCAGAGGATAAGAGAGAATGAAGAGAAATTTCTCCTTTCGATCCCAAAAACCATCTTTAATCAATAACCTGCAAAACAGAAAAGCACATAACTGCATAGGTATTTTTATTCTTTTTCTTTTTATTTATTTTTTTTCCTTTTTTTTCTTTTTTTGAAGGCAAGTGGGCTGCCTCCGCATAGGTTTTAAACCCACAGGCCTTCTTTGGGCGCCTCAAAGAGGTTTTCACCCAAGGATATTTTATTCGCTGTTTTTTTCTTTTTCTTGCTCTAGGACTACATCATGGAGGTTTTCAACCCTGGAGTTTGCCTAGGATGCCTTAGATATTTTTTCACCCTTACCTTTTTATCTTTTATTTTATTTTTATATTTTTTCTCTAGGAGGTGCTGGAAACTATGGAGTTTCCCATGACATACACCTCCATGTTTATGGAATGTATCAATTCTTCCCTAGAAATGGGCTTCTTGTAAACCTTAAGCCTCTAACCGTTGACAAGTAGGGGAATTCCTTCCTCATCTATGAATTTGATAAGAACTGTGCCATTATCATAAAATTTGTCCACTTTGTAGGGTCTCAGCCATCTTTTCATCAGTTTTCCTTTGAAATCCTTAAAGCTTGAGTCATACAATATCATCCAATCTCATTCTTTAAAGTTTTTTTCTTTAGTATACTTGTCATGCCATACTGTTGGCTTGAGGGGTCTTGACCCAGGTTTGGTTTTAAGTTTTTCCAACAAACCATTGTACTACTGGCCCTTTCGGCAATAGCCTACTTGATTAGGTAAAGGTCTCACCCGAAGTAGTATGGGAGAGTGTTGGAACCAAGTTTTCACACCCTGAGAGAGAGAAATTTAATTGAAGTGGGTCCTTTCAGGTCTAACGAACCTACGCTGGAGAAGCCCTAACACAAAAACCCTTAACAATATATTGGTGGAATATATTCAGTGAAGCTTATAAATCATCAGATAGCATGTTAACAGAAGCAAAGTGATTAAATATAACCAGATCTATGCATTCATCCCCTTTTACACTATCGCATCCACGTGCACATCAATAGATCATCAGTATTCAGCAAAAATATATAACTTTAGAAATATCACAAAGCGCAGCCAATAACCACAACACAAAAGTACTCAACTTATCACAAAACAATCTTCTCATTCATTAAAATCTAGATCCAACTTACAAGCTCTATTTACCAGCCCGCGCACATAGCCAGCGGGGTCCGCACACAGCAGGATTTAGGGTATCTGTGCAAGAAGCTAATAGGAGCCGTTACCTAGACAATCGACATAAAATATCCACAAATTTGTATCCAAGATTAATCCAAAGCTTAGCTTCTTCCTAGACTCGATTTATCCATATATTTATAACATATTAGCCTGCGCTACTCTATGGTCAGCAAATCGTGCTTTTCAGACTCTTGGTCTACCCTTTGACCCATTACAATTCATTGGGGTATTTGACCCACCCCAAAGCCCCTGCACTAGACTAAATATTCCAAAATATTACAAAAATATACCAAAAATGCGGTTAGGGGACCCAGCTCCAACAGGCCCTCAACACAATCTTGTGACTTGTCCCGAGTCACAGTGGCAGTTGGGTCTTCATATTCTCCTAGGGTTGTTCGACAGCGGTGGAAAAAGAGGGCAAGACACCTTCACTCTGTGCGGTTACATTCTCCGCGATTTCAACCAACTTTTGTGAAATTGGGCCTTTAGTAGCTACAGTGATGCTTTCCAAGGTCTGATTCAACTACTTCACTGCCCTATCTAAATCTTGCAAATGTTTGAAAGCTTCATCAGCCCATGGCTTCAAGTGGTTGCTGAGGACTTTCTTTTTGTGGCGGAGCCCCTCAATTTCATCTCTCAGCGTGTGGCTGGTCCAAAGGTGCGCTAGTCGTTGTGATGCGACGAGGGTGGGCATAGTGGCTTCCATTTGCTCAAAATATTGCTCCTTCTAGCACAACTCCTGATTCAATTGGCAGAGGAGGGGATCACGTTGCACCGTGGACCATAACCCCATAGTAGTTTCTAACAATTCAGAGCCCTTTGTGATCTATATTGTAATGCTTCTTGTAGCTTCTTTTACTAACACGGCTCGCTGGGCACGCACCTCAGAAGGGGTCTCAAGCTGCAGTTTGGCTTGTAGTGCAACTATTTGTTGCTCCAAGTCTGATTTAACAACTTGCACTTTGGTCCGGGATGCCTTCAAGGTAGCTACCAAGCATTCGACCTTGGCTTGCGGTGCAACAGAGGCAGGAATTAATTCTGGCATATCCTCGCAGAGCTAGTCTATCATATGCTCCAATTTAGCCTGTTGCACGACTGCTGCGATATCTGTTTCTTAGCATTGGGCGGTTTCGACAACTTTCATCACAATAATTTGCGCGACCTCATTTAGCTGCTTCTGCGCCCATAGTTCTATGTGTTGAAGCTTGCCAGAGATGAATACATAGAGAGCGTGCAACTACTCACCTGTCAGTCTTGCCACGTCAATTTCGATCGCAGAACACGTGCGGACTTTCTTTCATAGGATTGGGGGTACCACAGTGAAAGACGTGCCTGGGAGGGGGTAGATCCAACTCTTTATCAAGGTGTCCAAATCTGTAACTGTGGCGGGTTGGCTTGCTTGATTCTGCCTCGCCTAGTCCGCGCTCACCTGAAGTGTATTTTCCTTTATTTGAAGGGCATGCAACCCAAACTGTAATGCTTCTACTACGGCCTTCTATTTTTCTTCTAGGGCAGCCCACTGGTCTTCGGAAGCAATAGTGACAACATCCGCAATCTTCTCCAAGTCATCCTCTATCAAGGTGACCTCCGGCTCTGCGCTAGGCTTAGTAGCCTTGCGCTTCTTCCTCTACCCTTTGGTAGGCTCTCATGTGCACTTGGTTCCATTTGGGGACTCTGCGCCCTCCCCACCAAGCCCTTCAACTCCCTCATCATGTTGGGACTCCTACTCTTCCCCCTTGGTGGCATCCTTGGGGATCTCTTTGGTTGTGGTTTTTTCCATGGTGCACACCTTGGTTTCTTTCGATGTACCTAGTGGGACAGTATCCTTCGGGGCTGTGTCCTTTCCAGAGGTGCCTGCTATAACTGGGGCGGTTGATTTGAAGCCAAGCTTCCATGTCGGTGGCCAACCTGCGACCAGTTGATCGATTTTTGCCTCTGTGGCCATATATGGAAGGTTATACCATGCTTGATCTTTGTGGGCCCGGATCTGCACATTGTGCATGGTCATGGAATTCAGCAATGCCCTTGTATTTTTTTGTAGACCGTGGGTGACAAGTGTGGCTTGGAGCGAATTTTTTCTACCAGCGCACGGTCGAACATCACCCAGAACACCTTAATTTCCTTTGTGCTCTTTGGATCCTTCGAGTCCCAAAGGTTTTCATACCATGCACCTTCAAACATGTCAGGATCAATCTCTGGGAGAACCGTATCATCAAGTGTCTCCCATGCAACCAAGGAAATCAACATAAAAAACTAGGAATAGAAAAATACCTTCCCCTGGTCCTATGCTTCGCACATATTTCCTAGCAGCTCTTCCTAGAGGTACTGTGACCAGTTGTAGTAGACCCCTTTCTTGCATCGTCTAGTGAACTGAATTACATAAGCAAGAAATGTCGACGCTCGACACTTGCGCAACATTTTGCAGGCGAGCACTAGAGTACCCATGTGCACTCCTGGGTCAGCTATAGTTTCGACAAGGAACCCCCTCTTATCTCTCAACCTTATAGTTTTCCCATACTTCGTCAATGACCTTCTGCTCATACTTCTTGCCGAAGCCCTTCATGGGATGGGGCCCTTGCATGTGTAAGACAGTGATTCGGTGAATGAGCGTAGCATCGATCGAGATGCGGCCTTGGATCCATAGGCACCCATCATGGATCATCACCAACAACTGGTGCACAACCAGGCTGGTGATGGAATATCGGCCAAAGTAGGGGAGGCACAACAAATTCAATATCCCCGAGGCTTCTAATCTGTGTGCCCACGGCATCGGCTCCACCTTTAGCATGTTATCATAGAGCACCCTCTCTAGATATAATTCGGGGGCCTGGTCTGGGAAGGCATCCTCATTCGCCAACTTGTGATTATCAAATTTAATGGTAGGGAGGCTTCCGAACATATCACCAATCAAAGGGACCTCCTTCGGGACCAGCAACATTTTTAGGTATTCGCGGACCACATCAACATTCTTGTGGGTGTGCATTGTTGATTCTTGGCTTCACATATGCTGGAAACTCGAAGAGCAGAGTCACCAGCAGAGCTTCCTCCTGGGCTGTCATGGGGTGCTTTAATGGATTAGGTGAGCATGCCTTAGGCACCTACCAAGGGGAATGCACAATCCGAGGGGACGTGCACGGCTTCCTTGTGCCCCACTCTATGGCTTTCTCCTATCCTTTCTTTGTTCCCTTCTCCTTCACCTTCTCCTTCCCCTTTCACTTTCCCTTGGGTGACATAGACACGAACTCTTCCACATTATGGGTTACCTCAAATACGTCTTCGGACACAATTTCCACAGAGGCCATGACAGGCGATGACTCGGCAGGGTTAGAAGCAGTCATTCTCGCTCGGAAGATGAATTCAGGGTTACTGTTGTCAGAGGGGGTAGCTCGCCCAGACATACAGATGGAAAATGTATAGAATACACATATTTCACAGTGTAGCACAAGGCACAAGAATTTTGGAAATCAAAGGAACCGATTATGACCTGCACCCATATTTTTATAGCCTTCGATGAGTAAAAATGGTCGGATTAGCTTTAAATGCAAATTACCATCAAGGAAACTGTAAAAATTCCTCCTAGATTGCTGCATTAATTTCCAAATGCCTGCTCCATTCAATGGAAAAAACACTTTTTCACCCAGTTTTACTGTTCCAACAGCTAGTTTTTCCAGCTGTACATTACCCCTGCGCCTCCGTCGCACCCTGTCGCACCTCCTGACCTATGCGCTCGTTGGACCCCCCTTCTATTTTCCTTCGTTGTGCGCACAACATCCCTTATACAACTACTCTAGCCATATAGTCATTTGGTAGGCATCAATTTTTTCCTATAAGGTTTAATACGACTTCCATTAACATACACAGGCACGTAATCTCCACGTAGCGTAGCCAACCTGACTGCACCGCCATTTGTAATCTCCTTCACCATGTATAGGCCCAAACAATGTTTACTGAACTTTCTTGGGTGGCGCGAAAACTAGCTATCATAAAACAATACCAATTCGTCTTCCTTGAATACCTTCTGTCGGATATGTCGATCATGCCATGCTTTTTCGCGAGCCGTCTAAACCTGGTGTTGAAACTGAGCAATGAACTGATCTTCTTCCATGGCGATAAGCTGCGCCAAACGTTCCTCCATGATGTCCAGTTCTGCCATGTTGTAAAAGTTGCAATTCCCAAGCTGGGAATGATTTATTCCATGGGCATGATGGCCTCCTTCTCGTAGACCATCCCTAAAGGAGTTTTTCACATTAGTTTCTTGCATGCGGTCCTATAGGCCCAGAGCACTGAGGGGATGTTCACGTCCCAATCACTTCGATCAAAGTTACAGACCTTAGTTAGCGCATGTTCCAAAATTTTATTGAAGGCCTCTGCTGCTCCATTCACCTGTGGGTGATATGGGGTACTCTTCGGATGGTGGATCTGAAATTCCGCAGTCAAAGCTTTAATTGTAATATCCCAAAATGGGAATGCAACAGTGCATAAGCACAATGTTGGCATATAATGGTGAAATTAAGTCATAAAATGTGTTGATAAACACATAGCCATCAATTGAATGAAACAACAGCAAAAATAAGCACTTCTACATCCTCCCAAGTGGGGAAAATGCAGCAATTTGACCTGAAAACGTTATTTCTAAAGATTTACGTTTTAACTGAGAGAAATAATGCTTGTTTCCCTTATTATATGGTCTTAGTCCCTCACATACAAAAGAGGAGCTAAAACAAATCACTTATGATAAGTTAAACAGACCTCCCGGCCTCAAATCAGCTTAAAAATAGCCAAATCCCATGACTTAAGCTATGCAGAATTTACTAAAGAAAATGATAGTGTTAATTTCTGATGGTTTCTATAGTTTAATGATAAAAAAATAGAGATATGAAACTTTATTGAACAATATGCAAAGAAAATGAAGATTCGACCTCCTTATTGCATTATAAAGGTAACCTTAGAACGGTTTCTTGAAAGCATGAGTACAAAAAGAGCAGATCTGAATATTCAGCTTTGTAAAATGCAGTATTACTGCAAAATTATAGAAATATAGCTGAATAATACAAAATAGGGATGAGAATCCCTTCCTCTAGCTTTCCGAGAGAAGGGTTGGCCCTTTCCCTAGGAAACTAGCTCAAAAACAAGGGTCTTAACCCTGCTGCTGCAACTCTATGCAAAATGACGCAATTCCTGCAAGGGACTGCACTGTAGGAGATGAGGAATAATTTGGATTACTTCCAAGATGTGAAATGAGCCCAGAAATCTTCCTAGATGATCTCTCAAGAGAAGGAAGGCACCCTCTACTGAAAAACAGACCTGGAAGTGGTGTTATCAAACCTCCACTGCAACACCCTGCAACACAGCAATATTCTGCTACAGAAATAACACTGAGGCTAGAGAATGGTGCTTGGCCTCAAGCCTGGATGTGGATCAATACATAATAGAGCTCTCCCAAGAGGCCTCTCAAGGGAAGAGGTGGGATTCCCACTCGAGAACACCTTGTGCTCAACAACACTGCAACCCTTCTAAATAGCAAGAGGAAGCCAAGTCTAAACAGACCAAGATCAAATGATGAAATCCAAAGCATGAATAAAAAAGGCTCCCATCCTCTCCATATATATCAAGTGAACCTCTTCACATTGGGTCCCATCCATATGTGCCACCAAGCTCATGCAAGTTGTCCACCACCAAAACTGCACTGTTCATCAAGGAGATTCAATGTACCTAGACAACTTTGTTGACTTGGTCAAACTTGACTGAATCAACCTGATCCCATCTCTGTTCACACCCAAGGGTGCTCAAATTAGCTGTTTATTCTTCCTCCTTTCACATTAGGAGTGTTATTGATCCTTCTAAAGAGGTTAATGGGCCTCCCTACCCATTTATTCACCTACCTAGTGATCCATATTTATGCAGGAACGCAACAGAATAAACACATACCCATAAATACAGAGATGCAGCGGAAATAACACTTCATTTCATTAATATCAACGAACTGAAATTTGCTTACAGATAGAATGGAAATAAAACTAGCTAGGGCACTGGTAGCTATCTCTGAGAAGAGATGTGGCGGCTACAGGCCTCTGAACTGAGTTACAATGAGGCTCGAGGGCCTATTTATTATTGAGAAACAATGGAGAACCCTAAACATCCCCAAAACCTAACCCTAGGAGATGAAGCGCCAAAAATATGGGCCCCGTTTGGGTAAATTGGTGTTTCAACTTCCCAGGGACGTAACTTTGGCATACTATCTCTGTTTGACGCACATGATACATCATTAGAAAGCTCTATCTGAGGACTACAACTCTCGGGACGAATTTGATGATCAAATTCGTTGGTAGTCCTGTACCCAAAAAACGTCGTTTAGGGCCTCAAAACGGCTCCGGAAGTTCAGGACCCGAAAAACTACTAAAAATAGTAAGTTATGATGAAACTGAAAAATTGAAAGAGACAATGGTGGGGGCCCAAGTGGAAAAGGTGGGTGGCCACCAATATCCACCTGGATCACCTAGTGATAAAACAACTCTAATATTCCATTTAGCTTGAAGGCTAAATTTTTGGAATATTACAGTCCTCCCGTCCAAAATGTTTCTTGTCCTCAAGAAACTATATAAGGAGAGAAAAATTCCTCCCCTCCTCTTCTTGTGGCCTCCTCATCAAAGTCCCCACCATTGCTCAAAATATCTGCTACAAATCTGCCCTCCAATGTTTCCTCCCAAGCATGAAAAACCATATGGTTCACATCATGAAAGGTGGAAGGTGTAAGTGGAAACCTCCTTGTTGTCCAATGGCCTCCTCAAGGTAGGAGTGATGACAAACATGGGGAATCTTATTCCCAATGAGTGAATCCCACACCCATGCTGTCATCCAAATTAAATGAGCCAATCTAGGTAGCTCAAAAAGGTCCTCAACCCCTGGTTCATACGATGTGTTGGGGCTTCATGGAGAGATTGGATGTAATATTCCAAAATTTGCAAGCAGCAAATTGGAATATTAATTTTTTCTTATATCATCTAGGAGATGAATAAAATGGGTAAAAGGCCCATGAGTAGGAATAAAATCCCGCATAGTGTGAAAGGGATCCATGGAGCAGCTTGATTTTGCACCTTCTAGTGTGAAAAGGGGCAAATGCATGAGGACAAGGTCAAGTTTGACCGAGTCAACGGCACTGCCTAAGAGGGTGTAGCTTGCATGAGAAGCCAACGCAGTTTGAGAGGGAGGAATATTCTTTGTCGAATAAACCCTAATGTGTGGGGTCCATGGAAAAGAGACATTCACATGCATAAAAGGAGGTGGAGGCAACCATAGTGAGACATATTTGAGCATCTGATCATTTTTCTGATTAGACTATTTGCAGCCTCTGGCTGTTCAACTGAGTTGCAGTGTTGTTTAGCATGAGGGATTCCTGCTTAGGATTTCCTCTCCTTCTTGAGAGGCCTCTTGAAGGATTGCACTTCATTTTCTCCACATCTAGGCTCAAGGCCAAAGCCACTCTTTTAGTCACTGCGTTATTTCTTCTGAAGTATAACACAGTATTGCAAGGTGTTGCAGTGGAGGGTTCCATAACTTCATTCCTTGGCTCATCTTTCAAAGGAGGGAGCTCCTAGTCCTCCATGAGGTTAGCAAGGGAATTTTCTGAGCTGATTTCACATTTTTCGCACTAGGCCAGGCATCTCCTATCTCCTACAGCGTAGTCCAGTTCCTTGATTGCGTTATTTTAGAGTGCACCTACAATGGGGGATTGTACCACTAGTTTGAAGGGTGAGATCTTCAGGGATTGGATTATAATTTCACCTGAGATATCCATTGGAGGAGATCTATCCATCATTTGCAGCATCATCAGCCATCTTCATCCATTTCCATTTTCTGAGTTGCAGCTGCTACCCAAAAACTCTGGCATTTCTGCAGATTTTCCATTTTCATGTATATTGCAGTCAATATTTCCAAGGGTTGTGTATTATTGTTGTATTAGTGTTTTCAGGGGTTGAGAACTTTCTCCCCCAACTTTCTTGAGCCAGATATTGTCATATCATCATATTACCATTTTTTATGTTGCAGTATCTTCTATAAACTGCGTTATTTTAGCCAGGGCTTTTCACATCTAGCGGTGTTCATGCATTGTCTTGTACATGTTCTATTGAGGCTGTCATTGCCTAGCTTGAGTGAATGATTCCTCAAATCATTGTACTCTTTTGCTACTATATTATAAACTTGTTGAATATTTACATCTTCATGTACTCAGGCTTACCATAATAAGGTTGTTATTCCATTATATGTTCTTACATATGTTGTACTCCCTTCATTGGGCAATTTCTGAAGACAACTAGGTGTGGGAGATCTGTTTAACCCACCTAGAAGGATTTCTTTGGAGCCATCTCTTGGATTTAGGACTCAGATACATTTATCTAAGGGATCCAGGTCCTGGTTTCAATTCTTGTGGCAGCTATTATTGGAAAATGCATTTTCCAGTCATGCGTTACTAGTTGTTCCAGATTTGGAATATTACAGTGGTATCGGAGCATAGTCTTGGCTCAGCCTATGAGTCTAAGCCCAAGAGATCAGAAGATTGAAGAGTATGGGTTTCATCTCATCATATTTAAGATCCATGAAGAACCTCCCCAAGGAGGATAAGCAGAAAGAAGAGGAAGGACCTTGCACTTCCTATTCTCATCGAGAAGGAGACAAAGAAAAAAGCAAGAAAAATACTCCATTTTTTGGAGAAAAGAAAGGGGATGAGCTTACAAAGCTTCTTCCTAAATCTGTACATAACATTCATGAGGATTTCAAGAATATCTGGAGGGATATGTATGAAGAATCTCCAAGAGAGTTTGAATCTAAAGCAAACTCTAGTTTTGAGGAGTGTGAGCAAGCAGCTACACATCCTAATACCCAGCGCAGTCACATGCCCAGGATTTCCAGAAGAGAGATGGAAAGAGAAGAAGAGGTTTCTAGGAGGGAAACACTTAGTGATTTCTTGAAGGAGTATGAGTTTCAAACTCAGAAATTCCGAGATCATCTCAATTTTTCAGAGTTTTGAGAGATGAAGGTGAATGGAAGAGAGCAGCAAGATAGATTTCATCTATCTACCTTTGAAGGTTCACCTGTATGTTCAGCCAAATCTTGGATGGAGGAGTTAGATACCTTCTTGTAGTAGCACCACATTCTTGAAGATGAAGCCATCAAAGTTGCAGCGCTGCATTTTAGAGGTAAGGCCTATGCCTGGTGGATCTTTGAATCCTTTTCTTTAAGAAATGTAAACATTGCATCCTATGCTAGTTTCACTAAGGCATTAGTGAAAAAAATTTATGTAAGGATTCATGAGACACACATGGTGGAGGTAAACAAGGAAACTCAAGCAAAACCCTTGCATGAAAACTTGCACCATACTTTGCCGGAGGAGAAATCTTCTTCTCACACTTTTGAGGAAGGGAGCATGGAGATCTCTTTTTCAAAAATGGATCCAATTATTGGAGAGTTGCCCATTCATGTTGCAGAGATTGAGGGCAACAACATTGTTTCATCTAGAGGTTATCTAGTGCCTCATGCAGAGGAAGGAGGAGCTCTTGCTCCAAGCAGAGGGATTCTTGCAACTTTGCAAGGGATTCCTAGGATCTCATGTGTGGAGATCAAGGTACAACTCATGTGCTATTGTTGAGGAGGTGTGGAACCATGGAGACACAAGGAGGAGGTGGGAAGAAGACCCAGCGTCATGATATGAGGAGTACACATCCCTATCCATTTCTGGAGTTTGATGCACCTAAGGAGGTGATTGGATTATGTAATGGAAGCATGGGAAGATTTTTACATTCATATATGCAGTCATCTCTTGATGATGATGTCTCATTGCATGGAGACATTTTTCCAAGGAACCCACTGGATTAGCGAAGGAGGATGGATGCTTCACATGTTGGGGCACCACTCAATGATTTCATAGGAGTGGGAACCTTTGGAGAGCTTGATACAGCACTGGAAGTCTTGGGTAGACTCAAGGAGAGAGAGAGCATTCTCTCAACATTATCAGTACCCACTTCCATTTCAGATTTTGCACTGTGGCAGAAGCAGCAGGGGAAGGATAACAGCCTTCCAACTTGCATCTTTAATAGGGGATATTTCAAAGAAGAGGGCAGCCATATGACATATGTTCTTCATGAGAGATCATCAACGCTGTCACTATGGAGGATAGATCCATATTGGAACTCCTAGCTGTTGGTGGAGTATTCCAAGGATCTTTACACTTGCATGATCTTGGATGGCCAGTTGAATTTGGAGGAGTATTCAGTCAGAGATGGGGTCATCTTCTATCATGGTAGGATCTTCTTTCCTAGAGCTTCCAAGCTCAAGGAGAAGTTGCTACATGTAGCTCATGAGGATTTCCTTTTCAACCCCACTTGTTCTATGAGAGCATACCACACCATCATGGAGGGGTGTTTTTGGATGGGCTTTGAGGAGGAGATATATCAGCATATGAGGAGATGCATGGACCAGATGGATATGGAGGAGAAACATAACTCTTTGGAGTTATCATAGCCACCTCTTTTCTCTTTGAGGAAGAGAGGAGACTCATCTATGAGTCACTCCATTTGTATAAGCAGGAGATATGGTAAGGGTATTCATTATTGTTTACATGATTATTTGTATGATGTATGTATGCATCCCTTAAGCATGCATGTGCAGGATGATGCTCCATGGAGGAGCATTCTTTCTTTTGAGATTCATGTTCTAGCTGAGGCCATAATCATGATTGATGGGCATTCCCTAGGAGGACTTGGGGAAGAGGCATATTATTGAGTACATACTCTTTATACACCTTGCATCATTCACTTCCTCCATACTTATGAGGAGATTGGAGCAGCAGGAAAGTGGTTGAGAAGCCACTCATTAAATCAGTCTCTATTGCAGTTGAGGGTCAAGTTGCGTTGGTTGCACTTGAGGGAACATTTTCCTTCTCATTTGTTGCATATGGAAGCAAGCATGATTCTCATTTTTTCTCCCTATGGTACTATTGTTTATATCTTGATGAGGAGCATGCTTGGGAGAAAGACACATTACGTGAATGTGTCCCTTGAGGGAGAATCCTCCCACACTTTTTGCACTACATGTTCTAAGGGGAGCATGGGAGATGGTATGGCCACTATAGAAACACCTTTGTTTCCATATGAGGTGAGCCATATGATGGATAAGATGTCATATGATGATGATTTCCAACTCATCATATATGGGGATATTTGGGCCAGCATGATTTGCAGTGTTGGAGGAGAGATCTTTGGAGATCTAGTCCTCTTCTTGCCACTTGAGGGCAAAATTATTGCAACCCGGGATCATCAGACACTCAACACTTATTTTAAGTGGAGAGGAGGATAGTGTGGGGTAGACTATTTTGTCTACCATGTGCAGATTTTCATCCCACCTATTTTTCCGGAGCCAAAGGTGGAGGACAGTTTTCAGGATTTGCCTAGTTGGGAGGTGACTCATTTTGCATGGCTAATAGCTTGGAGATGGAGGATCCATATGGGAAAGATAGTTCCCATTATATTTCAGATCCCATTCTTCAAAGGGACCTCTAGACATCACTTTGTTATCCTCTTGAGTATCTCAGATGATGATGGCTTGATAGCTGACTTGCATGCTGAGGAGGATCAATGTGGAGGCTTGATTGATGAGATAGCATCACTTCACTTAGAGGAGATCATCATACATGGATGCTACAGGGAGAGGAGGAAAGAAGAATTTAGTCTATCCTTGCACTTGCTTGAGGACAAGCAATCTTTGAGAGGGGAGGACTGTAATATTCCAAAATTTGCAAGCAACAAATTGGAATATTAATTTTTTCTTATATCATCTAGGAGATGAATAAAATGGGTAAAAGGCCCATGAGTAGGAATAAAATCCCTCATAGTGTGAAATGGATCTATGGAGTAGCTTGATTTTTCACCTTCTAATGTGAAAAGGGGCAAATGCATAAGGACAAGGTCAAGTTTGACCAAGTCAACAGCGCTTCCTAAGAGGGTGTAGCTTGCATGAGAAGACAACGCAATTTGAGAGGGAGGAATATTCTTTGTGGAAGAAACCCTAATGTGTGGGGTCTAGGGAAAAGAGACATTCACTTGCATAAAAGGAGGAAGAGGCAGCCATAGTGAGACACCTTTGAGCATTTGATCATTTGTCTGATTAGACTATTTAAAGTCTCCGGATGTTCAGTTTTGTTGCAGTTCTGTTTAGCACGAGGGATTCCTGCTTAGGATTTCCTCTCCTTCTTGAGAGGCCTCTTGAAGGATTTCACTTCATTTTCTCCACATCTAGGCTCAAGGCCAAAGCCACTCTTTTAGTCACTGCATTATTTCTGCTGAAGTATAACATAGTATTGCAAGATGTTGTAGTGGAGGGTTCCATAACTTCATTCCTTGGCTCATCTTTTAGAGGAGGGAGCTCCTAGTCCTCTAGGAGGTCATTAAGGGAATTTTCTGAGCTGATTTCACATCTTTGGCACCAGGCCAAGCATCTCCTATCTCCTACAGCATAGCCTAGTTCCTTCACTGTGTTATTTTAGAGTGCACCTGCAGTGGGGGATTGTACCACTAGTTTGGAGGGTGAGATCTTCAGGGATTGGATCAGCCTTTCACCTGAGAGATCCATTGGATGAGATATATCCATCATTTGTAGAATCATTAGCCATCTTCATCCATTTCCATTTTCCGAGTTGCAGCTTCTAGCCAGCAACTCCGACATTTCTGCAGATTTTCCATTTTCATGTATATTGCAGCCAATCCTTCCAAGGATTGTGTATTATTGTTGTATTAGTGTTTTCAGGGGTTGATAACTTGCTCCCCCATCTTTCTTGAGCCAGATATTTTCATATCATCATATTGTCATTTTTTATGTTGCAATATCTTCTATAAACTGCGTTATTTTAGCCAGGGCTTTTCACATGTAGTGGTGTTCATGCATTGTCTTGTACATGTTCTATTGAGGCTCTCATTGCATAGCTTGAGTGACTGATTCCTCAAAGCATTGTACTCTTTTGCTACTATATTATACACTTGTTGGCTATTTATATCTTCATGTACTCAGGTTTACCATAATAACGTTGTTATTCCATTATATGTTCTTACATATGTTGTAGTCCCTTCATCGGGAAATTTATGAAGACAACTAGGTGTGGGAGATCTGTTTAACCCACCTAGAAGGATTTATTTGGAGCCATCTCTTGGATTTAGGACTTAGATACATTGATATAAGGGATCCAAGTCTTGGTTTCAATTCCTATGGCAGCCATTACTGGAAAATGCATTTTCCAGTCATGCCTTGCTAGCTATTCTAGATTTGGAATATTACATTGGATCCTCCCATACAAGTGGTTTCTCTCTCCAATTATGGTAATTATGGGGCTGCTGCTAATCTTGGGCTGAAATTTTATGACCTCCAAGAGTAGCCCAAGCTACCCCACCAAACAAATAAACAATGAAGTGCCTCCTCCAAAAACTCAAGTTCTTCAATTGGCTCATCCCACATGAAGAAAAGAGATATAGTTTGGCAATCATGGGCTGCCCATTGCTTCCCCTGAAACATGCATCATGTAAAGTAGGGAGAATCATATGCCCAATGGGCATCTCCAATTCATATCCCACTCACCAAACAAATCTCCCCATGAACATAGAAATATCAACAATACATGGAAGCAAAAACCAATAGAAACAAGTTGTGATATGACAACCGGAAAGTGGATCAAGGTCCCACACATGGAACCAGCACAGTGCATCCTTTTCCTGCATCAAATCAAACAATAGCAAGTTCTTTTCCAGCCACTTGTTTGCTGCCACAATCATTTTACAAGATAGAAACATGAAAGTACAAAGTAGTGTCAATGGTGTACACCAAATATCATGTGGCTTCACCCACAAACCACTAATAAGATGGCCAATCTCAATGCTAAAAATGGCTTCAAGTACATCATCATACAATATGCAAGAAGGGATAATCCTTCTTGGTACAACATGCTACTCATATAAAGTAAAGAATTATAAAACATAATGTGGAATTATACATTCTCCAACATGTACTTGGGACCTTGAGCTGAAATGGCTCAACTGGAAATTCACCCTCACCTCCAAAGAGTAGGGAAGTGGCTGTGAAATCCTCTCAATCACCATCCGGGCTATGCATCTCTCCATATGCTGAAATATATCATGCTAGATGCCCTCCCAAATAAGTCCTCATGTGCTGCATGTAGCAGCTTCTCCTTGAGCTTAGAAGCTCTAGTCAAGAAGACTCTACCATAAGAATAGATGACCACATCATCCACCATATATCTATCATCTCCATCAGGGTCATCAAGTATCATGCAAGCACCAATATCCTTGGAGTACTCTACCAAGAGTTGAGACCTCTAATATGGATCAATCCTCCCAAGAGACAACGTTGATGATCTACAATGTGAAGCTCCCCACATGCTGCTGCCTTTTCCTTTAACATCCCTCATGCCAAATTCATCCTCCAAATTGCTACCATGCCCATCATGCAGCTGCTTATGCTAAAAAATAAGTAAGGATCTTTGGAAGTTGGTCTCCCATGAGAATCCCTCATCCAAAAAGAATCTCCCAATCTTGGCCCATGTAAGCATGAGTGGCCTCCATCTACTCCAATGTATGGAGGATCACTTCCTCAAAGGAAGTACCCTTTTCTTCTCCAAATCCATGGAGCAGCTCCCTTGCACCATGAAGGTGCCATCCTCCATCACTGTAGCAACTTCTGTCAGCGCAGTACAGATAGTGAGAGTGGGTGGTGCTGAAAATGGGAGAATGTCTCCCTCCTCCTTGAGACTATCCCAAAATCTCTGCACTGTACTAGACTCCTCCAAAGTCTTCAACTCTTTGGAATCTAAGAGGGGTGAACAAAATGGCAATATGCCTCTCACCAACTCTAGATCTGGTGGCCTCCCAGGTGGAATGCCTCCATGTAGTGAGACATCAATATCAAGAGTAGACTGTATATATGGTTGGGAAACCTTGCCCTTGCCCTCACAACGCAAATCAGTCTACCTCTTCCTTGCATCAACTCTTTGAAATGGATAGGAGTGTATGCTCCTCATCAAATGACCTTCCTCCCTATCTTCTCCTTCCATCTGCAATGCTCCACAATCATGTTGTCCATTGATTGTGCCTTAACCTCCATATGTGAGATCCTGGGGAACTTATTGCAATGCTACAAGAAATCCTCCTCTTGGAGCATGCGCTTCTCCTTCCTATGCATGAGGTACTGTATGTGCTCTAGATGTAATAGCATTGTTTCCCCCATCCTTCTCTCCATCTTCAATATAAATGGGTAGTACTTGCTCAATAAGAGGATCCTCTTTTGAAAAAGGAACCTACATGCCTTCTTGTCCCAAGATATGACACAGAGATTTTGTCTCTATCAAAGTGTTGTGCAATATGTGAGCTTCTCCAACAGTTTTCTAAAGTGTTTTTGAGTTTTTAGGTCCTTCCAACTTATGCAAAAGTTTTATTTGTCTTGGTTTGATTGTTTCATGTTTTTTATAAAACCTTTCTACCAATCTCTTAGTGAAATTTGCAAAAGAAGAAGTATTAACATTCTTCAATGAAAATGACTCAAACATCCACCAAGCATAGGCCTTACCTTCAAAGTGCAGCGCTGCAACTCTGATGGCTTCATGTTCAAAAACTTGATGCTACTGCAAATAAGTGTGTAGCTCCTCCACCCAAGCTCTGGCTGAACATGTTGGTGATCCATCAAAAGTAGATAGAGTAAATCTATCCATGTCATGCTGTCTGCTCCTCTCCACCCTAATCTTGCAAAACTCCTAAAAGGTAATATGATCTCTAAACTTTTCAGTTTGAGATTCATACTCCTGAAGGAAATCACTAAGAGTTTCCCTCTCAGGCATCCCTCCTTTTTCCATCTCTTTGATGATAGATCTTGGCTTTTGACTGCACTGTGCATAATAGGGTGTAGTTGCATGCTCACACCTATCATGTGCCAATCTAGATCTGGCTCTAGAAGCAAACTTCTCTGGAGATTCCATCTCCTCTATCATCTTCTTAAGATCTTCATTGATGCTCTGCATAGATTTTGGAAGAAGATTTGAAAAACTCTCCTCCTTTCTGCCTCCACATAATGGAGTCTTCTTTCTGTTCATCTCTACTTCTCTTGATAGCATCATGGCTGAGTTCGACAGGCTGAGCCAAGACTATGCTCTGATACCACTGTAATTTCCCAAAATGGGAATGCAGTAGTGCATAAGAACAATACTAGAATAGCAAGGTTAAATTAAGTCATAAAATTTGTTGATAAACACATAGCCATAAATTGAATGAAACAATAGCAAAAATAAGCACTTCTACATCCTCCCAAGTGGGGAAAATGCAGCAATTTGACCCCAAAAACGTTATTTATAAATATTTACATTTTAACTGAGAGAAATAACTCTTGTTTCCATTATAATATGGTCGTAGGCCCTCACATACAAAATAGGAGCTGAAACAAATCACTTATGATAAGTTAAAAATACCTCCCAACCTCAAATCAGCTTAAAAGTAACCAAATCCCATGACTTAAGCTATGCAGAATTTACTAAAGAAAATGATAGCATTAATTTCTAAGGTTTTCTATAGAATAATGATAAAACAACATGGATCTATAACTTTATTGAACAATATGCCAAGAAAATGAATATCTGGCCTCCTTATTGCATTATAAAGGTAACCCGAAAAGGGTTTCTTGAAAGTATGAGTACAAAAAGAGCAGATCTGAATATTCAGCTTTGAAAAATGTAGTCTTACTGCAATTTTATAGAAATATAGCTGAATAATACAAAATATGGATGATAATCCCTTCCTCTAGCTTTCTGGGAGAAGGGTTGGCCCTTTCCCTAGGAAACTAGCTCAAAAACAAAGGTCTTAACCCTGCTACTGTAGCTCTATGCAAAATGACACAGTTCCTGCAAGGGACTGCACTGTAGGATATGAGGAATAATTTGGCCAGCTGCCAAGATATGAAATGAGCCCAAAAATCTTCCTAGTTGATCTCTCAAGAGAAGGAAGGCACCCTCTACTGAGAAACAGACCTGGAAGTGGTGTTATCAAACCTCCACTGCAACACCCTGCAACACAAAAATATTCTACTATAGAAATAATGTTGAGGCTGGAGAATGGTGCTTGGCCTCAAGCCTAGATGTGGAGAAATACAGAATAGAGCTCTCCCAAGAGGCCTCTCAAGGGAAGAGGTGGGATTCCCGCTCGGGAACACCCTGTGCTAAACAACACTGCAACCCTGCTAAACAGCAAGAGGAAGCCAATTCTAAATAGACCAAGATCAAATGATCAAATCCAAAGAATGAATAACAAAGGCTCCCATCCGATCCATATATAGCAAGTGAACCTCTTCACATTGGGTCCCATCCATATGTTCCACCAAGCTCATGCAAGTTGTCCTCCACCAAAACTGCACTGTTCATCAAGGAGATTCAATGTACCTAGACAGCTTTGTTGACTTGGTCAAACTTGACTGAATCAACCTGATCCCATCTTTGTTCACACCCAAGGGTGCTCAAATTAGATGCTTATTCTTCCTCCTTTCACATTAGGAGTGTTATTGATCCTTCTAAAGAGGTTAATGGGCCTCCCTACCCATTTATTCACCTACCTAGTGATAAAACAACTCTAATATTCCATTTAGCTTGAAAGCTAAATTTTTGGAATATTACATTAATAGTTTCATTAACAAAATGCGTACCTCTATCACTCATTAACATCTTCGTGCATCCAAACCTGGTCAAAATATGCTCAAAGATGAAGTGCACAGTGGTATTTGTAGTACAATCCTTCACAGCCTTTGCTTCTGCCCATCTGGTTACATAATTAGTTGTAGTAATGATGTAACATGCACATGTCTTATTTCCAGGGGGTTGATGGGCCCTACAAAGTCAATGGCCCATTTTTCGAACGCCTGCAGATCCATCTGTGGTTTCAGGGGTATCTTATCTTTGTGCAATGGTTTCCCTGTCCATTGGCATGCGTCGCAGGCATGACAGTATGTATGGGCATTGCTATGAAATGTGGGCCACCACAATCCCACCCTCAACACCTTCTACGCAGTTGCTTTCCCTGCATAGTGACCTCATTCTACTCCTCCATGGGCTTCAGCTAAGATATCTTGTCTTTCGTATTCTAATACATACCTCTGCAACAACTCATCTGCTCCTAGCTTGTATAATTGACCATCAATTATGGTGAAATCAGTTGCGCAGGCTACCAAATCCTTTTTCTGTTGTACTGAATAATTTGCAGGTGCCATTCCTGCAGTTAAGAAGTGAATGATGTCTTCAAAGTGCTCATCAACCAACTTGATAGCAAAAATTTGTGCATTAGGTCACCCTTCTTCTAGATTAGTCGGTTCTTCCCCACTCTCAATCCGAGACAAATGATCAGGTCTAGCATTCAATCTCCCAGGCTTCACAATTATTTCAAAATCATACTCCAGGAATAGCAGTAACCACCTACAAATATTACCCCCCAACACAGGCTTATTGACCAGGTATTTTAAATTTGAATGATCTATGAACATCTTGAAGTGTCCACCCAATAGATAGTGCCTGTATTTCTGCAGGGCATACACCTTTTCCAATCCTTCTCGCTTTGTAGTAGAATAGTTACGCTCTACACAAGAGAGTTTCCTGCTAGAAAATGCAACCAGGTGATCAATGTCTCCTTCTCCGGGCTACGCTAAGACAACTCCCAGGGCTATCCCTGATGCATCCACATGTACATGAAAGACCTTCCCCCAATCTGGAAATATGAGAATAGGTGCAATGACCATATTTTCCTTTAGTAGCTCAAATATCTTCTGAAACTCCTCATCCCAGAAAAAGGATACATCCTTCTTCAGTAGCTTCTCTATTGGCACAATGATCAGGGCGTACCCTTGACTGAACTTCCTGTAGTAATTGGTGTGCCCTAAGATGGAGCGCAACTATTTCCAGTGGTGGGGGATGTTAATTTGATGATAAATGAAATCTTGGCTAGGTCTACCATCAATCCTTGCTGACATACAATGTGTCCCAACAAAATCCCAAATGGAAAGAAGAATATGCATTTCTTGATGTTTAGCGAAATCTGGTGTTTCCTGCAAGCATCTAGCATCATGTGTAGGTTCGACACATGCTCCTTAAATAATCCAAAAATGTTCCCAATAATCAAAATAGACCTCTAGAAACTTGTGAATGAACTCTTTGAAGACTGCTACGACTACGTGTGAGAAAATGGCAGGGGCATTCTTTAGCCCAAAAGGCATAACAGTGTACTGAAAATATCCCCACTCAGTTGTGAAGGTTGTCTTGTTGCAGTCTTTAGGTGCTATTCTGATATGATGGTACCCTAAAAACCCATCAGTGAATGATTATGCTTCCTGACCTCCCACATTATCCAAAATTTTATTAGAGGATGACGTACGGAAAGGATCATGTACATAGGCATCATTCAACTTGCATAGGTCTACGTAGATTTTTATCCCTCTCTTATTATTTTTCTCCTGGACCACCATGGGGCTGAATGTTGGTACTATTTTATTGCTATCCTTTTCTTCTAAAAATCCATAATTTATCTATCATTTTCCTCCATAAACTCCCCAGAAGTCCATTGAAATTGATTAATGAAGCATTATAATTGTTATTTTACATTAAATTTAATTTATGGGTTTTTATGTTAAAAATTGGAATTTTTCAATAAAATTACGGGATGTAATGACTTCCTGTAATCATTTTATGTTGTGACATGTGGCATGGCAGAAAAATCAAAACAGAAGGCAAGGACGTGATCTAGGATGTACATACATGGTGGAAAATCTATTTAGCATCGAATTTGGAGCTCCTGAATATATGGTCAATGACGGTCAAACTCAGCCTATTCAGCAGAAAAATCAGAACTCATAATGAATGTACTTGATCTTTTGCTTAAGATTAGGAACTCTAAACTGATTCGAACTGTTTTGGAATTAGTTAGGATAAGGGAGGAACGAAAATAATTTTCTTTGGTTGTAAATTTTAATAAATAGGAGGATTTTGATTAGGGATAGGATACTAGTGAAGACATTGAAGAAAGCAGACTTAAGACTGTGAGCGTATTCCAGAACTCTGTTTTGAATGTAATCTATTCTCAGAATTTAATGAAAGGCAGAATTTCGTCAATTACAGTGTTTATGAGTTAACGGTCTTATCATTTGAAGTTTATCAAAGTGTGCCATCAGAGCGTGGAAGGGCCCTACGTGAGGATTGGTACACTTTCTTTTATGTTTTATGTTTCATAGAATTTAGTATTCAGATCTGAACAGCGTTTTATTCCATTTCATTGCTTGTAAGTTCATTCATTTAATTAGAAGTTCTTGAGATTGTTATTTTATGATTCATAGTAGTAGCTTGAAAATTCAATTGCAAAATTATTGAACAAGTCCTTGTAAAAGGTTTAATCGAGCATTGAATTTCAAAACATTTCTATGAACTCTGTTTTCATGAATTTGATTTTTTAGTATGTTTAGTGTGTTATCTTAAAAGAGTTTTTGTGAAACATATCTTCGTAAGAGGATTGAAATCTCAGACTAGTAACACTCTGTTTTTAGATCAGTAGATTAAATTTGATGATATAAGTGTTTAAATTATGAAAAGGAAACATATCTTAATCTCTTGTAAAGGAGTGCTGGAGCCTGTCATAATTAGACATTTATTCAGACAGGTTAGATTCTTTTAGGTCTATAAATATTAGACGTGTGCCTCTAAGTTTACCTACCTTGGTCGATATTAAATTTAGTCTAATCTAGAACCCTGGACTGGTCTCTACATTTTGGCGTCGTTGCTGGGGAGGCGCGACTAGAGGATTTCTAAAAAAAACAAAAACAAAAACAAACAAAAACATAGATTTAATTTTAATTCATCATTTTAGAAGTCATGTTTACTTATGTCTAGACCTAGAGATGATAAAGGAAGATTCATAAAAACCCCCCATCCAAAAACTAATCCACCACTAGGAGCAGACCCTTCAGGAAAAATTGAACACACAACACCAGCTGGGAAAGTCACCATACAAGAATTAGAGGATAAACAAAAATCAGGGAAAAGACTTACACTTATTGAGCGACAAATCCTATTGGCATACGAAGCAAAGAAGAAAAATCTCCCTGAATCCTCTATACAAAGAGAAAGTAGCAAAACAACTCAACAATCTCTCCTTGAAACTACCAATTTTGAAAAATCTCAAGAAAGAGAAAAATCACTAGAACAACTTCTCTTTGAAACAAGTGACACTGAACAAGAACTTAAAACAACAGAGGAACCTATCAAAATGGCTGAGGAAGGAGGAGGATCAGCAAGAGGTCCTACTCATGAACAACTTAGAGAATATGAGAGACAGCAGGAGGAAAGAAGAAGACAGAGAGAGGCTGAATTGAAACAAAAACAAGACCAAGATCAAAGAGAGGAGGAAGAGTCAACCTTTAAATTTTCTATTCAAGAACCAGGAAAAAATCATGATGAGGAAATCAAAATGAAAAACATACCTCCATCTGTGTTACCAAATTTTTATGGCATGGCTTCGGAAGATCCAGATTCATTCTTGTTTGAATTTGACATAGTATGTCGAACATATGGTTACACAGATGATGCCCATAGGCTTAGAATCTTCCCAGCAACATTAAAAGCATCAGCATTAAGATGGTTCATGGGACTTGGTGAACATGCAATAACGGATTGGGATGGCATGCGAAAAATATTCCTAAAGAAATACCAACCTTATTGTAGATCGAAAGATTCTAAAGATGATATCTTCAGAATGAATCAACAAGAGGATGAAAGTTTAGAGGAGTATTTGGAACGATTTGTTTACAATTTACAAAAATCAAAACATAGAACCATGTCTCTTGATCTGATTCGAACAATATTTTTGAAGGGAATTCGAGAGGAATACTTAGATGATCTTAATTTGATGGGCAAAGGTGATATTTCCACTTTAACTTTCGAAGAAATTGCTGATTTATGTGAAAATTATTCCAGGAGTAAAGCCAGAAATGGAAAAAGAGCTATGTCATCCAAAGCCACAAAATCTGCTTCAGCAAGTGTCACAAGGGCTGAAATAGGAAATTTATTAGAGGAATTCAAAACAGATCTATTAAGTACCTTAGGAAATCAAATTGACACTCTAAAAGAAAAGAAAAGACAGGAAGAGGAAGATCAATTAATGGCTGTCTTTTGTCCAAAATGCCGGAAGAAACATGCTTTGAAAGACTGCCCTTTAGAAAACATTCAAGTTTGTGCCTTCTGTACTGAAAATCATGATATATTTCATTGCTCTAAAATCAAGATTTTGCATAATTGTAACATGGAAGCCAATGCAGATATGGAGAATGTGTATTTCATGGGCGCTAAGAGACCATGGCAGCCAAGACCTCCACCTCCAGGTATGTTTCCGAACCAGAATTTGCAATTTCCTGCACAAGATCAGATGTATGTTCAGAATTCTTGGAATGTACCCATGCCATGGCAACACCAAAATTATCCACAACAACAATGGAAACCATTTCAACAATACTCTCAACAATACCAACCATTTCCTCAACCATACCAACAATATTTTCAGCCATATTCGCAATATCCTCAAACATATCAACAATATACTCACCAGCAAGTTGTCCATCAACCCCAAAACACGCAACAAGCATTTCCTGCTCCTCCACCAATAAATCCACCTCAATTACAACTTCCATCTAACCAACCTCCTAGACCCACTCAGATTCCTGCTCAACCTGTACCAAACCCTAATAATAGAGCAGATAGACCAGCTTACAGTGTAGATGAGGGACCATCATATCCCACATTACCTTTACAAAATATCGAGCTAAGGTCTGGTAAGGTAATTCAAAAAGAACCTCCAATGGCTGAAAAACAAGAAGAAAACAAAGACAATGAAAATGAAACACCAACACAAAAGAAACAAAATGATGACATCAAAAATAAACAAATGCAACCGTTACATCCACCACCTTTTCCAGAAAGATTGGTCCAAGCAAAACTTCCCATGTCTATACCACAGTTTGATGTTTTAGATGAGCTACAAAATGTCTATATAAAAATTCCATTACTTCAAGCCATAAAAGACATTCCGATATATACTAAAGCAATCAAAGAACTATGCCTCAAGAAGCCTACCAGGAAAAGAGTTGATCAACAAACTATTCATGTTATTGGACATTTAGTTGGCCTTATGACAAACACCATTTCAATGGAAAAGTATGTTGATCCTGGTATTCCCAGAGTCACTACAAACATTAACAACATACATATTCCAAACACCTTAATTGACCTTGGGGCTGCAATAAATGTGATGACTCTTGAAACAATGAAAACACTCCAGCTGACAAACTTGCAATACACATCAATTATTCTAGAACTAGCTGATAGGTCTAAAGTGATACTTGAAGGGATTTTGGAGGACATAATTGTTTCACTGGACTCTTGGGAGTATCCAGTGGACTTTTTAGTTCTTCAGCCAAATTCTAATTTAGGAGGACACCCTATCATCCTTGGTAGACCATGGTTAGCAACTGCTGATGCATTCATAGGATGTAGATCGGGTAATATGATTATTTCACGAGGAACTGAAAGAAAACAACTCACACTGTACCCATCAGCACAATCACCAGCAGTAGCAGACAATTTATGGCTTGATGACAAATACAATGATAAGGAAGAAGTTCAATCTATTTTCAGCATCAATCAAATATACGATTTTCATGAAGATAATAATGATGATTTGATAGAATTGTTCCTTTCTCAACCTGATATGTCTGAAGAATTAAGAAATGAACAATACCATGCTGCAGATGAACTTTTAGCACAGATTTTTCAAGAAATATGTACCATCCATTCTTTGCAAACATCATTTGAAAACATTTTCCCATACAATCTATCACAAACACTCAGAGCAAGATCATAGAAATTAGTCCAGGAAAAACATTGAATATTAGCACTCACCTAGACTCAACTCAGGAGGAAAAATTGATTCAATTATTGAGGAAGTATCAAAAATCATTTGCTTGGGACTACACCGATATGCACGAAATTCACCCTGAAACATGCACTCACCATATTTACACAGACAATAACATAAAACCAGTGAGGCAACCACAGAGAAGAATGAATCCCATTCTTCAAGATATTGTTAGAGATGAATTACAAAAAATTTTGAAAGTCAATTTTATCTATCCTATCTCTGACAGTCAGTTGGTATCCCCATTGGTAGTAGTGCCCAAGAAAAATGGCAAGTGGAGAATTTGTGTTGATTACAGGCAATTGAACAAAGAAACCCTCAAAGATTATTTTCCACTACCATTTATTGACCAAGTGCTAGACACATTAGCTGGGAAATCATCATTCTCTTTTCTTGATGGTTTCAGTGGCTATAACCAGATCAGGATAGCCTTAGAGGACCAGGACAAAACCACTTTTACTTGTCCCTGGGGCACCTATGCCTATAATGTTTTACCATTTGGACTTTGCAATGCTCCAGCTACATTTCAGAGAGCTATATTAGCTATTTTTGCTGATTTAGTTCATGAGTGTGTTGAAGTTTATATGGATGATTTTTCAGTGTATGGTAATTCATTTGAGCATTCATTAGAAAATCTTGAAAAAGTTCTGAAGAGATGTATTGAAGCTAATCTGTCCCTCAGCAATGAAAAGTGTTTTATGATGTTAAATGAAGGGATAGTACTGGGTCACTATATTTCTTCTCAAGGCATTAAATTTGATCCATCAAAAATCCATATCATTGTCAATTTGCCAATTCCAAAGAATCAAAAAGAGGTAAGAAGTTTTCTTGGGTATGCAAGCTATTATAGAAGGTTTATTGAACATTTTAGTAAAATAGCTCTACCTCTGTTTAAACTTCTAGCAAAAGATACACCTTTCAACTAGAATGAAAATTGTCAGACAGCTTTTGAAACACTCAAAGAAAAGTTATCAACCACACCAGTCTTAAAAGGACCTAACTGGACCCTACCATTTCACATCTTTTCAGATGCATCTGATACTGCAGTAGGTGCTTCATTAGGCCAAAAAGAAGAGTCTTTCAATTATGCTATCTATTTTATCAGCAAAAATCTAACACCTGCAGAATTAAACTACACAGTCACTGAAAAAGAAATGCTTGCAATCATACATGCTGTGAATAAATTCTGACATTATATAACTGGTTATGAGGTTTTTGTACATACTGACCACTCTGCCATTAAGCATTTAATGAATAAACCAATCACTAATGGCAGAGTTACCAGATGGTTGTTATTATTGCATGAATTTAATATTACAGTGTTAGATAGACCAGGTAAGGAAAATCAGGTAGCAGATTTTCTTTCTAGACTGCAAAATTCAGGTGAGATTGTTCCGATTGAAGATTCTTTCCCAGATGAAAATTTATTTGCAATTTCAATAGTGAATCCTTGGTATGCTGACTTAGCTAATTATTTGTCCACAGGAAAAACACCTCCATATTTTACTTGAAAAGAAAAGAAGAGGTTGATCAAACAAAGTGCTAGATATTCATGGGTTAATGGAGATTTATTTTACACCGGTTATGATATGATTATTAGACGATGTGCAAGAAATGATGAAATAATTGATATTTTAAAATCTTTTCATGATGAACCGTGTGGTGGGCATTTTGCAGCAAAAAGGACAGCATTCAAGATTCTCAGTCTTGGATATTATTGGCCATCTATTTTTAAGGATTCCAAGAAGTATGTGAAAAGTTGTGACATCTGTCAAAGAATGGGCAGACCAACCGCTATAGATGAAATGCCACTTCAGCCTCAAGTACATTTAGAGCCATTTGAAAAATGGGCTCTAGATTTTGTAGGACCCATCAATCCAACTTCAAAAGGCAAAAAGTACATCTTAGTATGTACTGATTATGTGACAAAATGGGTTGAAGCAAAAGCACTAGTCCGGGCGACTGAACAAACAGTGGTAAACTTCCTTTTTGAAGAAATTTTTGTAAGGTATGGAGTACCAAGGGAGATAGTGACAGATCAAGGTACTCAGTTCACTTCAAAGCTGGTCCAAGACATCACAGAGAAATATAAGATCAAGCACAGGAAGATTACACCTTACCATCCACAGGCCAATGGCCAGGTGGAATCTACAAATAAAACATTGGAAGGAATAAGACAGTAGCAATGAACATAAAGAATTGGGAAGAGAAGCTCAAAGATGCACTCTGGGCTTACAGAATCACATGGAAAAACACTACAGGATTTACACCATATCAGTTGGTGTATGGAAAAGAGGTAATGCTTCCTATTGAATTTCAAATACATACTTACAAGATGGCTGCAGATTTAGGAATTGATCTCAATGAAGCACAAAAAGAGAGAATTATGCAATTGAACCAGTTGGATGAAATGAGATAGCAAGCAGAAGAGAGAGCAATCTTAATGCAGAAACAAAGGAAGCAGTGGCATGATGCACACATTAAGAAGAAGCAATTCAAAGAAGGAGACTGGGCTTTACTCTTTGAATCTAAATTTAGAGATCATAAAGCCAAATTTACAACACATTAGATGGGTCCATATGAAATAGTTAAAGTCTATGAAAATGGATCAATCAAGCTTACTACAATTGATGGAGAAGGCAACACCTTTATTGTCAATGGACACAGGCTGAAACTCTATCATAAGCCCATCAGCAAGGAAGATTTTATTCAAACTGTATCTCAACAAAAGGAGGTTGAGATATTACAACCTTCAGCTATGATATCTCTACCTTAATCATTTCAATTTCTTTTAAAAATAAATAAAAATAAATAATAATAAATAATAATAATAAAAAAAATAATGGTTTAGATGTGAAACTAGACTCTGGCACATTCTAAACCCAAATTCTTACTTGAAAACCAATATTTGTCTGGTAATAATTCCTTCTTCTACTTGTTTACTGCTTTTCATCAATTAAATAATGACTTGAGGACAAGTCAAAGATTTCGTGGGGGAGAAGAAACACTGGTTTTTCTTTTCCTATTTCATCTCCTCATTTTTAATCTTCAAGGAATTTGTTTTAGTTATTCAGTATTTCAATAAAAGAGCTGCTTTTGTTCTAATTAGAGGGACCTGTTTAAGCAATGAGATATGCAGTGGGACCTGTTCAGAAGACTATGTCAACATTACCAATATGCAGTGGGACCTGTTCAAAAAGACTATGTCAACACTACCAATATCAGAGGGACCTGTTAAAGACTGCATTAAAGATACATCAGGCTACTTCAACAAAGTTTTCAAAGGTTGCTTATCATCAGAATTCTAAGGCTACATCAACACCAAGGATAAAAGAAGCTTCACAAACATGGTTCTTCATATTTTAAAGGGACCTGTTATATTCAATTTCAGAGGGACCTGTTATATTCAATTGCAGATAAACATGGTTCTTCAGATTTTAAAGGGACTTGTTTTATTCAATTTCATTTCAAAGGGACCTATTTTGAAAAATAAAGATCATTCATACCTGTACAAACAGATCAGTCACACCTGTGCAAGCCAAATCAGCATTCTGTCAGCCAACAAGCGTAAAGTATTGTTGAAATTTTCATTTTTTTTAACATTTAAAATTCTTAAATTATTTTAGTGTTCAAAAATGATAATTATTATTGCTTGTTATCAATTTCAAAAATCCTTATATCCATAACCTTTGTAATATTTCCTATTCCTTCTGCCTATTTCTAAATGATCATTTCCATTCATACCTTAGCCTATTTTTATTTCCTATTCCTACTACGCTCTTCAAGCCTTTTCATAAACCGCTCTTCAAAAACTCATCATTTTTAAATCTGACCTCTGTCAATAAAAGTACCAACAAGTAGTGGTCTTAATAGACACTCAATGAAGAGTCCGCTCAATAGAAAGACATTTGTAAAACGCATGATTGCATTCATTTCGACTGATGGAGTTACAAAAACAATGCTCTGACCCAAATTTGCTTATGGAATGTATCTGTTATCATCACACGATTTTTATCATGATTATGCTTCTATAAATCAGTACTGCTCCTTTGTATTCATGATTTGAATGCGCCGTCCGACCTATGATAGTAAGACTATGTTCTCTGCGTTATCATATGACATCAAGAAAAATGAAGGTCGGCTGTTGAATTTTTATTTCTCTGAGTTCATAAAGTTAGTTAAAGAGTTAATTTTCAGACTCTAAGTTTCTTAAGGAGGGCCGAGATAGCAGGTGCTAAAAAAAAAGAAAATATAGCAGACAGGCTTATCCAGAGTTTTTCTTTACTTCCGCCCAAAATCTGAGGAAACAACTCAGGCAATTGAAGAAGTCAGCTCAGAAAATTGAGGACGTTAACCAGGTCAGCTCAGTGGAATGCAGGAAAAGAGGTAACAAGTTGAAAACCCTGATTGAATTTTTTAGCATAAAAAAAAAAGGGTTAGAACAGAGATTTTTTTTTAAATGACCAATAGAGCAGAGCCCGAAAATTTTGATAGTTCAGAGTATCATGAATACTGTGTCAAGATTTTAGAGGAAAAACACCGGTTGCCTTTTCTACAGAAATTTAATGGAAATAATGAAGAGTTTACGAAGAAATTTGCATTTTCCTTCAATGGAGAGAAAGCTTTAGTAGGAAATGTCTCTTTTAGAATTTCAGAGGATATAATAGCACAAACATTGGAAATCAGTCCTGAAGGGGAAAAGTATTTCAAAACCAAGCAATTTAGGGAAAAATCATGGACTCAGTTTATGTCCATGTCAAGGGTTTCTTCTGTTAACTGGAAAAAGGGTGTTCCTAGAAGCTGGTTAATTCACCCATGGGATGAGATGGTATACATTATTCAAAAATTTGTTACATGTGAAGGACGTTATAGTATAGTATACCTATATCACATAAAACTTCTGTTGCACTTGAAAGGCCAATGCACTATCATTCTGCCCTATTTTCTCTTACCAAGTCTGACTAAAATGTCGAAGACCATTCAGAAACACAAAGGTAATGAAGATAGGAGTTTATATCATTTTGGTTTGATCAAAATACTAATTGAATCTGAGTTGCAGAGGAGAGGAAAAACATGGAAAGAATTTTTAATTGACAATCAAATCAAAGTTAGAGAAGAAGAATAGGAGAAGCAAGGAAGCACAGAATTGATGATTGATATTGATGAAGAAACCCCTGAGCTTAAGTCAAGAAATGTTCCTCAACCGAGCAGTAGTGTAAGGACAAGAAGGCAGAGGCAAGAAACTGCCAAGAGAATTGAAAAAGATAAAATCTTCACTACTTATAAGAGAAGATCAAGGAGAATGAAAAGGAGTCAAACACAAGATGATCAACCAGAGCAGAATGCAAGTACACCAATGGAAATTGAAAGTAGTGCTAATTCACAGTCAGAACAAGAAGTAGAGATGGAAACTGAAAGAAATAAGAAAGAAAAGGAAGAACCAGTACCTACAAATAAGAAGCAGAAAAGGTTAGAGAAACAGATTGAAAAGATGAAAGAGGAATTGATGGAAGAAAACATGTTAGAGAAGGTCATAAAGAAGGACAATGAAATGTTGAGAGCTCAGAGCAAGAAGATACAGCAGAAAAATGAGAAACTGAAGAAGAAAGTCAAAGAACTTAAGACTGATCAAACTAAAATATGCAATTGGGCAACAAAATGGTACACTCAGAAAAAAATTCTCAAGGAAAAATATAAGAATATGAAACATCAGTCCCAAGTTCAGAAGAATGCCAGAGTTTAGAAGAATGTGGCTGTATTGTTACAAGCAGCAGAGGCACAAGCAGAAACAGAATTTAAAGGGAGCACATCAGGATTAGCATGAGGACATGCTAAATCATTGAGTTTGGGGGAGATGTTGGTACTATTTTATTGCTATCTTTTTCTTCTAAAAATCCATCATTTATCTATCATTTTCCTCCATAAACTCCCCATAAGTCCATTGAAATTGATTAATGAAGCATTATAATTGTTATTTTACATTAAATTTAATTTATGGGTTTTTATGCGAAAAATTGGAATTTTTCAACAAAATTACGGGATGTAATGACTTCCTGTAATCAGTTTATGTTGTGACATGTGGCATGGCAGAAAAATCGAAACAGAAGGCAAGGACGTGATCTAGGATGTACATACATGGTGGAAAATCTATTTAGCATCGAATTTGGAGCTCCTGAATATATGGTCAATGACGGTCAAACTCAGCCTATTCAGCAGAAAAATCAGAAGTCATAATGAATGTACTTGATCTTTTTCTTAAGATTAGGAACTCTAAACTGATTTGAACTATTTTGGAATCAGTTAGGATAACGGAGGAATGAAAATAGTTTTCTTTGGTTGTAAATTTTAATAAATAGGAGGATTTTGATTAGGGATAGGATACTAGTGAAGACATTGAAGAAAGCAGACTTAAGACTGTGAGCGTATTCCATAACTCTGTTTTGAATGTAATCTATTCTCAGAATTTAATGAAAGGCAGAATTTCATCAATTATAGTGTTTATGAGTTAACAGTCTTATCATTTGAAGTTTATCAAAGTGTGCCATCAGAGCGTGGAAGGGCCCTACGTGAGGATTGGTACACTTTCTTTTATGTTTTATGTTTCATAGAATTTAGTATTTAGATCTGAACAGCGTTTTATTCCATTTCATTGCTTGTAAGTTCATTCATTTAATTAGAAGTTCTTGAGATTGTTATTTTATGATTCATAGTAGTAGCTTGAAAATTCAATTGCAAAATTATTGAACAAGTCCTTGTAAAAGGTTTAATCGAGCATTGAATTTCAAAACATTTCTATGAACTCTGTTTTCATGAATTTGATTTTTTAGTATGTTTAGTGTGTTATCTTAAAAGAGTTTTTGTGAAACATATCTTCGTAAGAGGATTGAAAGCTCAAACTAGTAACACTCTGTTTTTAGATCAGTAGATTAAATTTGATGATATAAGTGTTTAAATTCTGAAAAGGAAACATATCTTAATCTCTTGTAAAGGAGTGCTGGAGGCTGTCATAATTAGACATTTATTCAGACAGATTAGATTCTTTTAGGTCTATAAATATTAGACGTGTGCCTCTAAGTTTACCTACCTTGGTCGATATTAAATTTAGTCTAATCTAGAACCCTGGATTGGTCTCTACACTGACCCAATCCAATTGTTCTACCCACTCAATGATTCCTGCGGCCAACATCTTATCTATTTCCTCCTTGACTTTCTATTTATATTTAGGGTTTAGCCAATAGGGCCATTGTTTGACAGGGCATGCATTCGGCTTCAAGGTGATTCTCAAAATAGACCTCCAGAAACACATGAATGAACTCTTTGAAGGCTGCTACGACTACACGTGAGAAAATTACAGGGGCATTCTTCATCCCAAAAGGAATAAAAATGTACTGAAAATATCCCCACTCAGTCGTGAAGTTTGTCTTGTTGCGGTCTTCACGTGCTATTCTGATATGATGGTACCCTAAAAACCCATCAGTGAATTATTATGCTTCCTGACCTCCCACATTATCCAAAATGTTATCAAATAATGACGTAGGGAAAGGATCATGTACGCAGGCATCATTCAACTTGCGCATGTCTACGCAGATTTTTATCTCTCCCTTAGTCTTTTTCTCCTAGACCACCATAGAGCTGACCTAATACGATTGTTCGACCGTCTCAATGATGCCTGCAACCAACATCTTATCTATTCCCTCCTTGAATTTCTATTTATATTTAGGGTTTAGTCGATAGGGCCATTGTTTGACAGGGCACGCATCCAGCTTCAAGGTGATCCTTATAACTCCCATATCCCTGACAATCCCTTTTAGCTCAGAGAAATTTGTACAAAAAAAGTCCTGATATTCAGTCAGCAACTCTGCGATATTTCCAACCATATCTTCATCCCAGTAATCCCCAATTTTGGCCTTCTTGGGCTGCTTCTCTGTTCCAATGTTGACTTCCTTCAACTTTAATGGCTTGGTCACATCTACTACCTGTAATAGCGGTCCTGCAACTACGCGCTCTCCTTCTGAGTCTGGGAGAGTGATATTTCTAGGGTCCTCATCGCAATCTTCTATTGATAAGTTATGAGAATTGACAATATCTTGCATCTTCACATCCCAAGCTGGCGCAGTACATTCTTTCCTAGATAAGGACTCATCAAAGACCAGAGCATCTATATCTTACAGGGCTTCATCCAATTTTTTTGTTCCTCCAACTAACCCAAACGTCACCAGGAAATCCTCTGTCATTGTACCCCAGTGGTGGGTGCACTGGTGTAATTCTGCATCTAAATACTAGGTAACAGGGATTGGTCCCAAAGCATGAATAAACATTTGGACCCATTCATTCAGGGTTTTTTCATTTCAGACCTCCATCCACATAGCTAGGTTCTTGCGTGGGTCCCCACGGCCAGAAAAGAGTTCCATGGGTGGTTTAACTGGAGATTCAAATCGTAGAATCATCATTTTTTGGCATTCCTCCCAGACTTGGAAAGCCACCTTATGAGTTTCCCACCACCGTGCAGGGGTTGTGTGCATAGCCAAGTCGAGTGCCCAAAACCTCTGTTCTTCAGGGACATCAACTTTGAATGCTTTATTAAAGTCCTTAACACTACCAGAACCATCAAAGTAGGGCAGTTCTCTTACCTCCAAGGAGATGCATCAAAAGCTCTTTGTGATCTTAAGGCACCGTAGAACAGATATGTCATGCAACCAGTTCTGCCAATTTTCTATTTCACCATTTGAGTCTAAGAGACATTCGTTGTCCTTCTCGCAACACAACATGCCATTAGCCATAGGGTTGATCCAATCATCATCCCGAGCAGTCATTTTGTAAATGTGATCACCATCCTCCTCCTCGTGCACCGACTTTGTATATCATTCACCTTTTTCTGGATCTAGGGGGACTATTACCTGCATACCCTCATTCTCAAAGATCATACTTCTTCTATTCATATTGATGATACCCCCCATGTCAATGCCCCAATATAGACCTAAGAGTATAGGATAAGGGTCTGCATGATCCACAATCTAGATTACTTCAAAATTTGCATAGACTTTAACTCCTGCAATGTCTACCACAACCTTCCGCAACTTGCCTAGTGGAATGATCTTCTACTGGTTAGCCATTCGTAATTGAATAGTGGACCACTCCAGCTTGGGTTATCCCATCCTTTGTCAGGTTTTCTTGGGTAGGACATTGGCATCCTATCCTAAATCGAGGATGACTTGATCCATTTTGTAATCTCCAATCTACGCAGTCATATGCATTTACCGACCAGTCCTTCTTTTATTTTTATACAACTTGCTCATAGTTCTAACCTCCGTTTGCGCGGCGAAATTTTCTATGCAGTTGTCTATTAATGCTTAGAGACTTTCCACCGCCTTTTCATTGTGCAACAACTTCATACATGCCTGAAGGAATGGCTTAACCACTTCATCTGCTTTAGGATCTACTGAAGTCCTCGCGGTAGACGCTCTTCGTTGGTAATCTCCTTCCGAGCTTCAATGAAGGTTTCTCTCTCCTTTTTCAGATCTAGGCTTTCCTTTTTCTCAGCGGATTTCCTGCTCAATGGTTCAGCTGCGACCTTTTCCTCAACTCCTCCAGTGGCAATGCCACTGTGCATAATCACATTGATGCTTGGCCCATCGTCCTGTGGTTCTACTTTAACCCGTTGTACATTCTTTGTGGGTGACTGCTATTTCTCCTACATCCTTGCTATCAAAACTGAACAGTCTTCAATGACATGGTCGAACTGCCTGCAATATCTGCAATATTGGCACGCAGGGTTCAGGCAGTCTCTTGCATAAAGTCCCACATCCCCATAGTTGTAGAAAATTAGTTGCCCTCGTCCTTGACCTGTACTTCCTACTCTCCCTCCTCCCCATCCTCTTACAGGGGATCCTCCCCGGCTCGAGGGAGATAATGGTGATGAAGGGTTAGCCTGTACCCTCTATAGGTTTCCCCTATCTACCATCAGGTCCAGTGTTTGACAATTATGCTTATCATGACCCACGAATGAGTGAAATATACACCACTGTTGCTTTAGTTCTGGGACATAAGCACCTAATCATGGGAAATGATCTGTATCATGTCGTCCTGCTACCCGGCAGTCGGCGCACCACATTGTGGGGTACTTGGTCCAACCATATCTCTAGGTCGCATTGGACTTGGTCCCCCAGCCTGCATATAGTCTAATAGTAGAGGGAACTAGTCTTTAGTGTGGCCTAATACCCTGCAATGTATGCACCATACATCTACGCTAGACTCTTTTCCTCGATCCCATCTTAGATTCTGAATTTCCAAGCGCATTTCTTCCAACTGGTTTTGGATCTATAGTGCCAAAAATTGAGCATCGTCCCTTGGCGTAGCTTCCAGTTTCATGGTGATCTCCAAATTTTCTTCCTACGAATCAATATTTTGTTGACCCATAGGTCCACGCAGATGTGGTAATAGCATGGCGATGAAACATTACTTATGTTTTTTATCCTCATAGAAAAATCCTCCATCACTGATGACTTTCTTCAGTCATTGGTCAGCTTCCCAAACAAACTCTATAGTTCCTTGCTTAATATCTTTCAGCTCTACGACACCTTGAGCATAGGAATTAGGCTTCTGGAACTGCTACTTCAAGGCATCCTTAGTATCCTGTATCGTGGGATTAGCGAGCTGACCAATATATCCCATGAACCAGTCCAGAGCCCTTCCTTCAAAGGCTATGGATAGTTGCACTCGCTTGACATCATCATTATTAATATTCTGTGTAGTCCATACCGACTCTACTACGAACCAGAATCAATCCATATCCTCATCCCCTGTACCCTTAAAGGTGGGTAACTTCATGTATGCAGCCATATCGTCTGTAGGTGGTGGCAGAGGCGGGGTATGAGAATTCTTATCCTTGCGTGAGTTTGATTATGGTCTAGCCGACAAACTGGTCTCTACGTGCACAACCCCACCATCGTTGAAGTCAAGTGAATCCCTTAGAGGACTGGATACTAATCTATCCCCTTCTTTATTAACCAGGTATTATTTACCACTTCTCGTCATGTTGCCACTATGGTCAGAGGTCATTCACTCAATGTGACTGCACAGGACACCCTTTTAACATAATACTGTCTTAATCACGAGCGGCAATGTTTGCAATAACTTACCTTTAAATCCTTTGAAAAACCTTCACTTTGCTTTAGAATAGGACACAGACTAATCGACTACAAACTCAGTTACAAATCCTCCCAAAACACTATCCACCAAATTATCTACAGTCTGGGTGATCTTATTATCAACCTTATCCAACGGTTGAATGAATTCAGGGGTCCACTGTGTGACCTGATCATCTTTCCAATAGATTTGGACTCCGCCAACCTTGCCAACCATTCATGTAGTTCGTGAGTGAAGGTTATGAATAAAATTTCATGCACTTCTGTAAAAATTTACCTGTTCTTCCACTCTTCAGAATTCAGCTTCTTACTTATATTCTCTTTTAAGGCAAACTCCTAAATCTTCTTTTCAAACCAATCCTCAATTTCAGGCTTCAATGGCTACCAATGAGACCATGGAATTACTCAATCTCTCTCTTAAAATGTTCCTAGTCTCAGCAACAAAACCATTTGTTGGCTTGAGGGGTCTTGACCCAGGTTCGGTTTTAAGGTTTGCCAACAAACCCCTGTACTACTGGCCCTTTCGGCAATGGCCTGCTTACGCAGGTCAATGTCTCACCTGAAGTAGTATGGGAGGGTGCTAGAACCATGTTTCCACATGCTGAGAGAGATAAAGTTAATTGAAGTGGGTCCTTTCAGGTCTAACGGACCTACGTTGGAGAATCTCTAACACAAAAACCCTTAACAGTATATCGGCGGAATATCTTCAACAAAGCTTATAAATCATTAGATAGCATGTTAACAGAAGAAAAGTAATTAAATCTAACTAGATCTATGCATTCGTCCCCTTTTACACTATCGCATCCATGTGTGCATCAATAAATCATCAGTATTCAGAAAATAGATATAAATTTAGAAATAACGTAGAGCGCAACCAATAACCACAACATAGAAGTACTCAAATTATCACAAAACAATCTTCTCATTCATTAATATTCAGATCCAACTTACAGACTCTATTTACCAGCCCGCGCACACATCCACTGGGGTCTACACATATCAGGATTCAGGGTCTCTGTGCACATAGCTAGCAGGAGCCCTTACCCAAACAATCGACACAAAATATCCATAGATTTGTATCCAGGCTTAATCCAAAACTTAGCGTCTTCCTAGACTCGATTTATCCATCTATTTATAACATATTAGCCTGCGCTACTCTATGGTCTGCAAACCATGGCTTTTAGACTCTTGGTATACCCTTTGACCCATTACAATTCATTGGGGGCTTTTACCCACCCTAGAGCCCCTATGCTAGACTAAATATTCCAAAATATTACAAAACTATAACAAAATGCGGTTAGGGGACCTCGCTCCAACACATACCTTCCTTTGCAGCTGAATTATCTCTATGTGAAGGAGTGCTTACATCTTGAACTCATCCAATCCATTTAATTGCATCAACCTCTTTTTTTGGGCATTTTATATATCTATTTCTAACTCAACTTCCATCCTTAAGGTGTTGAATTCAAATTCGACAGAAAGCAGAGCTTTCTTTCCATAGACTAGGTCATAAGGAGTGAATTTTGTTTTTGTTTTCCAAATAGTGTTGTAGGCCCAAGTGGCTTCTACCAGTCTGTTCGCCCAATCTTTGCTACTGCTACTCACAACCTTGGTGAGGATAATCTCTAAGGCTATGTTGGTCACTTCCACTTGGCAATTCGCTCGAGGGTGGTAGGCAGTAGAATTCTTATGCTTTATCTTGTGCCTCCTCAGAATAGTCTCAATGAGATGAGATATGAATTGTTCCCCCTAATCAATGACTACTTCTCTAGGGTATCCAAATTTGTAAAACACATTCTCCCACAAAAATTCTGCTACTTTCTCCTTGGTTGCTACCTTCACAACTTTTGTTTCAACCTACTTTGTCAGGTAGTCAGTGCAGATTATGATATACTTTTTCTGTCCACATGGTGGATCAATAGGTCCAATGAAGACCATTCCACATTTTTCAAATGGCTCAAGATCCACTTGAGGGTGTAAAGGCATCTCATCCCTTTGTGTAGGTGTCCACATCCTTTGGCACTCATCACACCTGCTAGTGTATCTTTTGGAATCCTGTTGAAGGGTAGGCCAATAATATCCTGCCTGCAAAAATTTGAAGGCAACAGAGAGGATATCAAAAACTATCGTGACATGAGGAGAGGATATCAAAAAATTCTTCCTCCCTCACACATCTTCTGAGAATTTGGCCAGGGCATAGCTTGAAGAGATTTCCCCCAATCCATGTGAAAGGGGCGTTTTTTCTGATGATCTTGATTTTATCCTTGAATGAGATATTATCAGGGAACTTTCCAGCAACCAAGTAGTTAGCTATGTCAGCGAACCATGGCGAGAGTGCTGATATAGTGAAGATATTTTCATCCGGCAGCTGGTCATCCACCATTCCTTCTTCATCTATAGATAGAGCTAACCTGGATAAAAAAATTGAAACAACATTCTCCTTTCCAGGTTTATCAAGGATGGTTAGTTCAAACTGTTGTAATAGTAACAACCATCTAATTATCCTGGCATTAACATCTCGTCTGTTCATTAAATATTTGATGGATACATGGTCAGTGTGTACAAAGGTCTGATGCCCAATGACATAATGTCTGAATTTGTTTAAAGCATGGAAAATGGCTAACATCTCCTTATTTGTGACAGTATAATTGAGTTCAGCCTTAGACAAGTTCTTACTGATGAAATAGATTGCATAAGGTAATTTTTCTTCTAACTTACCTAACACTTCCCCCTGGATGTGGAAAGGTAGATTCCAATTTGGACCTCAGAGAATGGTGGCGGTAGTTAACTTTCCCTTAATGAGCTCAAAATATTCTTGACAAAGACTAAACCAAGTAAACTCAGAATATTTGGCCAGTAAACAAAAATGGGGCGAAGCCATCTTATTTAAATATTTGATGAATCTTCTGTAATAGCCAACTAACCCTAAGAAGCTACTGACATCTCTCTGCTTTTGAGGAGCAGGTACCCTTTTTATAATAGTGATTTTGCTCGAGTCCACCTGTATTCCTGCTTGGGAGATTGAGTGTCCCAATACAACTCTCGCTTTTTTCAGGAATTCACACTTTTTTGGGCTCAAGGAGAGATGCGTCTCAATGTACCTTCTCAGCACTTTTCCCAAATTGAAGAGAGCTTCTTGGAAGTCATCCCCATATGGTGTGAAATCATCCATGTAGATTTCAACTGAGTCATGGAATAGCTCAAAGAAAATTCTCAAGGCAGCTCTTTGGAAGGTAGATGGGGCATTGCACAATGCAAAGGGTAGGACTCTGTAAGCAAAGGTACCCCAAGGGTAGGTGAAAGTAGTCTTGTCCTAGTCTTTGGGGCTGATTTGGATCTATTTATACCCACTGAACCCATCTAAGAAGGAAAATAACTTATTTCCTGCAAGGCCATAGAGGACTTGGTCTATAAAGGGAAAGGGGAAATCGTCCTTATTGGTGGCTATGTTAAGTTCCCGATAATCAACGCAAATTCGCCATTTTCCATTATTCTTCAGGACTAGAACAAGAGGAGATACCCACTCACTATCTAATATATGATAAATGAAACCTACATCCAATAGTTTCTACAATTCTTCCTTGACTATGTCCTTTAGAGATGGGTTCATCCTTCTTTAGGGTTGTCTCAGAGGCTTTCATCCTTCCTTAATGTAAATATGATGTCTGCATAATTAAGGATGCACCCCTTTCACGTCCTTGTAATCCCAAGCAAATGCATCTAGGTTTTCTTTTAGAATCTGGCACAACTACTTTTATTCTTCATCTAAGAGGTTTGAGTTGATTTTCAGAGATCTGGATGGGCCAAAATCTACAGCCTTAGTAGTTTCAGAGGTTGAATCAACTGAGTGAAATTCCATCCAAGGTTGGATTTCAGATTCTTTGACTAGTTTTTCAAGTGGACTGTTAGTGGGCGACTGGTTTTGAATAACATGGTCAATGAGTTCATCTTCATCAAGCTTCCCCCTCTAAGAAAAACATATATGGTACAAATGGGGGTAGTGTTATATACCTCATATTCTTCATCCTCCCACCATATAGGTAGATCATGTTCAATGGAAGGTTAGGCTGGAGGATATAATATCAGTTGTTTAGACAAGGGCCCAGTACTCATGTTTCTGACCCGAAAACTGATATAAGCATCTGCAGTGGCTAACCAAGGTCTCCCTAATCCATTGAACTTGGTTTTTTTCTATAGAACTAGGAAATTTGTAGGATACTCCCAAGAGTCAATTGAAACCATAACATCCTCAACAATTCCTTCCGGAGCTACTATGCAAGGAAAATTTTAGGGGATAATATTCGCAACTGGGCTAATTTTCCATGCTTTTCCCAAAAAAAAGATTTGCCAATTTCCAAATTTTTCCTAAAGTTATTCGCCCTAATTTTATAATATAAATTCATTTTACCTAAAAAATCGCCAAAATTTTATAATAATATGATAAAATTATTATAGATCTAAGTATTTTTACAAAAAATGTCCCCCAACATTTTGCAATTTGCATATTAGGGACTACTTAGATTCGCCAATGCTTCTAAACTTTAAGATAAATTTCCATCCTTAAAATGTTCCCTACCCATACCCATTTATGACACTTCTCCATAACAAAATTCGTTAGCTCCTTGTTATTTGTGGGACAAGAATTGAGGTAGATATTCCATTTTTGCATTATGTGTAGTTTTGTCTCATCCATGTTTTCTTTCTTTCACTCATGGCTTCATTGAATATAACATTAGACCATCTACCTACTCTCATTTTCTCAATTCTTTTTAGATATATTATGAGCTACACCATAGAAATTGGTTCGATGAGAGTTTCTCCTGTTTCACTCAACGTTATCTCATAAGGTACCAAAATTTTTATTTTGAACTTGCTCATGATCAAGAATTTTTGGATTTTCTCAATTTGTTTCCATTTTGAGATGGGGGTGCTGCTAGCCCGCAATTCGCACCCACATAGCACCAGTGGAAAAACTACAAGTCCAAAAATCACTTCAATCATTTCCCAATCTCATAACTCTGCCTCTCTACATCTGTTTTGAAGAGCATATAATCCTTTCCACCAACCTAAAATTCTCTTCTTTCTGCAGTCCTCCCATTTAAGTTTGTTGTTGAAATCAATCCTGAGGTACATGTACTCATTTACTTCTTCACCAATGTTGCCTTCAAAGAAGAACGTCTGTGCTCCGCTTCCTTTTATTAGAGAAAACCATTATTTTGGTCTTTCTAGTATTGACTTGAATCCCCACTGCTCAACAAAAATTCTTAAGAGAATATAGGTGCATCTGCAATCCATGGGTTTATTTAGAAATAAATACAAGATCATCAACATATAAAAAAAGCTTTATCACAAACTCTCCCAACTGAACACCATCTCCACCTTGCAAATTTAACCACTCTTCTAATTTTTCAATATATAAACAAAAAAGCATAGGGGATATAGGACAACCTTGCTTGACTCCAATGTCACTTCTAAAGCTTTCTAAAATACCCATTTAGGTTCTAATCTCGACTTTCACCTCTTCATAAGTCTATGGACAACGACTCTATACTGCAAAGGAATTTCAAGTTTCTCCATTCTACGCCACAACTTTTCTCTAGGTACTATGTTAAATGCCTTTTTGAAGTCAACGAAGTAGCAACATACTTCTTCTTTGTCCCCCCAACCTTTTCAATAATGTGTCTCAACGTGATACCATGATCCACTGTAGAATGCTTCGGCCTAAAACCTGCTTGTCCTTTTTCCCTCTTTTCTTTTACTTCTGCCCACTTATTAATTCTATTTTCTACCATGTTGTTTAAAAGATTTGCAAACAAAGGATTGATCACAATGGTTCTATAAATGGAAGGATTATTAATGTCTCGACTTTTAAAAAGGGGTATTGTTAGGCTAGTTGTCGAATCTCTTGGGAACCCTTGCTGAATAATGTTATTGAATATTTCCATGATGGGCGGTGCAAGAGTGTTCATTCCCCATTTTAGATATTGTGCTTGAAGTTCAACCAAGTCTACCATTCCAATTTTTCAAATTGAAATTTTTTATTATTTAATATATATATTTTTCTAAATAAAAGAGTGTATAATATTGAAAATTAGTTATTTATTAAAGTTATTAACAATTATTGATTGGAGTCTAACGTTCATAAAAGTGTATATGTTTTATCTCTTTTGAATTTCGATTTATAGCTTTAAGGAAACAAGAGTGTCTTAACTTTTAAGTCTTCCAAACCCGTGAAAAAAACTATCAAATTATATATATTTTTATTTTTGAGGAAAAAATATTTTAAATAGAAAATTAGTTATATTTTTAAAATATTTAAAAATATTAATAAACATTTTTTTTAGTTGTAATTAGTTAAATGATTTTTCCAAACTAAAAAATGATTTTTTTAAAACAAACTGGTAAATGTCTATAAATAACAATCCATAATAAACATCAAAGTACTTATTTTATAAAATTGTCTAAATTATTATTATTACTATAAAAATATTAATATATAAATTAAACATATATACATTTGAAAAAACATGGAATGAGACACTTATCCATGAAAATTTACCCAGATTTTACCATAGAGGATTTTAATTTATAAATAAGCTTTGTAACAAATACTATGGGCCAATACCATAGTTTATCAATAAAAAAAACTATAACTCATTTCATATGATCAATTTTAAATAAAAGAACAAAATATACATAACTAATTTGAAAATAAGTGTTAACTTTGATTTGTCTATACTGTTAAAAATATTATAGAATATTCCATGAAAATTAAATCTCTACATATTCATTAAAAACCTTCTAACAAAAACATATAATATAAATAGATAAATTAATTTAATTTTAACCCAATCATATAATATAAATAGATAAATTAATTTGATTTTAACCCAATCTTAAAATTTAATAGCCAAACTTAAAAATAGTTAAAATTGTAAAATCACACATCCTTATTTCCATATGACTATGCAACTTAAACTTTTAATTTATAATCTATGATATTATCCAATCTCAATTTTATTTTCATAAATTTATGATATTACGCGATAACAGAACGCACTGTTGTTTTGTGTTAGTGTTGAGATAGAATTTAAAAATCAAATAACACACGTATTTTCTGTGTACAAAACAATGACAGAACGGTAGGAGGGCTTGAGCCTATTTATTGTTGAGAGAGATTTGATGAAAAAAAATAAATAAATATCATGATGTAACGCTAGAAGGAGGGCTTGAACCTCCGACCTTGTGGTTAACAGCCACACGCTCTAACCAACTGAGCTATTCCAGCTGTTTTTGTTCATTTTTGTATTTTTAACTATCTGTTCATTATCAAGCAGTCGTGAATCTAATGTGAAATTGCGCTGTAAGCAGAAGAACCACCATCGGAGTCCAGTTCTTCTCTAATTCCCTTATCCTTACCCACTGTTACGTATTGTTACGCCCTTATAAAGTAAGTCTGGTCGGCAAACGCAAAATTTCAAAATTAATTCTGTTGCCAGGATTTGAACCCAAGTCGCCTGGGTGAGAACCAGGTATCCTGCCCGAACTAAACGATGACAGAGAAAATAGCTATGTCTAAACATCTTTTTCCTCATAAATTCAAAATCAAACACCTTTTAATTCATTATAAAAGAAAATATTATAAATTTATTCATTATAAATTAAAATATTATAATTTTTTTAATTAATTAAAAAAATTATAATACTCTTTTTTTTTAATATTTCTGGTATTACTATCGAAAATCAAGAAATTTATATGAAGTTTTGCTACTAAGATCAATCAAAACTCTGAAAGCACCATACTAGTAAAAAACCTTCGTTATGAAAACTAAAATGGGGCCATAGTAAACATATAAGACTCAAAAAAATTGGGGAACATTATGAGTGTTCAACTTCTTATCTTCCCATATACAAAATTGCTATCGAGTTAAATTGAGACAAGTACTAGAAACAATACCAAACAGTGAACAAAATATAGATGTTATAGAAATATAAGTAGTAAAGCATAAATTTGAGTAGACTAGTCAAGGATGATGACTGTAGATCCTGGAGAGCCAACTGCATGTGAAATGTTCACTGGTGGGTTTGCGTTAGCATGAATGGATTTGATAGGGACCGCGTTGATAATGGCTTCCTCTTCGTCATGACCATTCGATTCATTATCATAATCTATTGCAATATACCTTTCCAGTCGGTTCAGTCGTACCCCTATATTATCCAAATTGTAGATGATGTCTCTTATAATCCGTTTGATGTCTTCATGCCCATAAAAAATCTTGTAATTATCAATTTGTTTATCTCTGATTAACATGTTTAACAAGGTCTCCAATTGACGATGAAGAGTGATGGAATGCAAGAAGTGAAGACGTCTCTTTCTGAATTTTCTAGGGTCTTGAAACCATTTAAGATAACGTCCATTGATAGGAAATGGCGGCGGATGGAGTCGATTTATAAGGAGTTTATTAATTCTGCTCCGGATGAGATGGCGTATCATACCCTCAAACAACTGGGGATTCGTAAAAGAGAAATTCTGTGCATAGAGGAGACAACTTGGAAACTGAAGAGTAGAGTTAATTGGATATTGGAGGGTGATCTCAACACCAAGTTCTTCCACAGATTTGCAAATGACAGGAGGAGTAAGAATGCGATCTGGCGCATCAAGCGGGCGGATGGTAGTTATGCCATCACGACAGCCGAGATACAAGATGAAGCATTTGCTCACTTCTCTCAGTTCTATCAAAAGGACAATTCCATCTGTGCTGAAAATCAGAACTGGTTATTGGATCATGTTCCCAGAATGTTTCATGAGGAAGCAATTACAGTACTTGAACAGGAGATCACAGGGCATGAAGTGCTATCGGTCCTTAAATCCTTTGCTGGTGAGAAGTGTCCAGGGCCGGATGGATGGCCCATGGAATTCTTCACCTTTTTCTTTCTGTAGAAATTTGAATAATAGATGAATTATTCACCGAGATTATCCTGATTACACACTATTTGAGCTTCATGCATAATACATAACCTCTTCTACCATTGATCATCAATTTGCGGAATTAGAAGCAGTCGCATGCGCACATTAAAACATAATCAAGCACACATATAAACACAGTATGTAATGGGGAAAGCTTACAGCTGAAAACCCCCAACTATCTGTATATTATAATGATAGAGAACATGTAACAATACATAGCACAAACTCCTCACAAGCTCTCAGCACTATCTCCAATTGTTACACACTAACTAGCTCAGATATGAACAAGTCACAAGTTCAAATCTCCTCCACCTGTTAGCCCGCCTCTACTGCGCAATCCAATATGGAAAAGAATGAGATCCAAGTTCGAATCCCACCAACTTGTACTACACAATCCTCATTGGCAATCTCAATCAATGTGTGTGCAAATCTCATGCACAGCTATAGTCACAACTGATAGTAGACTCACCCTTTCACCCACCTCTAACACTGGTCTCCATTGAACTGTCCATGCACTGCAGTCAACTGATGTATTCTTTAGTTGATTTATGAGTTAATAATTAGTGAATTAATTAATAATTAATTCACACCACTCATCACTAGTGTATTTATCAGTTAGACTAAATGCAACTAGTTCAACTAAGTTAAACCGAACACAACTCCACCAACTGTCTCATCAACTCCACCAAACTCTGCCACATGAGTTCTAACTGAAATCAACCATGCAATAGCTCAACTAACCCTTAGGAAAAGCGTATTTCCTTCTGTCAGCTGCATGTGCCACATCCAAGCATCAAACTGAAGTGCTCCAAGAGGATAAGATAATGTTTATAGTCTAAATATTATTAAGGGTTAATAATATTCGACTGTTCTATTTTTAGCCCGGCAGTCTAAAAATAGACTTCACCCAATATCTAAAAATAGAGGTCCATCTATTTTTACCAACATGACCAATCATCCATAAATAGCATCCTGCAACTCATAGACCATGATCCATATGTCTAAAATAGACATAGTCTAAAAATAGACTTTGCGCCAAAAATAGCCTGCGGGCCCACTTAGTGAAGGCGACTTCTTTTCACTAAGCTCCATCATCTTGTTGCATTTTCAACACTTCCTCTCAACAAGATATGGATTATCTGCAACCCCTATCCTACCTCTGTGGTATTCGAATTTGCTCCTGGTGAGCGCCTTCGTCAAGATATCAGCATCCTGATCCTCCGTGGGAATGTATGAAAGTAACATGATTCTCCCCTGCACACAATCTCTGATATGATGGTACCTGATGTCGATGTGTTTGGATCTATCATGAAATACTGGATTAGCCAAGAGTTTAATGCAACTCTGGTTATCACAATAAATCACAGTAGGCTCCAAGTGTGACCCGAACAATCCGACCAGGATTTTCCTCATCCATATAGCCTCGCATGCAGCCAAGCTTGCCGCCATATACTCGGCCTCTGCTGAACTGAGTGCCATGGATCTCTACTTCTGTTGTACGATCTTCGATCCGAACCGATGCGAAGATCCCAATGAATGTTCTCTTTAAATAGTTGGGATAACTACCCAATCTGCATCTGTGAAGCCACACAGCTTCACCTCATCCTCCTATTTGTACCACAAACCATATCCCAATGTGCCTCTAAGATAACGCAACACATGCTTTCCTTCCTTCAAGAAGAGCTTGGTTGGCTTAACCATAGCTTGTGAAAGCTGGTTAACAGCATAGCATATATCGGGTCATGTATTGACCAGATACATAAGCGACCCCACCAACTATCGATAAATAGTGGCATCCACTACCTCTGCTGAAGTAGCATCCTCCTTCCTCCAACCTCTAGGAAGAGGAGTATCAATAGGCTTGCAGCCATTCATGTTGAACTTCTCCAGTATCTCCCGAGCATACTTACCCTGAGAAACAAACAGTACATCACTACGCTGCCAAATTTCCAATCCCAGGAAATAAGGAAGGAGGCCCAAGTCCTTCATCTCAAACTCTCTAGCAAGATACTCCTTGCATGAAAGTATCAACAACTCATCACCTGTCAAAATCAAATCATCTACATAAAGTACAATGATCAACAACTTACCCTCCACCACAATGCGAAAGTATAGGTTAGAGTCTCTGCGCCTCACTCTTGGAGAATCAAGTCCCGGTGAGAATAAACGTACGATAGGTATTGTGCAAGCACGAGGTGCTTGTTTCAACCCATACAACGCTCTCTTGAGCCTGCACACATGCGACTCACTAGTGAAGATCTCGAAACCTTCAGGCTGCTCTATGTACAACTCCTCCTCAATGACTCCATTGAGGAACACAGTCTTCACATCCATCTGATGAGTGTGCCACCCCATCTGCGCTGAGAGAGCAAGAATCGTACGTATGGAAGAATACCTTGCGATAGGTGCAAAGGTCTCCTCATAATCGATCCCCTCAATCTGTGAAAAGCCTCGGGCAACAAATCTTGCTGTACTTCTCCACACTCCCAGTCATTTGCCTGCTTCACTTTGTAGATCCATCTCGAACCCACCACTGATTTCCCCTCCGGCCTCGGGACAATCTCCCATGCACTGTTTCTGACAATCGAATCATACTCTTCCACCATGGCATCTACCCATACGGGGTCCTCCACAGCTTCCTCGAAATAGGATGGCTCTGTCACAATACACTTGCTCATAAGAGCCATGTATCCAGTATACCGGTCAGGTGACTGTCTCTGTCTGCGCTGTGATGTAGGTGCTCCTACAACCTTCTCTACATCTTGAGCCAGTCACTCAGCTTCTGTAGTGCGCTTCCGCCATCTAATGGTTGGCGCTGCATGAGTGGTCTCTTCCACTCCATGAACCTCATCTTGTGGCCGATCCACATCCTGAGACTCATCCTTAGGAACCAATAGCTCCTCCTCTGCATGCAAGTGTAGCTCCCTCTCAAGCGAACACTTCATGGCTTTCTCCTCTTGAAATTTGATATCTCATCGCACAACAGTCTTGCGACTGTCTGGAAAATACACACGATATTTGTGGGGCGTATCAGTGTACCCCAAAAATATCCCAACCTCTTCGGTCGGCTCCAGCTTCTTCCTGGCATCCTTCGTCACATGAATGTAAACAGGTGAACCAAAAATCCTCAAATGGGAAATATCAGGCCTCTTACCAGAAAACGCCTCCTCGGGTGTACTCATGCCAAGTATCTTGTGAGGACAACGGTTATGCACATATACTGCAGTATTGCATGCCTCCGCCCACAAGTGAATGGGTAGGCCCTGATCATGCAACATCGCCCGTGCAGCACCCACGATCGTTCTGTTCTTCCGCTCAGCAACCCCGTTCTGCTGTGGGTTATGAGGTGTTATGAGCTCTCTTCGAATTCCTTCTGCGCTGCAAAAGTCCTTGAATTCGCCAGAGATGAATTCACCACCATTGTCGCTCCTAAGAGCCTTCACCTGCTTCCCCGATTCCTTCTCAACCAGCGCCTTGAACTCACAGAACTTTGAGTATGTCTCCTCTTCTTGTTGCATGAATAAGATCCGGCACTTAGAGAATAATCATCGACAAAGATCACATTACGGCCCTTCTTGTCGAAGCCTACGGGAATGGTCCACACACATCATTGTGGTCTCTCAGGATCGTCGTGGCGCGACTATCCTTCTCGTGAAAGGTGGCTTTCACAAATTTTCCCAAGGTACATCCCTTTTGTCCGATCGACTACGCAAGAGTGCCCTTAGGAAGCCAGTAGAAACTCTGGCTGCTGATATCTTCAAAGCTCCATGGTGAAGGTGGCCCAATATGCGGCGGGTGCCACAGCTCGCCCGTCATCCGACTCACCACTCATGCCTTGCATGCATTCTTTGCGCAACCATCTACACGAAGTTTGTAGAGTCTTGACTTGAACCCCCTATCTTAGGGGTTCTAGTTTGTCTTACTGCCCAGCGGGGGAAAGCCTTTCCCTTGCTGAAAACAACATCATATCCCTTGTCTTCTAACATCGCCACAGAGATAAGATTCTTCTTCAATCCTGGAACATGCATCACTTCCTTCAATACGAAGGGTTTACCTGACTCCCTCTCAAAGGAAATGGTACCGATACCGGTCGCACTGTATCTACCATCATCGCCCATCTCGATGTGCACTCCAAGATCTTTCTCATCCAGATCAGAAAACAAATCTCGATCTCCTGTCATGTGAAAAGACACACCACTGTCCAAGAACCAAACTGATCCCATCACACTTGATACCAAGCATGCGATCAGAAAAAAATCCAACTCAAACTGCGAGGCTAAGGCCTCTCCCGCTGTAGATCCAGCAGCCTTCTTATTTTTCTTCTTCTGCGGACAATTTGTGGCATAATGTCCGTGTTGGTGATAGTGAAAGCACTTCACCTTGGACATGTCCTGCTTCTTGCCTTTTGCACCAGACTGAGAAGCTTTCTTGCTCTTCCCCTTCTTTGCTTTGGCAGCCAAAGCGCAATTTTCTTCATCAAATGCCTTTGATGAAGATCCGTCCCTGGTACTCCGCCTTATCTCCTCTTGCACAAGATCCGACCAAAGTCGCTCCCATCCTGGCAATTTCTCCCGACCATTGACAGAATCCTGATAGGAATGCCAACTCTTCATAAGACCAAGGAGAGCCAAGCTCACCAAGTCCTCATCATCTACAGTCACCCCCACACTTCCCAGCTCATCCCTGCATTGGATGAACTTCGTGAGGTACTTGGGCATACTGTCGCCTTTCTCCATTTTTATGTTTCTGAGTTTATCCTTGAGCGCCAACTTCCTCTGCTCGCTCTTGATTTGGAATAAATCTGTCGACGCTTTCCACATCAAGTATGGAGAAGCTTTACCATGCAGGCTGGACACTATGTGATCATTCACTCCCTCCAACAGAATCCTTCGACATTTTGTTGTCTTCTTTTGCCAAGCCTCAACTTGAGCAGCATCAGTAGGCTTTGGGACTTCGGCATCTATGAACTCCTTCAACCCGTTGTCATCTAACACCGCCTCCATTCTGTCCTTCCATGCAATATAATTCGAGCTGCCCTCAAGGGCATACTCCAATCGCAATCTGTTGAAAGACATTTTGACTTCGACACCAAGAAAACACTGCTGCAAATTCGAATTCCACCAGCTCAAAACTCAACCGCTTCTAATCTGTGAGAACAAAAGTATTTCTAGCACGAGAGATCGGCTATGTAGGGGCATTTCTTGGATTTTTTCACCTTTCAAAGAAAGGATGAATCCGAGCTACCTGGCCCTCTTACGGACTCGTCTCTAGAAATAAGGTGTAATCCTTGTAATGAGTAGATGATGACTCGTGACTCCAATACCATGTAGAAATTTTAATAATAAATGAATTATTCACCGAGATTATCCCGATTACACACTATTTGAGCTTCATGCATAATACATAACCTCTTCTACCATTGATCATCAATTTGCAGAATTAGAAGCAGTCGCATGCGCACATTAAAACATAATCAAGCACACATATAACACAGTATGTAATGGGGAAAGCTTACAGCTGAAAACCCCCAACTATCTGTATATTATAATGATAGAGAACATGCAACAATACATAGCACAAACTCCTCACAAGCTCTCAGCACTATCTCCAATTGTTACACACTAACTAGCTCAGATATGAACAAGTCACAAGTTCAAATCTCCTCCACCTATTAGCCTGCCTCTACTGCGCAATCCAAGATGAATAATGATGAGATCCAAGTTCGAATCCCACTGGCTTGTACTGCGCAATCCTCATTGGAAATCTCAATCAATGTGTGTACAAATCTCATGCACAGCTATAGTCACAACTGATAGTAGACTCACCCTTTCACCCACCTCTAACACTGGTCTCCACTGAACTGTCCATGCATTGCAGTTAACTGATGTGTTCTTTAGTTGATTTATGAGTTAATAATTAGTGAATTAATTAATAATTAATTCACACCACTCATCACTAGTGTATTTGTCAATTAGACTAAATACAACTAGTTCAACTAAGTTAAACCGAACACAACTCTACCAACTGTCTCATCAACTCCACCAAACTCTGCCACATGAGTTCTAACTGAAGTCAACCATGCAGTAGCTCAACTAACCCTTAGGAAAAGCGTATTTCCTTCTGTCAGCTGCATGTGCCACATCCAAGCATCAAACTGAAGTGCTCCAAGAGGATAAGATAATGTTTATAGTCCAAATATTATTAAGGATTAATAATATTCGACTGTTCTATTTTTAGACTGGCGGTCTAAAAATAGATTCCGCCCAATGTATAAAAATAGAGGTCCATCTATTTTTACCAACTTGACCAATCATCCATAAATAGCATCCTGCAACTCATATACCATGATCCATATGTCTAAAAATAGACTTTGCGCCAAAAATAGCCTGCGGGCCCACTTAGTGAAGGCGACTTCTTTTCACTAAGCTCCATCATCTTGTTGCATTCTCAACACTTTCATCTAATGGGGGATGAATTGACGGAAATTTTGGGGTCGATACGCGCTAAGGGAATTATGCCAGCTAACCTTAATTCTACATTTATAGTATTGATTCCAAAGGCTGCGAATCCACAAACCTTTTCAGATTTCCGTCCGATCGCTCTATGTAATCTACTATATAAGGTTACTTCCAAGATCATTTCCAATCGTATCAAGGCCACACTATCAGCACATATTAGTAAGGAACAATATGGTTTTCTCCAAGGTCGCTCGATCCATGATGCCATTTCCATTGCACAGGAGGTGCTGCACTCTTCGCATGTGGGGAAAAAGGAGGCATTGGTCATGAAGGTGGATATACATAAGGCCTATGACTCATTAGACTGGTCCTATATTCGGGTTGTATTTCTGAAGATTGGGCTGCCAATAAAAATCATTAGGTGGATAATGTCTTGCATAACATCAGTTAGATATGTAGTATTGATCAATGGGTTGCCGACTCGGTTTTTTGAGGCTAAGAGAGGCCTGCGGCAGGGATGTGTGCTATCCCTGCTTATATTTATTCTCATCTTGGACGGATTTAGTAAGGTATTAAATAGGGCTGAACAAAATGGATACATAAAGGGCTACTCATTTTCTGATTCCCTGTCCACGACACATTCACTATTTGTAGATGATATATTACTATTTGGATATCTTAAACGGAATCACTGGTTCTATATCCATCTGGTTCTAATGAGATTCCAAGCTGCTACTGGAATTGCGGTCAACAAAGGTAAATCCTTCATATTATAAGAGATGGGTGACTTGCTGGAGATCAATTTTATAGCAGATTTTATGGGAGTTCACATTCGGCTTATGACAGACAGGCTCAAATATCTGGGTTTCAATATTAAACCTTGTGGATATAGGATTAGAGATTGGATGTGGATGGTAGAGCGTTTCAAAGCTCGAATTGGTAACTGGACATACAAATGGTTGTCATTAGGAGGTCGTCTCATTCTTGTCCAGGCCGTATTATCACAACTGATGGTTTATTGGGGCCATCTATATTACCTACCTTCCAGGATTGTGGCTTTGATCAAGACTAATATGGCTAGATTTATGTGGGGGGGCACAAAAATGGTCAACAAATTTCACCTCTGCAAAATTGATATTATATGCAGCCCAAAAGAACAGGGTGGATGGGGCATCTTAGATACCCGCATCTTCAATATTTCTCTGCTCATGAAGTCCTTTTGGCGTGCAATCAATGGGAATAGTATCTGGTACGCTATTATACGGTGCAAATATATTGGAGGCGACTATCTACAACAGCTTATATGTCACGATATCCGTTTCCCACGGAACATCTCAGCAATATGGAACAACTTCAAAAAAGTGATGGGATATGTTATAAATCGCCTGACTTGGTATTTCTGTGACGAAGGGAGAATCCCGCTTTCTTTCAAGAGCATTATGTCTGTTCAACAGCAAGTCTACCTCTCCCCTCACCTTATTCATCGACTCTCTCACAAGGGATGTTTCTTTCTCTCTCAGACTATACTGTGTTGGTCATATGGTGCTCCAATTTTTAAATCTGCTGTCCAATTGAGATTAAATGGGGATGATGCGGATTAATGGGAACGAATTCGGGACTCTCTAAGAGGCTTGGGCCTATGTCATTCTCAGTGGCCGGATCAAATCCGCTGGAATGGCTCCACAAAAAACAATTCGCTCATCGTAAAGGATGTGTATAGGGGCCTCATTTCTACGTCACAGGAGCCTCAACTATGCTGCTCATACAGTCCTTTCTGGAGGCGTTGGATTCCAACTAAGATTACAATCTTCGGATGGCTGGTGTGGCGCGATAAGATCCTTACCTGGGACAATCTCAACAAACGTGGCATACATGGCCCAAATCGATGTGCAATCTGTAATAAGGAAGGTGAAAACGTTAATCATTTATTCTTCAAATGCCCGGTGATTAAGGGGCTCTGGAATCTCTTTTGCCCATGTTTTATGAATTCGTCATGGGAGGCCAATGACTTCACATCAACCATAATGGAATGGGATAAGCTATCCGGTAAATTTAAATCTCTTCCTTTTTATCTCATCTGGGAAGTATGGAAGGGCCAAAACTTACTAATCTTTGAAAAAAGACCTTTTCGGATTCATAATATATTCACCAAGATCATGGAATGGATTGAGAGTAGGCCTATACCTTCTCAGCTGATAGTCGATGAATCACATAGAAACAAACCACATGAGATTGCGATACCTGCCTTATTCTTTGATGGGGCATCTGCTGAAGGGGACACGGGGTGTGGAGTATGGATTAAAACATCTCAGAGGGACAGAATTCACATCTTCTGAAATGGTGGGCCGGGATCCAACAACAAAGCCGAAATTATGGCCCTATGGGGTGCTCTCATGGCAGCCGTTGACCTCCAATTACAGAATGTTAACATATATGGTGATTCGAAGTTGGTGATTGAATGGATCACAGGTAATTATGAGATGAACAACCCTGGATTAATGGGCTGGAGACAGAGGACCCTCCGTCTTTGGATAATTCTAGACTGCCCACCTATTATACACATCTACAGAGAGAATAACACAAGGGCCGATGGTCTCTCCAAAAAGGGTCTTAATGCAGATTTTGGGGTTATGTATGTTTACAGGTACAGGGACGGGAGGGTGGTTTGGAACTCGACTGTTCCAATCCCGTGACAGGTTAACCAGACAGATCAGAGTCAACACTTTTCTTCCCCTTTTTTGACTAATAGTATATTTTCTATCGTAATAGCGATCATATAGCAGTCAGTTTTATAATAGTTCATGAATAATTGATTGATGATGGCGATCCTGTCTATTTAGGGATATGAATTTTGCAGAAAATTGTTCACAGTCCTATAAAATGACATACAGAGCTGCATGGAACAATACAAATTACAAGCGGGTGGGAATCGGGCGACTCTAGAATTGGTAATATCTGAACAGAGTCAATTTTATCCGCGATAATCTACAACAAGCGAGCCTGCACAACAAATGTGTTGGAATACAAGGTTAGGTATGTCATCAAATGAGCCTGTGTACAATAAGCAAGCGAGCCTGACCATTTGATATTCAGATATATTCGGCAACAAGCAAGCCTGCATAACATCCGGGCTGGAACACACGTTTTTGGTTTTTGGTAATGCATCAAAGAGCCTGTATTTTTATTTTCAAGTGAGCCTGGCCAATTAATACACAAACGAGCCTGTTCATCAGAATGTCTTGGGAGAATGCAACTATGTCCATTTAACAAGGGAGCCTGTCATAAATCATAACAAGCGAGCCTGCTCTATAGACAACAATGAGGAACTGCAACGCTTCTATATTTTCACACCGGTATTTTCCACAAAGGCGAGGATCTATATCGATGAACTTCTACAAAGGCAACATATTGTTCTGCTGGCCTACCATATTTTGACACAATTGCTGCTTTTGTCAATCTACTTTTCATATTTTGTTAGCTGTTTCTTTTTTGCTTCTTGTTGTTTCTACATCTTCTACAGTCTTCACATTTCCATTAGATAGGATGGATCATAATGTGATTGGGTTGATTTACTCCCCCATATATGAGTTTGCCTACTTCTGAGGTTGTTCATGCTATGAACAAACATCAATATATTTGGCCAAATGATGATGGTATTCTCGCTGGAAGCATTTCAGCTGAGATGTATATATGACAATGTACTGTTTATATCATAATATAATCAGCGTTTTTTTTCTTCTGAAAAAAAAAAGGAATAAAATCATGTAACAATTAAATCCATCAATTTCAACAAGCATGTAGGGTCATTATAATAAGGATGGCCATTATAATGAGTGAACTATTGACTTAAAGATTTTCTCTAAACCTTGGGTATTTAGCAAAGGCTTCTATGTACCCAAAGGTGGAATGTGAATTTCAATCCAGGAAAAGAGAAACCGCGACTCAAGTATTTTTGGTTGAAATTGTCGGGCTTTCTTCTAGAACTCTGGACGAGGGACATCATCATCAAGGTAGCAAATACTCTCGGTAAATTCATATACTTCGAAAATAAATCTGTTGTGGAGTTTGAAAAATGGGTGGCTTGTGTCTTGGTCAAGTTGGATTCGGAGGTTAACCTTACTGAGGAAATGCTAATCACCTATGGAGATAAAACATCAAACCAACCTCTGGATTATTGGAAAATTCCATTTTGTTGTCTCGGGTGCCACCAAACGGGACACTTACGCAAGGACTGTAGATGCCTACTGTGAGGAAAGGATGTTGGTATTTATCCTAGAATGCTCTAGGACATGTCAAACTTTATTACACAGAGGATATATTTTTCATCCTCGCCCAACGATGGTGAACCTCCTCTCAGTTCTTCTGATGACAACATTTTAGGGCGATCCATATTTTCCATCGTGAAAGTTTAAGGTGCAGCTATTGGTCACCCTCTGACCTTATCTTCCCATTTGGATTCGACAAATTTGTTGTCGGATGGGATTTCTACCTCTAGATTACCTACTCAGGAAACCCATGCCTCAGATGCCTTCTTTTCACATGTAGATTGTATTCATGACTCCTTTATCTCTACTTTATCTATTGAAGACATTTTCATGTTGGAAGAGCTAAATCGTTATGTGCTGACTGGAACCAACTCGGTTTCGAAGGTGAATGGTTTAAATAATTCCTTAGCATTCCAGAGTCTTAATTATGCTAAAATATGCAACTCTCCTCCAGTGTCATTACCCTCAGTCCATGTTGTTATGACATGGTTTATGCCTTTCTTTCAGGGGTCTCTGAACCCTTTAGTTTCAAACCTAGAAGCTTCACCAACTATCTCCTTCTCCCGTCAAGTAGATGTCGAGCCCTATTGACCCTCCTCAAAGGGACACCTAGATTTGGGCACGATTTGGGTCCCTTCCCTCCTCCGATATCTCTCCCGAATATGTTCCCCACTCCAATTCTAACTTGTTAACAACTAGGATCCCCTGCCTCTATGTTCATGCAAATACAGTCTTCTATACTCTTCTTTCCAACACCTAGTCTCTCCCTCCTCCTCCATCCATACTCGCCTCTTGCAATATCCTTAACCATTCCCTAATCCATATTCTCAATTCCTCATCCCTTCCCCTGTTGGATTTCCCCCCTCTTTAATTTTCTTTCTTCATCGTTCAAAAAAAGAAAAAGGAAATGCCAACTCCCAATATTTCCCTCCTCCTCCATTTCTACCCACCTTTTGCAATATCATTAACCCTTCCCCAATCCTATTTTCAATTCCTCGTATTGCCAAAGAAGCCCCCACCTGTGAGATCCCTAATTCTTCTTTATCCCCGGCCCTTAGAGTGCAGATGCCCACCTCAAAGAACTGGAAATGAAAGTTCTCTCCCTCAACATTAGGGGCCTAGGGGGAAGCCAAAAATCCCTCTTGTTAAGAAGGTTAATCAAGTGACAATGACCCTCAATCATGTTTTTTTCAGGAAACCATGTCTTCTGGACACAAATCCCAAGAGTTTTTCTCCGAATTGCGCCCACGCTAGTGTGTTTGCGCAACAGATGTAGAAGGGAAATCTAGCGGTATCGTTGTTGCCTAAGATCCTTCTGTTGCCTTTTTCTTGGATTATCAATCTAAAGTTGGAATCATCCTTGATGGAAAACTCAGGTGCCTCTCCAAACTGGTGACTATGGTAACTGTTATGGGCCATATTCCGACATGAGATTTTTTTGCGACACCTTTCATCGTAGCAGCATGTTGAGTAGCAATCAATTCATCCTTGAAGGATACCTAATATTTTATTGCAATTGCATGTATATATTTTTAAATTTGAATTTAGGTTGCTACATTAAGAGACATACATATACTTAATTATGAGTAAATGTTGTTTAAAAACTACACCATGTTCTATTTTGTGAATAATAATAAAAAAAATCTGGAAACTAATGATTGAAGTCAAGGAATATTTTAGAGTTAATATTCGCAGGTGGGCTAATTTTCCATGTTTTTTACAAAAAAAACTCGCTAATTTCCATTTTTTTCTAAAAACAATTGCCCAAATTTTATAGTATAAAATTATTTCACCTTAAAAATTGCTAAAATTTTATTTAAAGACTATATAAAATTATTAAAAATTTGAATAATTTTACAAAACTATTGTCAAACATTTTATAGATTGCATATGATGGATTATGAGATTCGCCATGGTTTTTAAACGTCAAGATAAATTTCCATCCTTAAAATTTTCCTTGATTGAAGTACAAATGATTGAAAGAGAAAAAAATTATTGCAATTATTGTTCTAGAATTAATTATCCATCAACAAGTCCTAGGCATCTAATCTCGGTGATTAGATTTAATATTTTAGAATTATGCATTGGCCAATTTAATGTTTCCTAGAAGACATGAAGTTGTCTCTAAAAGTGGGAAACAATAGCTCATAAATGAGCAGTTACCCACCTGCCATATATTGATGAAGTGGAGGAAACTCATAACCACCTAAAAGTGATAGATGGATAAAGAAAAATCTATGATTTTATGGATTTTGTCTAATAATTTTCTTGAAAGAGGAGAATTGAGTGAATAAAGAGAAAAAAAAAGAAAAAGAGGAAGAGGAAGAATATTACAAGCTTAATTTCTCAGGGGAACCAACAAAGGTTGTGTCAAGATTGGGAGAAGGAGCCAAAGTACTTAATCTATAGTTCCCGAAAATACATATTAAAATAAATAATAAATAAATTACAAATAGGTGTATATTTTTATATAGGTAAACTTGTTTACTTCACTTATATTATTGAAAATAGAATAATTATGTTAAGTAACAGTAGCACAAATTGATTATTTGTTATGTTGGAGAATTTACTTTTCATTTGGTTTTTGCTGTTAAAATAAAATGATTTAAGGAAAAATGAATAGAAAGAAATCAAATGCAAATAATTGTAGAAATTATAGTTTGATTCTGCTTAGTGTGTAAATCCAAAATAGTTATTTCAGAAGTGTTTTTTATACTATGTAGGTTACAGTATTAGTTAGAATGAGAGGATTTAGACATAGAAAATGGTTATTCTATAAGAAACTCTTAACTTTGAATCAGAGGAGAACACTAACTTGAATAGTTAAATGCATAAGTGTATAGTGAAATTATGCGTATACAAGTCACAGTAAACATGATTAGTGCATTAGGTGTTATGGAAAAAAAGGAACTCATAAGGTATTTAAGTTTACACCCACAAAAGAGTTAAAAAAAATAATAAGAGAAGTCATGTGGTAGCACAAAGAAAGTATGCATTCAAAAAACTGTGTAAAAAATATTGTGAATAAGAAAAACAAATAACTTGCATGCATTGTAGGAAACTAGTTTTATTACTAGAGTTTATAGAAATATAAAATGAGATTGAATATCAAAATGGGAAGCATGACAAATAATAAGCAAGAGGAGCTTGAATACGAAATTGTGTAGTACTCTATATATATAAGGTGAATATGAAAAACATTTACTTTGAACAACATATAATTATAAAATATAGAAATCAAACAATAATCTAACAAACGATAGGAATCAAAATTCAGTAGTTTTGATATCAGTTAACTTATATAGGAATGGGCATGTAAACATATATAAAACTAGAATAGTCTAGATAAAATGGGACTTAATCTATAAGTTCCATTTTTAATCAATTATACATAAATGTACAATTAATATGTGGTACTTATCTAGTTTAATTATAAAAATAAATATGTGTGGGAATTTTTACATCCCTTGAACTAAGATACATTATAATAGCTTTTCTGAAAACAAAAGCAAACGACATCTATAGTGGATGGATCTCTCCATACAGATGAGAAGCCAGAGAGTTGGTGTGGTAGTTCTGACCTGGGAACAGAAAAAGAAATTCATTTGTAACTTTAATCGTTGAAAATTCTAGTAAATGATCCCAGAACTTGTGCGAATCCAAGCATAATAGTACTTGGGAAAACACAAAAGTATAAGCATTCGATTCATATAAATGCTACTTAAGAATCAACAGTAGAAGGAAATGACATGAAAGAGTCATAATACCTGATTAAGTATATGGTCACGCTAGACTTCCACATGTATAAAAGAAATTTATAGATTAGGGTCTTCAACAATCAACAAAGGAGAGGTAGGGTATGAAAGATACCTCTAGGAAAAATATGAACGAAACCCAAAGAAAAAAAAAACCAAGAGATTTTTTTTATGAATAGTTTAAAGTACTAAAAGACCATTTATACAGAGTTGCTAAAGGGGATTTTTTGTATGAATAGTTTAAAGTACTAAAAGACCATTTATACAGAGCTAGTAAAGGGAATTTTCCAAGAAAAATTATATTGAAGTAAAAACACAGAGGTAGAGGAATGAATGAAAAATATTTGTCCAAAAACATGGGATTTTTAACTGGTTATAAGGAAAGAAAATTTTGTATGTAATATACTGGGAGTAAACTCACTGAATATACAAGGATCCCTATGTAATAATTGTAATGTCACAATTACTCGCAAAAATGAAAACTTTGATTTTAGAAGAGATACACTAGTAATGAAGGATGAAATATATTTGAATATATTTTGAGTAAAAATAAAAAGGAAATGTTGGATGTACATTGAGAAGGATTTTGAAGTAATGAACTCTAAGGAGTGTTACCAAACAAAATTAGGACCTTAGTTCCATCCATGAAGAAAGAAAAACAAAATTCATAAATACAATCCAAATGTCTACAGAGCATGTAGAGAAACATAAAAAAAGAGTTATATTTATACAACAAATAACTATTTATAAAAACAATAAAATAAGCTTTATTGTGAGGATAATGATTCTACATAGCCTTGAGACTAGAAAATAATTGTTGTGTCTATTTACTCTCTGCGCCGACCTATAAGAATCATTGGGAGACTATAATGAAGATTTTAGAGGAAAAAAAAAAAAACATTTAAATAAAAAATGTGCGATTAGACTAAAATTCCTTGCAACCAAATCAGAGAATGAAAATTTATAAGGTAAGTGTAAGTTATATGTGTAGGAAAGTAATTACAAGGCTAGGCAGTAACTGGCATATGCCATAGTGAAATTTAACTTGTATCTACATTATAAATTTTCATTCTCTAATTTGGTTGCAAGGAATTTTAGTCTAATCCCACATTTTTTATTTAAATGTTTTCTTTCGCGGGTTTTTTCTGAAATCTTCTTTATAGTCTCCTAGTAATTCTTAGAGGTCGGCGCAGAGAGTAAATCAACGAAACCCTAGCCACATGAACTGTCATAACAGGGAGAGAAACTCAGAGAAAGAAAGGGTTTGTTTGAAAAACACAAAAGAAAATGAACAGGCCATTAAACCACCGTAGAAACCCCCTTGCTAATCATAATTGTTGAATTGTTAAACAAAATATTAACCATAGAATTATTCAATACATGATAGTTATTACGTGGAAAACGAGAAGACATTCGGGCTTAGTCAAAGAAAAATCTAGAGAATCATCGAATAAATTTTAATTGGAGGTTTAAAAAAAAATCCCACATTGAAACTCACAAGTCCATTTTTATTTAAATAGCAACAAGAAATATTGAAACTCGCATCAAAAGGGATTCTAATTTAATTTTCTCTTAATTAAATTAGAAAGAAATTGTAATTCCACATCACATGACAACTAGTATGAGTTAATTGAGTTAGGAAGACTTAGTTAGCTCAGTCAATTCGAGTTGAGCGTCAAACTGGAGGCATGTAGAGTTTTATCTAAGTTTTAGGGGGGCCAGTTGCAATTTATTTTGAGTTGTAATTGTTTAACATAATTATTTGAGTTAAAACCAATTTAACTAGTTATAACTGATCGACGACCTAGTGAGACGTCCAATGAATTAAATTGGATTTAATACACATGATCAATGAAATAAATGATAATTCACTATAAATAATTGTTGCATGTTAGTTCTAAAAGTGACCCGATTGAGATTGGAGTTAAATGGAAGTGTATTATCAGTTGTATACTCATCCAAATTGTACAAGTGGTGCATGTAGTTAGAAGAAGGCCTAAATAAATCATTCCTTAATTAGCGAAAATTTCTTTTAAAAGGAGGAATTAAGGAACAAGTTTGATCATTGTTTTTGTGAGGAGGAGTTGGTGAGACCAAGCAATAGGAAGCACAAGTTTTTGTGTATAGCTTGTGAGAGAAAGGCGTGCCAAGAGAAGCTTGTGCACAGGTTAGAGTGAGACAATCATGAAGAAAGAAAAACAAAATTCATAACTACAATCCAAATGTCTACAGAGCATGTAGAGAAACATAAAAAAAGAGTTATATTTATACAACAAATAACTATTTATAAAAACAATAAAATAAGCTTTATTGTGAGGATAATGATTCTACATAGCCTTGAGACTAGAAAATAATTGTTGTGTCTATTTACTCTCTGCGCCGACCTATAAGAATCATTGGGAGACTATAATGAAGATTTTAGAGGAAAAAAAAAAAAACATTTAAATAAAAAATGTGCGATTAGACTAAAATTCCTTGCAACCAAATCAGAGAATGAAAATTTATAAGGTAAGTGTAAGTTATATGTGTAAGAAAGTAATTACAAGGCTAGGCAGTAACTGGCATATGCCATAGTGAAATTTAACTTGTATCTACATTATAAATTTTCATTCTCTAATTTGGTTGCAAGGAATTTTAGTCTAATCCCACATTTTTTATTTAAATGTTTTCTTTCGCGGGTTTTTTCTGAAATCTTCTTTATAGTCTCCTAGTAATTCTTAGAGGTCGGCGCAGAGAGTAAATCAACAAAACCCTAGCCACATGAACTGTCGTAACAGGGAGAGAAACTCAGAGAAAGAAAGGGTTTGTTTGAAAAACACAAAAGAAAATGAACAGGCCATTAAACCACCGTAGAAACCCCCTTGCTAATCATAATTGTTGAATTGTTAAACAAAATATTAACCATAGAATTATTCAATACATGATAGTTATTACGTGGAAAACGAGAAGACATTCCGGCTTAGTCAAAGAAAAATCTAGAGAATCATCAAATAAATTTTAATTGGAGGTTTAAAAAAAAATCCCACATTGAAACTCACAAGTCCATTTTTATTTAAATAGCAACAAGAAATATTGAAATTTCGCATCAAAAGGGATTCTAATTTAATTTTCTCTTAATTAAATTAGAAAGAAATTGTAATTCCACATCACATGACAACTAGTATGAGTTAATTGAGTTAGGAAGACTTAGTTAGCTCAGTCAATTCGAGTTGAGCGTCAAACTGGAGGCATGTAGAGTTTTATCTAAGTTTTAGGGGGGCCAGTTGCAATTTATTTTGAGTTGTAATTGTTTAACATAATTATTTGAGTTAAAACCAATTTAACTAGTTATAACTGATCGATGACCTAGTGAGACGTCCAATGAATTAAATTGGATTTAATACACATGATCAATGAAATAAATGATAATTCACTATAAATAATTGTTGCATGTTAGTTCTAAAAGTGACCCGATTGAGATTGGAGTTAAATGGAAGTGTATTATCAGTTGTATACTCATCCAAATTGTACAAGTGGTGCATGTAGTTAGAAGAAGGCCTAAATAAATCATTCCTTAATTAGAGAAAATTTCCTTTAAAAGGAGGAATTAAGGAACAAGTTTGATCATTGTTTTTGTGAGGAGGAGTTGGTGAGACCAAGCAATAGGAAGCACAAGTTTTTGTGTATAGCTTGTGAGAGAAAGGCGTGCCAAGAGAAGCTTGTGCACAGGTTAGAGTGAGACAATCAACAAAGTGCACAGGTTTCTCAGGAAGGGAAATAACATTGTATTGTTTCATGCTCTCGACTTTATGCAATATACAGAAAGCAGGGTTTTTAGCTGAAGCTTTCCCCAGATACATCTTTGTGTTGTGTGATTGAAGTTCTTTCTCTTACTTGTTTATGTGATTGTGCGATTGTAATTAGTTTCTGCAATTTGTGGAATTGATTCAATATTTTGTTTAAGTACATTACAAGATCAGTTGAATCTACGTGGATTTTCTACATGGTATCAGAGTAGGAATTTTTTGGGAGGCGAGTTTGCAAAGAAAATATGATTTTTTTGTGCAAAAGTTTCAAAAAAAAATAGCAGATATAGATTCCTTGCAAAAAAATACCCAAATTCAAAAAACAATTGGCCGAATTGGAGATCAGATGAGGGAAATATCGCCGATTTAAAATCAACACTTTTTTTTAGAAAATTTTGTGATGACAGTGAAAATTCCTAGATCTAACAATCTTAGGAATCCTACAGCAACCAACTGAATTTAGTTCTCTTATTTTCTAAATTGCATTACAGAATTAATTTAGATTTATTCATGAATTATTGAAGTAAATTACTGAAGCATCGTACACTTAATACTTGATGATTATGAAACAAGGAAACTGAGCAAAGAAAAATGCACACATAGGACACAGTTATTTTTGGATGAAAGTGTATAAATCATACAACTTGCATGTATATATTGGATTCACCCGATCAAACAATGTACTAAAGTTAAATACTGAATCGCTTCTACAAATATTTTGCGGAATTAAAAACACAATCGCCAATCACATGAAGTAAATAAGAATCAAATCACACAGAACACAAATAATTTCTTGGGGAAATATTATAGCTAAAAACCCCACTATATTCTATTGTATATTCAACATGGATCATGAAACAATTACATAGAAAACTGTTCTCATAAGAGCCCTCGAGTACTCAGCTAATTGTCTCACACTGTCATGAAAAAAAATGACCAACACATAGCCAATTCTCAGCCTCTAGACAACTTGCCTTGCTTGCAAAATCCCTGATGAATGAAATCCCTTAAAGATAGGAATTATTGCCTTCCTTGACTGTGCAAGTATCATGGGCACTCCAATGGGTGTTTGGTTGCATGTGTGCAACCCAGTAATCCTACAACTGATAGTCAACTTCCCTTTCACCTAGAACTCAACTACATCTCCACTGGATCCGACATGCATGCAGCTAATAATAGTAAATCTTCAGTTGCATGTGAGATCACTGATTGTGAATTACTTAATATTTAATTCACTTGATCTCTCACTAGTGTATCTTCAATTACAACTAGAACGATTGAGTTTAACTCATTTAATTGAGTTAAATTGATTACAACCTGCATTAACTAATGCACCACTGCACTTCGAACTCTGTTACAACTAGAATTACTCTGCATGCCTCACTAACTACCTCTAACTCGAAAGCCACTAGCTAACTGAGTTTATCACTCTCAGTGAATTATTTCAAGTCATTATTGATAATAAATTACATTTTATTTTCCATCATAATTAATGGATAACTAAAATAGGCATGCACTCAAAAATAGCTCTGTGGGCTCCACCCTAGTGTAGGTGCTTAATGAACTAGGCATGGGTGTTGAAATTTTCTTGTTGAATCTCAAAAATCCCTCTCAACAAGAAAGGGATTATCCTTCACCCTGATCCTGTCTATATGGTATTCGAATTTTCTCATGGTGAGCACCTTCGTCAGAATATTTGCATCATGATCTTCTGTGGGAATGTACTGAAGCAACATTATCCTTCTTTGTACACAATCTCTGAGATGATGGTACCAGATATCTATATGCTTGGACCTATCATGAAATACAAGATTAATCGAGAGTTTAATGCAACTCTGGTTATCACAATGAATCACTGTTGGATCCATCTAAGAACCAAACAAATCGGACAAGATATTTCTCATCCAGATAGCCTCACATCCAGCTTGACTTGCTGCCATGTATTCCACTTCGCTGAACTGAGCGCCATAGATCGTTGTTTCTTGTTATACCAGGAAATTGTTGTCGATCCTATGCTAAAGATCCCTCCTGATGTGCTCTTTCTTTCTGATGGACTGCCCATCCAATCTGCATCCATGAAGCCTTGAAGCTTCACTCCCTTTGTCCCTTTGTACCATAGACCATACTCTGATGTGCCCCTCGGGTATCTCAAGACATGCTTCCTCGCCTTCCAAAAGAGATTGGTAGGCTTAACCATAGCTTGACTCAACTGGTTAACTACGTAGAAAATGTTTGGTCTGGTGTCCACTAGATACATCAGTGAACCAACTAACTACCTGTAGACAGTAGCATCCACTACCTCTACAGAAGTAGCATCATCTTTCCTCCAATTTCATGGAAGAGAAGTATCTATGGGTTTGCAGCTCTCCATGTTAAACTTACCCAATATCTCCTTTTCATACTTGCGTTAAGACACAAAAATTTCACCATCCCGCTGCCATATTTCCAATCCAAGGAAATAATGAAGGAGTCCCAAGTCCTTCATTTCAAACTCCCTTGCAAGATCATCCTTGCATGAGTGTATCTGCTACTCACCACGAGTCAAAATTAGATCATCAACATAAAGAACAATAATCAATAGCTTACCCTCAACCACAATCTGGTACAGGTTTGCATCTGCTTCACATTTAGTGAAGCCCAGTCCGGTGAAATAGCCGTCTATCCGAGTGTACCAAGAATGGGGTGCTTGCTTCAACCCATAAATTTTTCTTTTGAGTCGGCAAACATGTGACTCACTGTTGAAAATATCGAAACCTTTAGGCTACTCTATGTACACCTCTTCCTCAATGATCCCATTTAGAAACACAGTTTTCACATCCATCTGATGAATGCTCCAACCCATCTGCGCTGAGAGTGCAATAATGGATCTTATGGAAGAGTACCTTGCAACAGGTGCAAAAGTCTCATCATAATATATCTCCTCGATCTGTAAGAATCCCCAGTTCACAAATCTGGCCTTGTATTTCTCCACACTCCCATGAGAAACTTGCTTTACCTTGTAGATCCATGTCGATCCAACCACTGATTTTTCGATCAGCCTTGGGACTATCTCCCATGCACTATTCTTGACATTGGAGTCATGCTCCTCTGCCATTGCATCAACCCAAGTTGGTTGCTGCACTGATTCCTGAAAAGAATATGGTTCAGTAACAATACATATGCTCATAAGAGCCATGTATCTAGTAAATCAGTCAGGAGACTATCTCTGTCTACGCTGTGAAATATGGGCTCCTACATTCTCCGCAGCATCAAGTCTCAATCTATCAGCTTCCGTGGTGCACCTTCTGCCATTTCTGATGGATGGATCTGCATGAGTGTTTTCCTCCAATCCATGAACCTCCTCATGTGGTTGATCTAGATCTTGAGACTCATCCTTGGGAACTAATAGTTCCTCCTCTACATGCAAGTCCAACTCCCTCTCAAGGGATAATCACATGGCTTTCTCCTCATCAAATTTTATATCCCTTCACACAAAAATCATTCTGTTGTTTGGAAAATACACACGATAATTATGGGGTATTTTAGTGTACCCCACAAAAATCCCGATCTCAGCTGTCAGTTCCAGCTTCTTCCCGGCGTCCTTGGTCACATGCACATAAATAGATGAGCCAAAAATCTTAAAGTGTGAAACATCAGGTTTCTTTCCAGTGAAAGCGTCTTTAGGTGTACTCATTCCAAGTATCATATGAGGACAACGGTTTTGCACATGTACCATTGGGTTGCATGCTTCCGCCCACAAATGCATCGGTAGGCCTTGATTGTGCAACATCGTTCATTCTACACCCACAATAGTTCTATTATTTTTCTCCGCAACCCCATTCTCCTGTGGGTAATGAGGTGCTATGAGTTCTCTTCGAATTCCTTCTTTGTTGCAGAAGTTCTTGAATTCGTTAGAGATGTATTCACCACCATTATCGCTCTTAAGAGCCTTCACTTGCTTCCCTGACTCTTTCTCCACCAGTGCCTTAAAATCTAATAACTTAGAGAATGTTTGATCTTTCTTCTACATGAAGAAGATCTAGCACTTATGAGAAAATTCATTAACAAATATTACATAGTACTTATGTTTTTTTGTTGAAGCAACAGATAATGGTCCACACACATCTGTGTGAACTCTCTCAAGGATCCCTGAAGCTCGGTTCTCCTTCTCATGAAAGGTGGCCTTTACATATTTTCCCATAGTGCATCCCTTGCATGCGTCTGATTGTGCAAGTGTACCCCTAGGAATACTAGTAGAAATCTGTTACATGACTTTCAAGGCTCCATGGTGAAGATGACCCAATCTCCTGTGCCATAATTTGCCCTCATCTCGACTCACCACTTGATCTGCCTTGCCCATCATTGCTACACAACCATCTACCTCCACCTTGTAGAGATTCTTAACTCGAATCCCTATCCTCTTGGATTTTCATGTTGTTTTATGTCGTAGGAAATATTTTCCTTCACTAAAAACAACATCATAGCCTCTATCCTCCAACATTGCGACTAAGACTAAATTTTTCTTCAAACCTGGTACATGCATTACATATTTTAATTGGAAGGGTTTACCTGACTACCTTTGAAAGGTAATGGTACGAATCTTGGTAGCATTGTACCGCCCGTCATTGCCCATTTCAATATGCATCTGGAGATACTTCTCCTCCAAGTCACTGAAAATTTCCTTGACTCCCGTCATGTGAAAGGAAGTGCCACTATCCAAATACCACACAGATCCCAATGCACTGGACACCATGCATGCGATCAATGAGCATTCAATAAATTGTTAGGCAAGGGCCTCACCAGTTGCAGATCCTCCAACCTTCTTGTTCTTCTTCTTTTGTGGATAGTTAGTAGCAAAATGCCCATGCTCGTGACAGTGAAAACACTTCACCTTGGACATGTCCTACTTCTTACCATTCTTGGACTCAGATTTAGAATGTAATTTCCTCCCCTTCCCCTTCATCACCTTGGTAGCTAAAGCACAATCCTCTTCATCTTCATTCTTAGATGAAGATCCATCTCTGGTGTTCCGTTTGAACTCCCCCTGCACCAAATCTGACCACAATCATTCCCAATCTGGCAATTTTTCCATTCCATTAACAGAGCCTTGATAACTGTGCCAACTCTTAGGAAGTCCTAGGAGAGCCAAGCTCACCAAATCATCATCAATGACTATTATTCCAATGCTCCCCAGTTCATCCTGACATTGGACAAAATTTATTAGATATTTTGGAATTGTGTCGCCCTTTTCCATCTTGATTTTCCTAAATTTACCTTTGAGCACCAATTTCCTATGGTCACTGCTGCTTTGGAATAGATCCGTCTAATCCTTCCACAATGCATATGGTGTGGCTTTCCCATGGAGGCTTGAGAAAATGTGGCTCGTACTCCTCCCAAAAGGATCCTCCTCGCCTTTGACACTTTCTTTTTCCATGCATCAAGATTTGCAGCATTTGCCACATCAGGTTTAAGAACATCATTGTCAATGAATTCCTTCAAGCCATTGTCTTCGAGTACTGCCTCCATCCTGTCCTTCCAAGAAATATAGTTTGAGCTACCCTCAAGTGCATACTCCAACCTCAAGCCATTAAAATCCATTTCAATATTGAATTAGTTGTAGCACCAAGAAAGTCTTTCTGCAAATTCAAATTCTATTCAGTCACAAACTCAGCTCCTGCTTCACTTCTGCAATTTCTTGTGCTCTGATACCATGTAGAAATTATAAAAAATGCATGTATATATTGGATTCACCTGATATAACAATGTACTAAATTTAAATATTGAATCGCTTCTACAAATATTTTGCGGAATTAAAAGCACAATCACCAATCACATGAAGTAAAGAAGAATCAAATCACACACAAAACAAAATTTTCACGGGGAAAGCTTAAAACTAAAAACCCCACTATCTTCTATTGTTTATTCAACATGGATCATGAAACAATTACATACAAAACTCTTCTCACAAGAGCCCTCCAGTACTCAGCTAATTGTATCACAATGTCATGAACAAAACTGACCAACACATAGCTAATTCTCAACCTCTAGACAGCCTGCCTTGCTTGCACAATCCTTGATGAATGAAATCCATAAAAGATAGGAATTATTTCCTTCCTTCACTGCGCAAGTATCATGGGCACTCCAATGGGTGTTTGGTTGAATGTGTGCAAACCAATAATCCTACAAATGATATTCAACTTCCCTTTCACCTAGAACTCAACTACATCTCCACTAGATCTGACATGGATGCAACTAATAATAGTAAATCCTCAGTTGCATGTGAGATCACTGTTTCTGAATTAATTAATATTCATTCACTTGATCTCTCACTAGTGTATCTTAAGTTACAACTAGAACAACTAATTTTAACTCACTTATCTGAGTTAAACTGATTACAACGTGCATTAACTAATGCACCAATGCACTTCAAACTCTGTTACAACTAGAATTACTCTGCATGCCTCACAAACTACCTCTAACTCAAAATCCACTAGCTAACTGAGTTTATCATTGTCAGTTAACTATTTCAAGCTATCATTGAGAATACATTACAGTTTATTGTCCATCTTAATTAAGGGATAACTAAACTAGACATGCACCCAAAAATAGCACTATGGGCCCCACCCTAGTGTAGGTTCTTAATGCACTAGGCATGGATGCTGAAATTTTCTTGTTGAATCTCAACAGAAAGTCCCCGGAAAAGCCCAATGTGGTAAAACCGATGCAACAGATCTGACGGTTTGTATTATTAAGTAGTAGAAATTTCTAAATACATCACTGAATACCTCAAGGGTTATTTAGTTACAAAGAGAGAGATGATGGTAGAAATATTTGTGAGATTACCTCACATAATCACTGAAAAATACCAGTTGATCTGGTCACTAGATGAGGTGCCCCTAGCAGACTTTGTGCTACCACTACGCAGTCCCTATTCATTCCGTGCGTCACCCTCTCTAGGCACTGCGTCGCCCAGCTAGAAGATCGATTTGCAGCCTGGAATCATTATTTTCAGCCTCCCGGTCTCACACCCCCGCTCCTGGCTTCTGAAACTGACTCTTATGAAAAAATCATATTCTCTCTGACCCTCTACGCTACCTCTGCGTAGCCCTGCATGGCTCTGCATCAACCTATGCGTGAGATCTGCTGGATCACTCTCTGCCTCTCTCTATTGATGAGTCTCCGACTAAGAAATTCTCTCCTGAAGCTATCTCTACCCCTCTCTGCACTGGAATCACTTAGTTTTGATCTTCATCCGAGCACTTGCTCCATCAGAAGAATTCGATCACTTGATTCACTTAGTGTATCCTTCCAAATGACCATCAAGTATTCCTTCATAGTCTTCTCATTGAGAAATCAAAAACTGATATTAGATCTCTAATCAACAGCTAAGATTATAACTTGACTTGATATTCGCTTTTTCCATATCATTCTCACTCTGTTTTATTAATACCCTTTGATTATTTAATTTCCCTAAGTTTAAACTTAGGGTCCCCATTAAAATAATTAATTTTTGCAATAAAACATATTGCGAGTGGAATTTTCACAAATGGTTTCTAGGTTCTTTGGAATACAAGTACCTAAGCCTCTACAAAAATTTGGAGTCTTAGATCACTTTCGATGCTACCAAAAATCAACACTCCCTCTTAGCGAGGAAAGTGCTCTAACAATATGTATGCTGCATATTGCTCTGACCTTGAAGCATCCTCTACACTGCTAATGTCTAACAAGCCATACACTAACCATTGCGCTGCTGCTGCAACTGTATTACTACCCATGACTCTGCCACTGACACTGTTGCATCCATACTACAACCCCCTCTCAAGTGCTACATCTGCTATGCTTTTAGCACTTCCAATACTAACGCTGCATCTGCACTGCAACTCAGCTGCTAAGAGAAGCAATTTAAAACCACCCAAAACTGAACAAGAATTTAGTGGATGCACCTCGGTGCTGAAGTCGTTAACTGTTGGTAGCTACTCTGATGTCCCTATGATGCACTGTGTTGATTCAGATCTGCACTGCACCGCTACTTCTCTACTCTATGATGTTGCTACTCTGCTTTGCACTGCTGCAGAAGTAGGTGCTGCAACTGTCACTCCATCACTCCTCGACTCCCACTACTGTTGATCATGGGCACCCATAGCAGGGTTTTGATCTAAGAGGTGGGGTTCTCGAGGATCCTTCCCAACTGAAGTTCAAGGTGAACTTACAGTTCTATGTCGCCCCATTTCTCTCCCAGAGAAGCATGGGAACTCATGGAAAACTCATCCTGCTCAATCTTCGCGGCTGCAACTTTTGGATATTCCTTCTAATCCTTGTCCTTTTTCTTCACAAGACACTGTGATGCAAAGTGGCCCATCTCACCACATCTGAAGCACTTCACCTTCGAAACATCTATATTTTTTTTCTGTTTCCCTTGTTGTCCCTTCGATGCGAAGTTTTCATTATCCTCCTCCTCCATATTCTTCGATCCGCTCCCGCTACTACTGTCAAGTTTACACTTGACCAGATCGCTTCTCATATCCTCCTCTTGAAGTGATTCCCACATCTGCTCCCAACTAGGAAGCGTTTCCCTGACCAAGATACTTTGGAAAATAAATTTCTACTCCTTGGTGACTGCGTTAAGGGCCAGCCTCACCATAGTTGCAACAGTTGGCGTGGATCCCACGACTGCTAACTGATCACAGATTTCCTGAAGTCTCGTTAAGAATGGAGTAATGTGCTTCCCCTTCTACATGTGGATCATCCAGATATTCTGCTCCAAGTACATCTTCCATTTCTCAGAACTTCCTTTGTATAACAGGGATAAGGCCTCCCATATCCCCCTAGTTGTGTTCTTGCCATCTCTATGAGAGACTATATGATCCTTGAGATCATCAAGGATAAATCTCTTGGCCCTTGCCATATTAGACTTGTAATTTTTGTTCTGATCCGTGTTGGGTATGTGTTATAATTTTTCCACGATTAGTCGCATGGACCCTAATTTTCAGTGGGTAGACCTGCCGATGGTTTTGTGAATGGGTTTGCACATGGTTTTGGGGCATGATGATTTTCGGCCCCTAATATTTTGTAGATCTGGTCAAGGGAACTATGGTTATGTTCTAATCCAGGGTTAATGGATTGCAGTTTATGAATGCTTCGACGTGTATATATATATATATATGTGTGTTGTAACACTAAAAGGAAATAATGAAAAGCAAGCTGGTAGTCCCGATTTGGGATCCAAGGGAAATCTCTGTGTATATCTGTTTTATGTTTTATTCTCTCGCTATTGCTTATTTTCTGTTTTTGAGATTCGTTTACAGATAATTTCTGTACAGGGTTAAAACCTACATTTGGGATTAGAGCTGTTTCGGTTTCAAGGGGACACCTTTGCTGCTGAGGTTTTTTTTTTCTCGGGCCTGTGGTAGACCCTGTTCAGTGAAATATCTACGGGATCAATTCTTGAGGTGAAAGAAGATGGCGAGAAGTGGAAAGATAGAGATCGAGAAATTTAATGGTCAGATTTTTGAGTTGTGGAAGCTCAAGATGGCGGATCTACTGGTGGATAAAGATCAGTGGATCATGGTAGATCCAGGTACTAAACCAACGAAAATGTCAGATGAAGACTAGAATAAGTTGGATCAGAATGCGAAGAGCACAATAAGGTTGTGTGTCTCAGATTCAGTATTGTTGAATGTATTTGGGGAAGCTACGGCAAATACTTTATGGGAAAATCTAGGGACTTTGTACCAATCTAAGTCTCTGGTGAATAAATTGTTCCTGTTGAAAAAGCTGTATAACTTGAGGATGAAGGATGGAGACTCGCTGACAGAGCATATAAATGCCTTCAATACTATGGTTAGTCAGCTGTTATATGTTGATATTAAAATATCATATGAAGATAAGTGCATCAGTTTTTTGTGTTCTCTACTAGATTCGTGGGACATTCTGGTTATTGCAATAGGTAGAAATACAACTACCTTGAATTTTGATGACATTGTCTCAGCCTTACTGTCAGAGGAAATGAGACGGAGAAATATGGAGGGCCAGAATGAAGATGCCTTATTGATGAGCTCCATCATTAGATATATTTTGAGGGGTTAATAGTCACCTTTTTCCCTTCTTATATATCTTTTTCTTGCATTTTTATTATTATTTGGGTTTATGATGCTAGTATAGGTGGTGATTAAGGCTAACATACTCTAAGTGCCTAATATAAGGTTGAGTGCAGAAAATCATGATTTATTAAGCATTGTTATAAAGATTTTATCATAAAGAGTTGGTTGAGACAGCAACGAGAAATTATAGGAGGATTTTCCACCCTCAAAGGTAGCCAAAGGATCCCAAATATTCTCTCCAGCAATTCAAATTCCACAAGCATCTGAAGGATCCCCAAGGATTCTCTCCAATAATTTGAATTCCAGAGGCAACCGAGCAACTCAAAGAGGAGAGCACTTGATATTGGTTTACTTGGAGTCCAGTTGACTCAATCACCATTTTCTAGGGAGCTATTGGTAGCTACCCTGTAGAATAAATAGAGCAGAGCTAGAGTTAGGAAGAGGTAGTCTATCCTCATCTCGTTTCCATTCAGAATTATTGTTGTGAACTATTAAAGATTTTTGTTTTATTGATGGATCGAAACTTTCAAAGATGTATGCAGTTATTATTTTATGAAATGAGAAGATTGATTTCATGTGATTGATTTAATTTTAGAGGGTTAGGCTCGTGGGTTAGGGCCCAATCCATTTGCCTCAACTTATCTGATATTATTATCTTTTCCTTTCTATCATTTAGCTAGTTTTTCTTCTGTCATTAAAGTTAGACATGCTTCTGATAAATTTCATTGCTATTTAGTTTTTGTGCTGTAGTTTTAATTACTTATGCATAGTGAAATAGAGGAAATACTCCAAAACTGTGGTCAAGTCTCCCCCTCTCATCTTTTTCAATAGAGTTTGAGTAGGGCAACCCTTCCCACAAGCCAAAATTTATTTTTGTTCAAGTTCGGGGAATAATTTTGTATTTACCAAGTCCAAGCCTTTCCTTCATTGTTTCACCCCGCATTTCTGTTTGTTTCCCGTGCATGAATCTGCAGGTGTGCTTCAATTCTGAGCACTTCTCTTATGCTTCCATTCCCCTCCTTTAATTCTCACCTTAGCAGTGAACTTACCTTTATTTTGAACACCCTTAAGCCGTTCTGCCTTACTTCTGTGTTTTTCTCTGTTCACAACCGTCTTACCCTTTTTACGAAAAACACATAAAAACCATATAGAACCACCGAAAACCCAACCTCCGCCTTTTCTCCTCAAGACTCCCGCCACCGTATGTCGCACTTCGCAATCACAACATTTAATGATTACCTTAACGCTTATCACCCATTCCTTGCAATTGTGATATTGCGAAATTGCAAATCACACTTCGCATCGGTTACCTTCTATTGTTAACACTCACTGCTCATTCTTTGCGATTGTGAAATCGCAAATCGAAACTCTTAGCTTTTTCCACCACCACGTCATCCCCATCGCACATCGCATCCCACGGAATTTACCACATCGCAAATCGCATCCTGCAAAACTTACCACATTGCAAATTGCATCCCACGGAACTTATCACATTGCAAATCGCCACTCGCAACCTTTACCGTAGCGCAAATCGCATTTCAAACATTTTACTTTATTCCTATTAATCCTAATCCTTACCGCTATCCTTGTAAACTTGGGATATTGTGATTCACGACCTACCACGTCACTCTTGGCACTTCGCACTACGCACCATTTAGTTTGTTCCCACTAATCCTTACCACTATCCTTGTAAACTTGTGATATTGCGATTCACGACCCACCACGTCACTCTTCGCACTTCGCACTACGCACCATTTAGTTCATTCCGTTAAGTCCTTACTGCCATCCATTTAAGCTTGTGAAGTTGCGATTTCGACATCACACATCAAAAATTTTGTTATCCATCGCATTCTGCCATCGCATTTATGAGTTCTTCTCACTTCGAAGTCATTTCTTGTGTTTATAATAAGGTTTCCTAAGGGTTTAACCCCCTCTGTTTGCTCCAAAGTCATTTCTCACACTATCATAAATTTTTCTAAGGGTTTAACCTCCTGTTTTTTCTTCCAAACCTCATTTCATGTGTTAAACCCCCCATTATCCCTCTTAGCCATTTTTCTTCCCTCTAAGCTGCAAATTAATTATTTTTAATTAAAATTAAGGCATGGATAGTTTAGTTGCATGGATAGGAGTATGGTAGATATATCATAGGATAGGTAGAGTGCATTTATCTGTTTGGCCAAGTTAAGTGTGGTTTAGAATTAATTTCCTTTCTGCTATTTTTTTTTTCCTGCAAATTAAATTAGGTTCATTATTCACATTCCTTTCCAGCAATTTAGTTCAGTTTCCTTCCTGTAATTTCCTTGCAACAATTTGCTTTACAGTTGTTCTCATAATTTAAGAAATGGCACCCTTTCGTGAAGCTGAAGAGGATGACATGAACAGAATGCATCTGTTGTGTATATAGCACTTTCACCTCAAATTTTGTACGAACCCCAGGTTGATAAAGTAAAGTAGGGTAGCCCCTGGGAGTTGCAGCATTATTGGTGCAATACCAGGGCTCAACACTTTTTGGCATCGTTGCTAGGGAGGTGTCTAATAGATATTTTGATTTATTTTTAGCATTCTTTTCTGCTTTCCTTTCTCTTCATGTCACTTCAAAAATATTGAAAAAGTACAAAAAAGATCTGATTTTCATGCCTCGTGGAACTAGGAATACTCAAAGAAAAACATTACCTAAAACCCCCACATCACCTCCTAGCCACCCTTCACTCTTCTTCAGTGGCAGTGAGATTGAACCCCTATAGGAGAGTCTTCTGAATATTTTGAGGATCCAATTGGGGAAGAATAAGAAGACCTTGTTTCAAATGAGAGACCTGCTTCGGCTATCTTAACCATGGCTGGGATCCAGAGAGACTTTCCCATAAGAGAGGCAGATGGGGACACTATTAAAAACATTATCCCCTCAACTATTCCACACTTCCATGGACTTACCTCTGAGGGCCCTGAGACATTCATGTTTGAATTTGTTGTTTTCTGTATGACTTATGACTACACCTCAAATGATCAGAAGTTTAAGCTATTCCCATCCACCCTTTAGGATGCAGCCTTGTGCTGTTTCATGGGTCTACCCGGGGATAGCATCAATACCAGGGCATAGATGGAAGATACCTTCAACAGCAAGTACAAAGACTACTATAGGTTCAAGGAAACTAAGGATGAGATATTTAGGATGACCCTAGGTCCCGATGAATCCCTAGAGGATTATGAAGAGAGGTTTCAGTTGAACTATAAAAGAGCCAATTGTAGTCTTGATCTTGATTCACTTAAACTTGTACTTCTACAAGGGATCAGTGAAGAGATGATAGAAACCTTGAATATTTTATCAAGAGTAGATATCTACCAACAAACCTATGAAACAATTAAAGTTGTCTTTCGAAACCATTATAGGGCATTTAGGAAGAAGGGAAGAGCTAGCCAAAGTACATCCAATACCCCTTCCTCTTCCACCTTCATAAAACATGAGATTGGAAACATGCTAGAGGAATTCAAGAGTGACATGATGCACACCTTTGCTTTGCAAATGGACACAATGCAGGTCAAAAGGAAGCAAGACGAAGCAGAGAGAGCCCTTGCCATATTTTTTCCTAGATGTACTAGGAAACACCTAAGAAATGAATGTCCACTGAATGTCATAGAGGTTTTCTTATTATGTGAAGAGAATCATGCCATAGACAAGTTTCACTCCTTACATGGACTTAAAGAAGTATATCAAGGTGGGGAAACAATGCCAGAGCAACTCCGTTTCATCAACCAGAGAAGGCCTCAGGGCCCTCGGCCATTTAACAAGGTATGCAAGGTGCACCTCACTCTTACTATCACAACAATAAGAGTCCACCCATGCAACCTTGGTACACCCCCACTACTCCATCATTGTCTACACCTCCTACTTGGCCTTCCAAACCTTCATATCATCCTTAGCTAGTAAACCAACCATTTCAACAATATGTTCTACAACAACCTCAATGGAACAATCCATCCCAAGGGTGGAGGCCTCAACAAAATAAACTACCTGATCTAATGCCTCCACCCCAACCTCAACATCATCTTACTCATGCTACTCCACCTAGGCTACCTATACCTGCACAGCCCAATATGAACCCGAACAATAGATAGGCATAGTAGGCTCCTAGTGGAGAAACATCCCATCCAGCTTATGCTATGGAGATACAAGAGGTTAATCTCAGGTCGAGAAGAGTACTCCCAGACAACCATCCCCCATCTCCACCTATAGAGTTTTATGAGGAAAAGGAAGAATATAACACTTAGATCCAACAACCTCCTTTTCCCAAGCGCTTAATCCACCCTAGTCAACACACCCTAGAGGAGACTGAACTCTTGGGAGAATTGGAAAATTTGTGTGTAAATATACCACTTATCCAGGCCATTAAGTATGCCCCTATCTACAATAGGCTCATCAAAGAAAAGTGCTTCAAGAAACCTGAAGGGAGGAAGAGAGAAACCCCCACCATCAATGTGGTAGGACACCTATCTGACCTGATGCTGGGGAAGGTGATATTTACAAAATACCTTGACCCTGGTAGTCCAGTTTTTGATGTACATATAGATGGTGTCATAGTCCCCAACACTAATTTATTTAGGGGCCGCCATCAATATCATAACCAAGGAAACTATGTTGAAACTTAATCTTCAAGGGACTTTGATTAAAACCAAAATAGTTCTGCAACCTGCAGATTGGTCCACAGTAACTTCGAAAGGAATTGCTGAGGATGTTATGGTTACCATTGACTCTTGGGAGTACCCTACATATTTCCTAGTCCTGCAGCCCAAAACCAAGTTTAATGGTTATCCTCTCATCTTAGGGAGACCTTGGTTAGCCACTACAGACGCTTATATTAATTGTCGGGCCGGAAACATGACTACAAAAAATGGGCCTTTGTCTAAACAGCTAGTGTTATATCCTCCAACCCAGCCTTCCATTGATCATGATCTCCCTATATGGTTGGAGGATGAAGAAGATGAGTTGTATAACACTGACCCTATTTGTACCATAGATGTTATCCTTAGAGGGGTGTTAACACTGGAAAATCATACAAGCAGAAGACGACATTAATTAATGTCAGGCAGAAGGATTTACAGGGTTGAAAGACGTTAGAGAATCTGGAAAGTATTTAAAAATCTCTAAGGTCTAAGGAGAAATCAAATTTGAGCAAGTCATAAATGCTTTTGCGCGGATAATCCTTCGTGAAGAGCTCCTTTGCTCTCCTTTTGACCCGAAATGCGTGCAATCCTGGAAGTGGCGAAAGTCACTTTCTGGGACCAAAAAAATAACACTCTAGGACAATGATTCCTCACTTGAAGCTACCTAAGGACAACCATCAAATCCTCCTTAGACATCAAGGGAGCACACAATGGAATATTTGTGGCACACAAATGAATCATCCCCCTGCCTTGGGTCACCATCCACAATGTACCAAGAGAGGGAAGGAGGATTTGAATTCTCCTATATAAGGCCACCATGAGATGAAGAACTCAAGAACACATTGTTATGCTGGCCATAATTTCCCAAGCAATACCAACAATGTGTGATATGGAGCTGAATATAGAGGGAACTCAATTTTTGGCCATCCAAAAAGTTCAGTCCACCACAGTAGTGAGAGGGAGACTTTGCACCGAGGCAAGCTTGGAAGTAGAAACATCCTTGAATCAGGACTTAGAACCCATGTTCTAGGGGCCCTTTGGCAAGAGGGTTAAAGTTTCATCCTCATTTCCTACCAGCACTCAATAAGAGGGGCCGAAGAGCCACCATTTGGATTATTTCAGTTGTTTGACTCTATCCAGAGCTTTTGTTTATTTGTTTTAGTTTTAGTTTAGTTTTATTTTATATATGCATGCTATTTCTCTATCTAGTATGTTTATGATTATAGCTTGTTCCACTAACTTTCTTGACTCCACTTCTTTTTCCGCCTGTGACCAATAAATTAAGTGGGTAAACCACACCCCTTAATTTGGTGTGATTTCATACATGCGTGCACCAAACACACTAACACATTATTGGTGACTCCACTAACGTTTATTACCAATTTTATGTGGTTGTGCCTTTTTGCAGAGACCCCTGTCTGTGTTGTGGAGTGGAGCTGACTTTCCCCCATGTTTCTCTTGCAGTCCCTAGTTCATCCCAAGTGACAGACTGAAGCAGAAAAACCCCAAAATTACTTTTTTAAGAATTTGCGCACTTTTCCCTCCCACAGATGCGCCCAGGGTGCGCGTTCAGAGCCGACCCATACGCAGACATCTCGCTTGTTTTAGCCTTTTGCATGCAAAAGACAGAAAGAGACATTTCTCCCACATTTCTATATTTTCGTGCTTATAAAGTGATTGGAAGCCTATAATACATCTGCCAGCATTAGTTGAGGTACCCCGCAGCTTGCTAAATCTCACTCTTATCTGCTTTTGTAGGCTTAGTGTTATTTTTATTTCAAGTTGATTTTTGCAAAGTTCACACATAGTTTAAGTAGGGGGAAAAATAACTTGCATTTCGAAAGAATTTTATGTTTTGCAAATTTAGGTACCAACACACCTAGATAACTAGCCAAAGTAAGTGGCCCAAGTCCACACATGCTTAGCTAGTTTCTTTTTTCTAGTGTAAAAGTTATTAGTTTAGTTCAATTTTTGCACTAGGATTTCCGGACTAGGATTGAATTGTCGATAGGACAGAAAGTAATCTCTGCTACCTTTGCACGCTTCGGTGATCCTAGACAAGCATATGAACACTCTCTATTCACAACGCGCCATCTCCCTTTAGTTGATCACATAGATTAACTAGGAAAAATAGAAAGCGGCCATATCCGCACACATGTTTCTTTTGAGCAAGAAACAATACAACATAATTTAATAGGGGATTTTGAAAATGATCATCGCATATCCATACGTTCAAAATATGTTCTTGTCCACTTTTTTCTCACACACATCCACCCACTAAGAAAAATCAAACTAACTTAACCAAACTCACTAAATTCTCCCCACAGGGGCCATAAAAGAATTTATAGCTTAAGTTAGGATCAAGGGGGTAGGCATTCGATAAGCCGCCTTGATAATTCTTCATCTTGAAACATAGAAGTTGACTATTTAGGGAGCTTTAAACCCACCTATCAGCCCACGGAAAAGAAAATCCGAGTGTGGAAGAGACCCGTTTCAGAGGGGGCTAGGCTTAGGCGCAGTGCAGGCAGGTATCAGTCAGGGCTACCTGACTTGGCTGATACTCGGTGTTGTTAGCTGACTTACCAAGAAGCCCAAGACTCGACCGCTCACATGGGACAGTGGTAATTAGTGGCAAAATCTAGGGAATCCTTTCCCTATAGGTGACAGTGCAGGCAAGCGCCAGACCCTCTACCCTTACCTTGGTGGATTTTCTTCGACTAACAGGGGGTGTCGCTAGCTCTTACAGGACGTTGTGCCAGCACTCGCAAGAAATCTTCTCAAGGCCCAGTTACATTTGAGTGTGTGAGGACAAATAGGCATTCTAGGATTTGAGTATCATACGCAAACAAAAAAAAAACCACTTTTTTGATTGCTAATCACATAGAATTAATTTAAAGGGAAAATTTATTTTATTTTCTCTTTGTTTTATGTATGTGACCAGAATTTTTCTTTGATCATAGACTCTATCCTCTCAAATTTTTCCAAAACCAGACCCAGTCAACACCAGAATAGACCCAATGGGACCTCGTTGATCTAGGCGTCTTTGGGACCTCCCCCCCATTAACAGGAGGGGTTCCAAGTCTTTCGCTGTTTAGGTGTCAAATACGAAATGTTGCCACCATTATTGGTTCATCCTTTATTGGGGCATCCTTATTTGGGAACCCTGGTCGGTCTCCTAACACCACACCACACACCACTCCTCCCATGATCCCTAAAGGACACAGGGGTGCGACCCATTCGGGAAGCCAGTCGAATACACAGCAGGGTACGTCATAGACCAACCCTCTTCCTAACTAGAACTTTATGTTTTTGCAACTTGCAATGGCATCAACCTCCCAATCACCTTTCTTGGCTTCATTGAATATACCTGATTTAACCAAGCTGACGAATGACCCCATCGCACACAACCCTACATGGCCTCCCATGCCTATGAAGCTCCCTTCGGATATTCCAAAGTTCGAAGAGCAGGAGACCTAGGTAATCATTTCATGATCTTCCACCTGTGGTGCTCATCGAACAATATCATTGACGACACTATGCAATTGAGGCTATTTCAACACACTCTGACAGGAGTAGTTGCGAAATGGTACGTGGAGAAACCCTTTGCTTCACATGGAACCTTTAGCGCCCTTGCCACCATGTTCCTAACATATTTTCAGTTACCCATTCACCATGATTCTGGAATGGAATTACTGACACATTTTAGACAAACCCCCACCGTCCATATCTTAGACCATCTCCATGAATGGAGGCAATGTCGTAATTTATGTAAAGAAAAACTCGATGACCAAGGTATTTTAGATTTGTTCCTGAAAACTCTCACAATAGATATTTCAAAGGATGTGGTGCAACAAAGGCCCACATCTGAAGAGGACACCATCAGCAAAGCCCAGCAGCTTGAGCTAATTTATACCCAGTCAGGATATATTTACAATATCCTGCCAAACGCCCCACACTTGCAAACTTATCAAGAATTTCCAGGCACATATAAATTTGCAGATGGGATAATTATTTCATTGACCCAAGGTTACCTAGGCAGTAGTAGTCAAAACCCTGGTTACATGTACATTTCTACCCAGAACGTACCTCAACCCGATTTTCAAAGTCATCATATGCCTCGACAAAATTTGACCAATAGGGCGCAAGCGTATCACCATGGAGGACCCTATCCTCTGGCTTAGGGGACCAAATACGTAGAGAGAAACACTGATGGAAGAGCTCCCCTCCAACAGCCAGGTGCACATTAGGGACTTCGTTATGCTTAGTCCCCAGCACAAGACCCGCCTATGCAAACCAATGCACAGGTGAAATTTGTGCAGCCTTCCCAAAACCAACCTCACCAACATAACCAGGAGAACTACTCTCCTAACATGGTGAAGAAAAAAGAAAAAAACAAGCCAAAAAGTAATCCTGGATAGGGGAGAAACAACTAGAAATGCCCGCCGCGATCCCAGGCTAGAGGAACCTCCAACTGGAATTAGAGCCAGGAGCCAAGCAATGCCCAATAGCAGAGAAAAAGGCCACCTCTTCTAACAAACCATTCTTGTTCAATATGTGGTGAGTACGGACATTATACTCACCACTTTCTTGATCTCCCTGAGCTAAAGAAGCTACAGAGTAACAGAGGACAAGGAGGATCTTCCCAACAAACAATTGTGATGCAGGAACCTTTCCCCCATCAAAGGATGGTAAGCACTCAGAAAAAAATTCCAGATGACTATGGGAAAAGTAGCCATGAAATCTACATGACTGGCGAAGAGATGTTTTTCCAAACACGGAATCGCAATTAAGACACCCCACCAGACACCAATATGTCATGGGCAAGTACCAGTGCACCGACTGAACCTTTGACCATTTCAAAGATGCCTATCGAACCATTTCCAAATATGGCGAAGGGACCCAATAGACGAGCAGGAAACTACTCCAAAGCGGCCCATAATTATATTATCATGGATGATTTAGCACAATCTCCCACTTATATGTCAGCTTTGTAAGTATTGTAGTCATGCCCAAAACAACAGAAAGCCTTACTTTCCGCGTTAGGTGCTATCGATCCTGCCGATACACGCCTAATGGATTTTGACTTAGACAAAGCCACCCCTAGGCTTCCTTCCATGGTCGCCTTCTAGATACTAGTGTCGGTCAAGAATATCACAATTCACTGATGTGTCATTGACGAGGGTGCATCCACATACATCATGTCAAAAAATGTTTGGCATAAGTTATGGTCTCCCGAACTTAAACTCTTAGTCATCACGCTTAGAGCATACGACAGTTGTCCCTCGACTCCCGTCAGAATCTACCAAAGTGTCCCGATATGCTTAGCCAAAAAGACAGTCCACATAGACATTGAAGTCTTGGATGCTAACTTGGATTATAATATACTCCTTGGGCAGAGTTATATGTACACCTTGTCAGTCATAGCCTCCTTTGTTTTTCGCATAATGATGTTCCCCCACGAGGACCGCATCATTACTGTAGACCAATTGACGCATAGCAAGAAGCGACCCCTAACAAGCACTGATGTAATTCTACCCTACATAGATACACCCTCGAATTCCCTTTCATGGTACTAAGAATATGGCCCCGGCCAGTTCAAACCGTCGTCCATTCTAGGATCATTCCTAGGAGATCCTCCCATTATCCTTGAGTCATCACCTGATGTCCCAGTTGCTCTAGTGTGCATGATGTCCACATCAAGTGCCGAAGTTAGTCAGGACACGGACACGAGCCATAATGGCAACGAGTCATCGGCCACGACAACCTTTCTAGCCTACGCTGCTTCCCAAACCCCTTTCCTCTACCCCCCAGCTGATTTCGTCTCCCAATAGGTTTTAGAAACACTGGTGTTACCAATCATATGATTGGAAATACCAGTTTGGTATCTCATTTCCCCTACGAGAACATGAGCCACTCACACCACTGCCACAGGGTTGAAGCCCCTCAGTCCCGAGGAGACCCCACCTGTCCAAGAAACAGTCGAAACCACCCTTGCAAAGGAAATTTCCATCGCAAAACTGGTGATTATGGCTATGAAAACCAAGAAGAGAGGAAAGAAGATGGTGACTCCCGCCATACAACAAGAATCACTAGTTTGCGCCATATGCGACGTAATATGTCACCCTACCCATATCTTCCCAGAGTTGGATGAATTAAAACCACTCGGCTGAGACAGACATCGCGACACCACGTTCTCGTAAAAAGGAACCTACCACCAAAGGTAAAGTTAAAGCATTGCGTAACAATCACGCATGTGCTATCTGCAACAACTCTGGGCACTATACCCATCATTGCCCAAAAATCCCATGATATAGGGACGCCTTACATGCCATCGAGTGATCCTATCAAGATGATCCCTCCACCCAGCCATCCAGAAATGAACTTCATACCATATTGTACCTACAAGAAGAACGAAGGGCACCAGAAAGACCCTAAGTCATGCCCCCTTCTGTTATACGTTGCACACTGCGCGATGAACATGGTCACTTCCTCGAAGAATGCACAACCCTAGAACTCATCCATAGATGGTATCCTATAGAACAGGTTTACTACGTTGGATTGTGGGCAACACAATTCACATGTCCTTTGTGCGCCAACAATCACCTTCTGGAGAATTGTCACTATATCCCTCGATTCTGGCTAGCCCTTGCTAGTTTACGCTTACCCATAGTCCGCCTCTCCCAAGAAGATGATATGGATGCAAAATCCACAGACAGCTCCACAACCCAAGAGGATGTGACGAGCAGATCCATTCTATTCTTGTCAGCTAAAAATCGACCAATTAGAGAACCCCTATTTACCCCCAACCGCTCTCTATAGAGAAGACCAACATGCATGTTATGCAAAATGCCAAATCATGCGGTCGCCACTTGCCCTGATTTAGCAGCGTTACGACGATGGTTCCCCGCCAAGCCACAAACTGAGCATGAAGGGACCCCCATATCTAGGCTATTTTTCCTAATATGTCAAGGAAATCACTACGAACAACAATGTACTTATATCTCGCGAATTCGTCCCACCATCGATATGATTCATACCATAGAGAAGAAACAAGACGATACCTTCAAGCGATTTAGAAAGTACATTACCCCTCAACCAGTGACCCCACACCCACATAGGCGTGATGGGAAAACTAAGACGACACACCAACCAAGCATGACCTAGGCCAAGCCTAGGATAACATGTAGACTATGTGACTTGAATGACCACCGAGTCAATCAGTGCAGAGAACTGAAGCCCCTTGCAAATAGTTTCTGCGGTCTCTTCTCTCCCTCAGAAACTTCTCTCTAACCAAGAGAAGATCATGCATACCTAATGCCATATTTGTTCACACTTTCACCATACAATTAAATGTGTGCACCTCCCCAAGCTAAGAGTGACAAGAGCAGCATTGAGTGTACACTCCCCCAAAGAGTCAAACAAACCCAAGCCAACAATACGGAAATGGAAGCAGAAGACCCCCTCTTCTGCCATAGATCCTTTCCAAGCATCCACATCAGGGACAATGAGTAGTGTCGATTCCCATAAAATCTTCTCCGTTGGCACAGTGATACCATGCACTATATGCACTGGCCAAAACCACGCACCAGAGGTATGCCCACTAATGGAAACATTCAGGCACCTCTGCAGCAGGCACAATTTCCACCCAAAGGAAACTGACCATCCTAGCGAGGAATCCAACCTTGCGCTTACACAAACTCTCATCACAGAGATTATTCCCCCACCGAACGCCGACGATAGGATTCACCATATACGATTTGTATCATTGCATATCGGAAATAGGATTGTAACCGCCCCCACGTCCCAGGATTTCCACCTTATTCATATTGCAAAAAATCAAGGAACCTTGCGCTTTTGCATTGATTTCCGCAAGATCCCAAATTTGCATGCCACTATTGAACTCCTTGATGATACCCAGCCTCTAGGACAACACCTAGTACAACTAGATCTCATTGACAAAAGTCGACAACAGTCACTACAACACAACGAGGCCCGCAAGAAACGGGTAAAAGCATCATTCGACTGCCGCATCAACCATTAGGGGAATTTTGAGGTCTAAAATGGGCCTCGTAAGAAAAATGTACAATCAAAATTCACTTTATGAGAACCAATCACATTTTAGGAAATGACATCATCCCTAATGGTTGAGGTGGCATTACTTGAGTTAAAGGTACTTACTTATCACATTTTCAATGGTGAATAAAAACTCATGGTTAACCATGGTAGTGCTCTAAGTACTTTTAAAGTCAAAGTAAAGTACTCATAATAAATGTCATTTCACACTTTTTGAATAAAAATATATTATTGTCATTTCATATTTCTTGAAAGAAACAATGCATATCTCTATACATTTATTATATTATATTATATTATTTTTATATATTATATTAATTACATGTTATTATACAATTTAAATAATATAAATTTTAATTAATAGCATATAATATAATTAAGAATTTATAAATTTATATTTATATTTTATTTTAAGTTATTTAAGTACAAAAGACAAATGTATTAGTTGTTCAATGATAATGGTTTTTTCTTGAAAAGCTCATTCTTATTTATAGTCACATCAATACAATTTTTTTATTAATTTTATTTTGGTAGAACTTTTGAATTGAAATTAACTATGGTTACATGGATTGTGGTGCAAAAAGTGAATTGAAAATTTATAAATATTATTGTATTGGTTTAGCTAGTATTTTATTATCTCATTAGGAGGCCCATTTTAGACCTCAAAATTCTCCTAATGCCTCTCTCATTCACTGAGGGAGAACGAGTCCTCCGCTATGATGTCACAAAAGAAGCCCTAGGACCAGGAAAGTTCGAAACCTTGTGGAAAGGACCCTACATCATCAAACATTGCCACCGATAGGGGGCATACATCTTGACAGAACCGGACGGCACATGCCTCAACAACCCCATCAATGACCTTTACCTCAAGAAATTCTACCCATAAGGGCCAAGATGACCCTTCCCTAGAGTGAATGTACACAAACCCAACCACTAAAATTTTTTGACCAAAAGACTTATCAAACACGCTGAAAGTGCCGCCATGGATCACCAACCTAAACTTTATTTCAGATTTGCTGATGGAGCATCAAGATGGTCTCAAAGTTTAGTCAGAGCTACCTGGGTCATCTATCACCTTGATTGATCACCACTCTACACAAACGGTGTGTGCATCGGTTCAACAACAAACAATCAGGAAAAATATGATGCCGTCATCGGACTTATGTGTGACGCCCTCCATCAGGGAATACACTATATGCATGTCTACCTCAATTCTCAGTTAGTAGTGTTGCAGTTAAACCAAGTATTTGAGATAAAAGATACACATCTATTTAGAAAATATCTGTGTGCAAAAATATTAAGCAGAGAATTTGACTATATTACATTTACACATGTACCAAGGAGTCAAAACCATGTAGTTGATCACATAGCTAACAATATCCTAAACTAGAATGTATCTCGAATAAATCATCATACATAAAAAACCAAAAAAATAGATATCCATCAGCATAACATCATCCATAAATCTAAACAAGTGACACAACATGTAGAGCCACAAAAAATATCTCTCATATATAAGATGTATATATCTAAGTACAAAAAAATAGTGTCGCTAACCCATCGGCTAGCCCAAAGATACATAAAATATCATCAAAAATAGGGGAAACATCCTTATAATGGGCGCTTTCCCCGTGTACAAGTATACTCTAGAGTGGTGCCCCCTCAAGAGGGGTACCTAGACCCACAACTGCTCCCAGTACCACCACTGGAGCCGCCATCACAACTGAGACTGCCATCCGACGTATAATGGGCCGATAGTCCCTCTCCCGGGTCATCACTGTCTCCAGCCAGACCTCCTCAAGATCATCCATAAAACCCCAAGAAGGCATCCCTTGGGTCAAGCGGTCCACTCAACCCCAGGCATCCTCTAGAACTGACACCTGAGTAGTTAGTTCCGCAATGCAAGCCTCTGCCATATCTGCACGTGCTGCCTCTGCATCAACACAAGCTCACTCGACCGCAACCTCGGCAGCGGCCCAGCTGTTGCCCTCCTCTGAAGGGCTAGTGCCACCACCAGGTCCTCCAGCAGCGTCTCCTCCTTGCCCACCCCGAGGTCTCCGAAGAGGACCATGACCAACCAATCGAGCTACGGAGCGACCTACCTCTCCAACATCTGCAAAGAGTAACCAAAACTATCTCAATGTCACCATCAAAACACATAAGAACATATATACTCAAATAAATGCAGAAAACATAAAGAATGTACCTATTGGCCCCCAAGCATAACTAGGAGGGAGACCCATATCTGGATCCTCCTGGAAGTCCATCCCCTCATATGGGAATGGCAAGAACATCTATGGGTTCACCTCGAACCAGGCCTCTGTCGTGGCATTCCAGTAATGCCCCATCATGCCCCCACCACCTCGTGGCATCACCAGAGCCCACCTCCTCATACGAGGTTCTCGTGGCCCCCAGGAGGCACCGCTACCACTGGTATCAACAACACTACCATCTCGTACATAATGCTACACAAAACACTGGCATACACAAACAACTTTGATCCATTGTGGACCTTGTTGAGCTACGTCACCATCCCGTCATAGAAAAAACAGGAAAAATCATAGAAGAGCTTAGACCTAAACCGGCGCAAGACTCCAACCTGCAGGCCTGATGCCCGATGCAAAGATGATGACCCTACAAGTCGCACAATCACCGCCAGAGCACATCGCTCTACCAGATCTGTCAATTATGAAATGCTAATGCACCCCTCCATAAGAAGTGCCCCACCACAATGACGTCTTCATAACCTCTCCAAATCCACCCTCCTGGAAGGGAGTGGATAGCTCAATGCCTCACCATGAGGAAGTAACCCGGTCACAAAATATACATCTGTCTCAGGACGGATGACCAGGTTTGTCCCGTGCAACACAAACATGTTGTGCCTCCTGCACCAATGTCGGATCAAGTAACGAAGCAATTGGTACTGCAACCGAAGAAGCTCGTTCTCTGAAAACTTCAAGAGCTCCCATTGCGCCAGTTGACGGCACGCCCCAGCATTAGTAACCAATGTAGTTCAAAGCTTGGGCCAATCCCGCTCCCTCCATAACAACCTATCATCGAAACAGGTACTCATCAGCAACAGAAAAAACATCAAAAATAGGCAAAACTCAAAAATGTTCTTTCCTCGACCTTTTGCGCACCTGTATTTTCCACAGGTGCGCTTAAGGTAATCCAAAGAAGGGGAACAGAGCACTTAAAGCGCGCTTATCCCCTGAAAATGCGCATAGAGTGCCTGCTTTTGCCCTGATCGCCTGCGCAATCTAAGGCAAAAAACACTCAGAATCCATACAAACCAAGTCTGTATGAACCCCGACACCATCAAACTGAAAAAAATAAAGTGCAGGACATCATGGAGGTTACCTGAACATGATATTGCTAATCCTTGGTGCTCAGGCTGACCACAACGGTAATAAATGCTACGCAGAAGCCTCTGACCTCTCAAGAACTCAACAAGTACAACTGAATTGAATTAGGGCCATATTCACCTATATATCACCCTTTTCAAAAACTTTAGAGGAGCATAACAAAAGATCAGAAGGTCCATTATCCGAACCGTAAGCTGCACCGTGATCAGCACTCCATAACGAATAGATGCGATGCCACATAGTCGCACTCCCAAAAAAATAAATTTTCAGCGCCAGCAGGTATGCCCTCTCTCATCTTCTTTTTTAAAAAGCTCATGAATTTCAATAATATTTGATAAAGAAGATGATTTCACTTGAGGTAGTTGTTTTTGCAGGAAAAGCTTGCAAACCATTCACAACTCCATCTACGGAAAGTTCCAGAGAAGGTATCATTCTACCCCCAGCATGATATATTCCTAGTAAACTCTGCATATCCTGACATCATTTCTCCATCAGAAATCAACCATAGGTTCCACATATCTGACCATGTTTATCATCACCTCACCCTACACATGATAAACATCCTCGTTGGTCAGTAGAGCCTCCCCTCCATGGCGCTTGTCACCCACAATAGACCCTATATCATAGAAAAAGTGATGCCATGGCCATACCACTTTAGTCCGGGAAGCACCTCATACCCATCCATCTGCCATGCATAAAGGCCAAGTTTTACCATACAAACTAAAACCCCCTTCCCGGATGACCAGGTTTTATAAGAAGATCAAAAGTGCACTACCACGCCTCGCATTTGGCCCACCATACATCCAACAACATAATCCCATCTGCGATACTTTTTCATTTGCTTCATTAACCCCACACATTAGACCAACCAATGGGGCCCCCACCCTCAGAAAAACACCTTCTTTACAACATCAGTGAGTGAACACTTTCATGTTTTGGGGCACCCGTATCTGTGTTTTGTACAAACCAAACCCCATTATTTTATTCTTTTGGTAAGTGTACAAAGACCACAAATGGTGCAATACATCCCCCACCCTCTCGTTCATATTTTCTCCCATGGCAGCAGTCCCTGTACACCCTTGGTCAGAGTATCACACCCCCACGCACAAGCCACCATGACATTCATAGCTAGTTTTTACCCAGAAATAACTATGAAAGCCACCAAGCTGCTTAGTACACTCCGACTTCGGGCCACTGAATCCCCACCATCGGTTTTCAGTCACCCCTCACCAACATGCCTATGTTAAACTCTCATCACATCCAAGTCCCTGAGCCCTCATGTCAGTGACCCCCCATTCGGTTGTGTAATGTTCCCATTTTAGCACATGGCTAAATGGAACATTAAAATTTTGTTTTTATCATATTACAGCTAAATAAATGGGTAAGGAGGCCCATGTTTATTGAAAACATGAATAAAACCCCTCACATGTTGAAAGGGATAGACATAAGAACTTGATTTTTCACCCACAAGTGTGAAAAGGGGAAAATGCATGAAGACAAGGTCAGGTTTGACCAAGTCAACAACGCTTCCATAGGACAAATGGCTTACTTTAGAAGACATCGCAGTGTGAATGAGGAAGAGGATATTTGGTGGAGGAAACCCTAATGGATGGGGCCCATGGAGAGAGAGCTTTCACTTGTTTAAAAGGAGGGCAAGGCAACCATTGTTTCTCATGCTTTGTATTGTTCATCTCAATTGTCAATTGAGACAATTGTGTATTCTTTGTTGTTTAGCAAGAATTTCCAGGAGGAATTCCTATTTAGGATTCTTTCACCTTATTGAGAGGCCTATTGAGGGATTTCTTAGATTTTATGCACATCCAGGCTTGAGGCCAAGCATCCTCCATCAAGAAAACGTTATTTCTGTAGCAGAGTAATGTTTTGTTGCTGGGTGTTGCAGTGAGGGTTCACTACATCACCTCCATTAGCTATTTTCAGAGGAGGAGCCTCTCTTTCCTTTGAGATATCAGATTGGAGATATCCTAGAGCTTATTGCAGACTTTGGCACCAAGGCCAAGTATTTCTCTTCACCAACAATGCAGTCCCTTCTCTAGACTACGTTATTTATGAGTGTGTTTGCAGTGGAGACTTGCTCCACATGTTTGGAGGGTGATTTCTTAGGCGAGAGGAACAAAATTTCATCCTAGAGATCCATTGGAGGAGATCTTGTCATTGATTGTAGCATCTTCAGTCTTCTCCATTTATTTCCATTTCTTGAGTTGCTGCAACTACCCATCAACTCCAACATGTCTGCAGATTTTCCATTTTTTGTATATTTCAGCCAATCCCTTTTATGTTTTCAGGGGTTGAGATCTTGCTACCCCTTCTTTATTTGAGCCATTATTGTCACATCTATGTATTATTGACATTTTGCAGTAGTTCCTCCTCAAGCATTGCGCAGTCATAGCTAGTGCCTCTTTTATATAGCATTATTTCTCCATATTTCATGTACATGTTTCATTGAGGCTGCATTGCCTAGCTTGAGAGATCATTTCCTCAAGATCTTGTATACATTTGTTGCTGCTATAATCTAATCTAATGGTTATTTATATCTTCTGGAATTTTAGTTTTAATGCATTCACTGTTATTTCCAGCTCATGTTTATGATTTGCTGAGCTCCACATTGGTAATATCTTGAGATATTCCCAATAGTGTAGTTGTTATCAATTTTGGAACATTACAAGTTAAGGCTTCCTTTTTTTCGACTTCAACACCTATTTTCCAAAAAGGAAGTGGTACCTTGGATTACCCCTCTCCATAAAAGGGGCTTCCTCGGATGGCACTATGGAAGACATCATTTCCCAATGATGTCATCGATCCTCCTGACATTCGACTACAACAAAATTTTCATGTCAAAATGGTATCGTACCTTACAACCATTTCATTTTGATCAAATTCATCGAAGAATCATGCCGTCATAAGCGTCTCTTTAAAAAATTCTTACACGGGATGGTCCTAGTCAGCACCTACGCGTACAATGCATAGCTATATGCCATACCAAGTTTACGCATATGGGTACCACATTCCACCTATTGTCAAAGAAAAAATACCCCGGAGGGCGTCAACATTCGTCGTCAACAACCACCATATCACTACCATATCAGATAGACAGAACATGTATCTGTCAAAAAGATTTGTTTAACTAGCCACAACATCATGAGCATGGGACATGCCTGCCTCATAGAAAATTTGTGTATTTTTTATATTTTCTTACAGGGATCCCATAGGACATGGTCATTATTCAAACTGGTGCAGGTTGTTTCCAATGCCGAGCTTCATGCAGGTCTCTCTCTCTCTCTATGCATGATATACATGAAAGAAACTATAATGTATTTCAACTATACAGTTCTTCCTAGACCTCACACATTAGGGGGCGACTGTTAACACTGGAAAATCATACAAGCAGAAGACGACATTAATTGATGTCAGGCAGACGAATTTATAGGGCTGAAAGACATTAGAGAATCTAGAAAGTATTTAAAAATCTCTAAGGTCTGAGGAGAAATCAAATTTGAGCAAGTCATAAATGCTTTTTCATGCATCATCCTTCGTGAAGAGTGCCTTTGCGTGCCTTTTGACTCAAAATGTGCGCAATCCTGGGAGTGGCGAAAGTCACTTTCCGGGACCACAAAAAGCACACTCCAAGACAGTGATTCCTCACTTGAAGCCGCCTAAGGATAGCCACCAAAGCCTCCTTAGACATCAAGGGAGCACACAATGGAATATTTGTGGCACATAAAGGAATCATCCACCTCTCTTGGGTCCACAATGTACCAAGAGAGAGAAGGAGGATTTGAATTCTCCTATATAAGGCCATCATTAGATGAAGAACTTGAGAACCATTATTATGATGGCTAGAATTTCCCAAGCAATACTAGCAGTGTGTGATCCGGAGCTGAAGATAAAGGTGACTCAATTGTTGGCCATCTAACAAGTTCAGTGCACCACAGTAGAGAGAGGGAGACTTTGCACCAAGTCAAGCTTGGAAGTAAAAACATCCTTGCATCGAGACTTAGAACCCATGTTCTATGGGCCCTTTGGCAAGAGGGTTAAAGTTTCATCCTCATTTCATACCAACACTCAATAAGAGGTGCTGAAGAGCCACTATTTGGATTATTGCAGTTGTTTGACTCTATTCAGAGCTTTTGTTTATTTCTTTTAGTTTTAGTTTAGTTTTAGTTTATATATGCATGCTATTTCTCTAGCTAGTATGTTTATGATTCTATCTTGTTCCACTAACTTGCTTGAATCCACTTCTTTTTCTATCTGTGACCAATAACTTAAGTGGGTAAACCACACCCCTTAAGTTGGCGTGATTTCGTACATGCGTGCACCAAACACACTAACATAAGGGGGGCAACTTGATGAAGATGAAATCATCGACCATGCCATTCAAAACCAGTCCTCCACTAACACTCCTCTTGAAACCCTAGTCAAAGTGTCTGAAAGCAAACCTTGGATGGAAGTGCAATCAGTTGAGACAACCTCCGAAACCACCAAGGCTGTCGAGTTTGGCCCATCCAGATCTCTGAAAATTAACCCAAACCTCTCAAATGAATAAGAGAAGCAACTATTCTAGCTTTTGAAAGAAAATATTGAATCATTTACTTGGGATTACAAGGAAATGAAAGGGGTGCATCCTTCAGTATGCATACATCATATTTATGTCAAATAAGGTTGCAAGCCTATGAGACAACCCCAAAGAAGAATGAACCCGGCTCTAAAGGACATAGTCAAAGAAGAGCTGCAGAAACTATTGGATGTGGGGTTCATATATCCTATATCCACTAGTGAGTGGGTATATCCTCTTGTCCTAGTCCTAAAGAAGAATGGGAAGTGGAGAAACTGTGTTGATTATCAAGAACTTAACAAAGTTACCAAGAAAGACCATTTCCATTTTCCCTTTATAGACCAAGTCCTGGATGGCCTTGCAGGGAAGAATTTCTTTTCCTTATTAGATGGGTTCAGTGGGTACAATCAGATTAAAATCAGCCCTAAAGACCAGGATAAGACTACTTTCACTTGCCTTTGGGGTACCTTTTCTTATAGAGTCCTAACCTTTGGGTTATGCTCGGCCCCAGCCACCTTCCAGAGAGTTTTCCTGAGCATATTTTCTGAGTTATTCCATGAATTTGTCAAAATTTACATGGATGATTTCACACCATATGGGGATGACTTCTAGGAAGCTCTCTCCAATTTGGGTAAAGTACTAAGAAGGTGCATTGATATGCATCTCCCCTTGAGCCCGAGAAAGTGTGAATTCCCGAAGAAAGCATGGGTTTTATTAGGACACTCCATATCCCAAGCAGAAATACAGGTAGACCTGAACAAAATCACTATCATCAAAAGGGTACATGATCCTCAAAAGCAGAAAGATGTCAGGAGTTTCTTAGGCTTATATGGTTAGTATAAAAGGTTCATCAAATATTTTAGTAAGATGGCTTCGCCATTATTTGGGTTATTGGCCAAAGATTCTGAGTTTATTTGGTTCGGTCTTTGTCAAAAGGCTTTTGAGCTCATTACGAAGCTGTTGACTACTAACCCCATCCTCCGAGGTCCAAATTGGACTCTGCCTTTCCACATCCACACTGATGCATTCAACAAAGCTGTAGGGGCAGCATTAGGACAATTAGAGGACAAAACCCCTTATGCCATTAATTTCATCAGTAAGAATTTGTCCAAATCCGAGTTGAATTATACTATTACTAAGAAGGAGATGTTGGCCATTGTCCATGTATTGAACAAATTCAAGCATTATGTCACTGGATATTAGACCTTTGTTCACATCGACCATGCATCCATCAAGTATTTAATGAAAAAAACAGATGTTAATGCTAGAATAATTAGATAGTTGTTACTTTTGCAGCAATTTGATTTGACTATTGTTGATAAACCTGGAAATGAAAATGTTGTTGGAGTTTTTTTGTCCAGGTTAGTTCTCCCTATAGGTGAAGAAGGAATGGTGGATGACCAGTTGTCGAATGAACACCTATTTTCCATATCAACACTCTCACCATGGTTTTATGAGATAGCCAACTACTTGGTTGCTGGAAGACTCCCTCCTAATATTTCATTTAGGGAGAGGAGTAGAATGATCAGAAAAAGCGCCCCTTTCACATGGATTGAGGGGAGTCTCCTCAAGCTAGGCCCTGATCAAATCTTAAGAAGATGTGTGAGGGAGGAAGAATTTTTTGATATCCTCTCTGAATGTCATGACAACCCATGTGGAGGCCACTTTTCTACAAATATATCTGCTTACAAATTTTTGCAGGCAGGTTACTATTGGCCTACCCTTCACCAAGATTCTAGAAGATAGACCAGCAGGTTTGACCAGTACCAAAGGATGGGGAAACCCACACAAAGGGATGAAATGCCTTTATACCCTTAGGTGGCTCTTGAGCCATTTGATCAGTGGGGCATGGACTTTGTTGGACCCATAAATCCACCATCTAGACAAAAGAAGTATATCATAGTCTGTATTAATTACCTGACAAAGTGGGCTGAAGAAAAAGCAGTGAAGGTAGCAACCGAAGAAAAAATAGAATAATTTCTAAGGGAGAATGTGTTTTACAAATTTGGATATCCCAGAGAAATAGTAACTAATCAGGGATCACAATTCACCTCTCACCTCATTGAGAATATTTTGAGGAAGCACAAGATTAAGCATAGAACTTCTACTGCCTATCACCCTCAGGCAAATGGCCAAGTAGAAGTAACTAATAGAGCTTTAGAGAGAATCCTCACCAAAGTTATGAGAAACAACATAAAATATTGGGCAGATAGATTGGTAGAAGCTACTTGGGCCTACAACACCACTTGGAAGACAACAATAGGATTCACTCCTTATGAACTAGTCTATGGTAATAAATCTCTACTTTCAGTTGAGATTGAATTCAATAATTTAAGAATGGCAACTGAATTAAATCTAGATCTAACAAATGCCCAAAAAGGGAGGTTTTTGCAACTAAATGGATTGGATGAGTTCAAAATGAAAATAGTTCTTCACACAAAGGTAGTTCAGATGAAAAGGAAGGTATGGCATGACAAGAAAATCAAAGAAAATACCTTCCAAGAAGGAGATTGGGCACTTTTGTATGATTCAAAGTTTAAAGACTTCAAAGGCAAGATGATGACAAGATGATTGGGGCCTTACACAGTGGAGAAATTCTTTGATAATGGCGCAATTCAAATCAGAACCATAGATGAGGAAGGGATCCCCTTGCTTGTCTGTGGTCACAGAATTAGAATTTACAAGAAGCCTTTGTCAAGGGAATAATTCATCAATTCAATAAGAAGAGAGGTGTATGTGATGGGAAACTCCATATTTTTCTACACCTCCTGAAAAATAAATAAATAAATTGTTGGTTGAAAACCTTGATGGAGGCAGCTCACTTGCTCAGAAAAAAGGGGGGAAAAGAATAAAGATGCATGGGTGAAAAACTCTCTGAGGTGCCCAAGGCAAGTTTGTGGGTTGAAAACCTCCATGAAGGCTGCCCACTTTCTTTAGAAAAAAAGAAAAAAGAGAAAAAGAACAAAACCAAAAAATGCATCTGCATCACTGTGTTACTCTGTGTTTGCTATTTTGCAGGTTGTTAATGGTTTTTGGAAAACACAGGGAAGCATTCATCTTCTTTTTCCTTCTTTTATATTTCCATCCATCCCATCATTCACTCCATTCATCTTCATAACTTCCTCCATCACCTCCATACACCACACTCCTCCATTCCTGAGCACAATGTAGCAAGAGAAGAAACACACAAACAGACTGCTACAAACATAAGGAAGTTCCTTCAAAAACAAAATTGTTCATGGATTTCCAAGAAGAACAACAAGGACAGTTGCATAATAGACTACAGGAGAATGAGAATTCCACCCATGGCATCTCATGCACCCCACACGACATCCACACCAGAGAGAAACAACATACAAAGATTAGCATCATGTTAGGTCTTCGTAGTTTGCAAGATTAGCAAGAACAAACGCTATAGAGCCTACATCAAAACCACTTTGGAATCCTAGGATCTATCCGTCCTGGATTCAGAGAGGGATCTCTCTATATAAGTGTTTTCAAAGATATGATCTTTAAGGCTTATGATATGATATTAGGCCAGTTATATCACAAGGGTTTTGTTTCTTTTGGTTGGGATGGATATCATCAAAATGAAGGAAGTCTTTTGAAGGGTAAAGGTGTGAGTAGGTTGAGAAAATGATTCAGCTGATAGGATAGGTAAGAAACAGTATTAATCCATTGGGCTATGGAGTCACAAAAGGATTTAATTTCACAACAAATTTCAAGAGTGGTCCATGGGGCAAGTCATCTATATCAAAAGATCTTTTTAGATTAATTTTGTGGTATGGAACATTAAAAGTGTTGTGAAAGAAGCAAAGCTAATAACCATTTCAGAATCTATTAACTCCACTAAACAAAAAAAGCCTTTCAAAGTAACCGTTTGAAGCTAGCCAAAGGACCCATAGACTTCTTTGGGAAATTTTTTATTAAAGCACACGTTTTAGACAAAAATCCAGAAATCTAACAAATTACCTTCAGAAAGTAGAAAACATATAAGAAAACAAAGGGCAGCCTAAGATCAGGTAAGGACTTTGAACCTATCCTGCTTTTGGCATACTCTTAGGGAACTTTTCAAAGCTACTGTTGGAGATAATTTAGAGGACAGGGCTAACCATAGACTTCCCTAGTTCAACTTTACTTGGCAGACTTTTCAAGACAACATTTAAGATAAGCAAAGAATAACCTAAGATCAAGTAAGGACTTTTAACCTAGCCTGATTTTGGCATACTCTTAAGGGAAAATTTAAAAATAGTTGTTTGAAGAAAACACTAGAGGACAGGGCTAACCATATACTTCCCTAGTTTAACTTTACTTAGCATGCAATGGAAATATCATTCAAGAACAATATCTCAAGTTTTACTCAGCAAGACATGGGCTCATCAACATTCCTTGACTGGTTATATTCTATTGAAATCATTCCCAAAACACAATTAGAAGAAAACATAGAGATAAAGATTTATCAATGAGAAATAGGGTACTTTTCAGTAAATCCTAATCTACATTTTTTGTTCTTTATCAGAGAAAGTGGACAATATGGAAACATAAGAAAAATAAAAATTACAGTGAGAAAAACATCACCATTGACATAGACCAGATACCATAAATAAGCTTTTGTATTTGATGTTCAAACCAGTTACAATCTTCAAGTCCAATGGGTCTTTACAGCTTCAAACTTCTCATCTTAGCCTATCTTTCTTCAATTAAAAAACAGAGCTTCAGCAGCTTCAATAGTTATTTACATTCAACAAGTATTCAACCCACATTTTACAATGGGCTCCTCTTATGATATTTATAGAAGAATGAGGAGGTGGAGTGAAAGGAAGGTCTATTAATTCAATTAATACAGAGTAAATGTTTCTCGACCTTTGGGAAGCCTTATGGAGAAGATTTCCAATGTTTCACTCTTTTTTAATTAATTTTACATTAACTTTTATCTATTTCAGTCACTTTTGTTGACTTTGGAGGCTTTGGTAGGCTAGCAATTACTTCTGAGCTATATTTGGCAAATATCTTTGATTTTGGATTAACTTTGTATTCTTTTGAGGAAAATAAAACTGTAGGTGGCATTTCTGATTTTCAGAGGAGTAACTGCTTCGGTGATTTGGGATTTGAAGCATTCTTTTGGGTGATTTGTTTGTCTTTGATACTTTAAACTCTGATTAGGCCTTTGATATGCATTAGGCCTCCTTTAATCATCTTTATGCTTTATTCACTGTGTCTTTATCCTTTAAACTGTGGATTAAGGCTTTTAATCTTCAGGCTCTTGCTTTAATTCTTTAACTTTAATCTCTGATACTCTTCACTGTCTTGGTGTTTCTTCTACTTTGCTCGACTTGATGTACAGGTGGCTTACACTGAAGGATTTTTCTTTTATAATCAACATTCATGACATATTGATTAAAACTTGGAAATTCGACCCTTTCTGTCCCTTTCTGTATTGAATTCGGCCTCTAAGGATCGTCACCCTCGGCCTTGTCCCTTTACTGGATTGTGGGACAGCTTTTACAGCTTATCCACCATTAAATCATGCAAACAAACAGAAACATATGATAAAAACCTGCGTTGTTGGGGTTAAACTACTTCAGAGGGCTTGGCGGAGGGCGAAAGAGCAGTGCGGAAGGAGGAGAATGCATCAGGGTGGATTCCATGGAGGAAACCATGAAAAATAGGGTTCAAATCTACTTGTGGCGTGAGAAAATGGATAGGTGGTTTTGGAAAACCAGAGACGGTTTTCGCGCGGGATCAGAGCGGTAAGTGGTTTGAGGCTAAATGAACGCAATACGGTTCTCTGGTTGAAACGTATCCAAGCGAATACCGCCTATTTCGTGTTGAAATTGCGCGATTAGCTTAATGGGTGAAATGAGTGCGAAATGAATCCAGGACCGTTAGATCTGGGGGGTGTAGATCTACGACTGAGAATGAACACGGAGGGATAAGAGTAGCACAGCGAGAGGAGATGGTGGAGCTGGGCTAATGCATGTCCAGGGAAAAAAACTGTCTTTTCGCGTTGAAAATGGGTTTATAGTGTTATGGAGAAATGAGTGCGAGAGTGCCTGTGGATCGTTGGATCTGGGGGGGACAAGGCCAGATCAACGGTGGAGATCGCAAGGAAACACAATGAAAGGCCCCAGCATGGTCGGGTGGGACCAGCGGGGTTATAAGGGAAAATGAAAGGAAAAAAATGAATTGCGGGGGCACTTAAGGTACAGACAAATCTGCAGGCCGGGTGCCTCTGCAGAGATCCTGAGCCGTTGGATCGGGATCAAGATCTGACGGTGGATATTTCCTCGACGGATCAGCAATCGGGGAAGGTAAGAGTCTGGGAAGGAGGGTTTGGAAGTTGTGATGGCTGATGAGCGATGAAGCGATGGAGCGATGTGCCGATGCGGCGATGGAGCGATGGAGCGATGTGCCGATGCGGTGATGGAGCGATGGGATGTGCTGATGTGATTGAGCACGGACTGTCCGATCTAAGGGAGATCGACGATCGGGATTTAATCGGTGGGGGAGATCCATCAGAGGGGGAATCATTGGTAGGGATATTGTGATGCGCCGACAACCGTTAGATTTTTTGTGAACGGACGACTCAGATCCAATCAGCAAATCGGCCATCGGCGGGTTAAAGGGTCCAGTACAAAGGAAAAAAGAGATTGCCGATGGAGCGAAGGCCGTCGGATCGGAATGAGATCGACAACTCAGATTTAAAGTGGTAGATCGCATCGGTATTTCCCAAATAGGTGGAGAAAAAGGAAAAAGCACGAAGATTTGGAAAATTCTGAAGTGCGATTACGATGGGGGCTTAAGGCCTTAGCGCATGGTTGCAGCTCTAGGTCATATGAGAGGAAAAGGGCTAAGGGCTTAGGCGAAAGGGGCCTAAGGCCTTATATTAAAAATGAAGGATTTTGGACAGAAAATGAAGGTTTTTGAGGATTTTTGGGTTTTTCGATAAGGGGAAAAAAGGGTTTAAAACCAGAATAGAAGGATTTTATCAGGTTTAAAGGGGATTTTGAGGGAAAATAAAGGGTAAATGAGGAAAATGGGGGTTTTTGCAGAAGGATTCATCAAAGGAAAAATGATGAAAAATGGGTCTGAAGAAATAGTTTCTTTATAATAGCAGGGTTTCTTTGAAAGATTTTGAGAGAAGAAAACAGTAGTGAAGATTACTCTTAAGGTAGAAAACACCAGAAGGCTTCAAGAATGAGTAATTTTCTATGGAAATAATCTCTTGAAGGCTCAAAACCTGTTTTAGCGATTATTTGTTGTAACAAAAATTTACTGATGGTTAACAGTGGCTCCACTTGGGGATGGAAACTCCTTGGAAGTGTCAAGAACTTCATAATTTTATCTCTGGAATGTAGACATGTGTCTTATCCTTGACAACCTTTTCTTCCTTGATCATGATACTTAAAAATATGATCAGTACTTTGTATCAACAAAAAAATTTCTCCCAAACATTCTACCTACACAGCCTATTTTTCCTAACATTTTTTCTTCATAAGGTGCACTTAGACTTGCAAACCTTTGGCATCAACATTTTATTCTTTTATTGAAAGCAGGAAAATAATATAAATCTACCCTTATTTCTTCCACGAGTTCAGATTAAACAGTTGAACTCATTAATTCTCTACCTAAGCTATTATCTGCCAGGATTACACTATCTGACAGATTTTATTCTCTATATTCTAAAACAGAAATTTAAATACAAACAAACCATGATTAAGCTGTCTGATTTGCTGTAAGACTATGGCATAAAAATAAGTTGCACATAGACTGAAACTTACAGAAATTTAAAACAAAATTGTGAAGGCTTAAGATCTGAAAATTATGAATATCCATCCTTCTTTCTTTCAGCTCTGGTTATGATCTTTTTAGAGTTGTCTTCTTCTTCTACCTAGTTCAAGTTTTCAGTATGTTAGAACCAGTTCTTTTTCTTCTCTTTGGCTTAATGTTTGGTCTGATTAGAGCCATTTATTTCTATCCTAATCTATTCTACTGATAAGCCAAGATTAAACAGTTTGACAAATCTTCTTCACTAACCTATCAGCATTAAATTGAAATCTATCTAGTCATGATTAGGCTGTATGACTAAATAGCAGTGTGCTTTTTGGTAGTGGCATTTAAGCTTGCACACTTTCAGATTTTCTTTTTCTTTTTTGGCATGGGGTTGTACCTTTCTTCTTTTATTTCTGCCTTCTTTTTCTCTTTTTCTATTGTTTTTGTATTTTTTTTTTTCAAATTCAAAAGCAATGTTATATACGATGAACAAAAAATCTTTGAAACTAAAATATCAGTTAACAGAAATAATGTTTGAGAGTCCTGCCATTGACAGGACCTCCAGAATATTCAGCTCCATCTAATTCTTGCAGAAAGAATGCATTGTTTTCAATGGAAGATTGAATAAGAAAAGGGCCTTGCCATAAATTATCAAATTGTCCATGTTTTCCCTTATCTTCTCTCCTTGAATCTCATTTTAATACTTTGTCACCAATTTTAAAGTCACTTTCCTTGGTTCTTTTGTCAAACAACTTCTTGATGTTTTCTTGTAGTTGTTGTGCTCTGATGTAGACTTACTCCCTGATTTGTTGTAGATGTATAGTCTGGTGTATTCTTCTTGTCATATCATCATCTTTATATTGTACTTCTTGGATCAACTTCATGACTGGCACTCTTAAATTGGTTGGAAATATTGCATCAGTTCCATAAACTAACTGATAAGGAGACATCCCAATTGAATTTTTAACTGTCAATCTGTCTGCCCATAATGTATATACTAGCTTACTGTGCAATGATTTCTTGTTATCTTCTAGCAACTTCTTGATTATGTTCACAAAAATTTTATTTGAGGATTCTTCCAACCCATTACCTTGGGGGTAATAAGTTTTATAATGACCCAGAATAATCTGATATTTATGGCATAATTCCACCATATTTTAGACCCAAATGCAGCAGCATTATCAGTTATGATCTTTCTAGGACAACCAAATCTAGACAGTATATGGTTTTCAAGGAATGAAATGATAACTGAGTCTATGGCATTCCTAGATGGGATGGCTTCTATCCATTTGGTAAAATAGTATGTTGCTATGAGGATCCATCTATGTTGGGCAGATGAGGCAGGATCGATTTACCCAATGAATTATAGACCCCACTGCTAAAAAGGAGCTTCAACAGTGATTGGTTGCAGAGGTAAGAGAAGCAGTTTTCTTTTGCCTTCAAAAATTTGGCATTTGTGATAGGCAGTAATAATTTTTTGGACATCTTGAAAGAGAGTGGGCCAGTAGTAACCAGATCTAAGGATTTTTTTAGCAGTTGACTTCCAGTAGAGGTGGCATCCACATTCTCCTTCATGAAACTCATGCTTGATCTTATCTACATTATTCTCAGGCAAACATTTAAGCAATAATCCACTAGCATTTTTCCAATATAAACATTTATCCAAAATGCAGTAATTTACAGCTTTCAACTTTAAGAATCTTGCCTTTGTTTTAGACAAACCATGAGGGACATTTAGATTGAGAAAAACATACAAAATATCAGCATACCGAGATGAATTCAGAAAATGATCTTTAATAATTGGAGTTGTCAACTCCTATTGTTCATCTAATGCATTAAACATGTTTATATCAAGAGCTTGAAAGTTGGATTCAGCCATAAGTTTTGCTAGTCCTTGACCTTTTATGAGCTTAGTGGGTTTGATTTCTAAGTCATTTTCTAAAATTATATCAATCCACTTTCCTCTTTTGCCATCTAGATATTGGGTCAATATGTCTTTTACAACTGAATGGGACACAAATGTTATAATGTGGGAATGTAAAATGTAAACTCTGAAGTCTTTTAAGGCTTTGACTAAGGCAAAGACTTGTTTTTCCATTATATTGTACTTCAGAGGTGCATCTCTTAATGCCTTGCTAAAAAATGAAATTGGCTGCTCTTGTCCCTTCAAGTTTTTCCGTAATAGAACAACAGCCACTATGTGTTCTGATGCAAATGAAAAAATGAAGAAATCTTTTGTAAAATTAGGACTGATAAGAACTGGTGTTTTGGTGAGTGCTTGTTTTACTAGTTCAAATGATTTATTTGCTTTTAAGGTCCATTTAACCCCCTCTTCTCTTTTAAGCATATTTTTCATGATTCTAAGGAGTTCAGCTAGGTTGGGTATGAACCTTCTCAAGAAATTGATATTCCCAATGAAAGATTGAAGTTCCTTGATGTTTCTAGGATGGTTGATTTGAAATATACCATCGATTCTCTTTGGGTCTATCCTTATTCCCTCTTCTGATATGATGTGTCCAAGAAGTTTACCTTCTTGGAAACCAAACAATGTTTTCTTTGGATTTAAGGACAACCCATATTTTCTAGATTTCTCAAAGAATTTTCTCAAGTGTATTAGGTGTTCTTCATCTGTTTTAGAATAGACAGTGATGTCATCTAAGTAAATCACTATGAAGTAACCTATTTCTTCTGAGAATTCTATATCCATGGCTCTCCGAAATGTGGCACCAGCATTCATTAAACCAAAGGGCATTTTCAAATACATGAAAGTACCCCAGGGTGTAGTAAAGGTTGTTTTAAGTTGATCATCGGGATGTACCAATATTTGATTGTAACCCAAGAAGCCATCTAGAAAAGAAATTCTTTTAGAACCAACTACCCTTTGTAAAATATGATCAATTTTAGGTAAGGGTTAGTTGTCTTTTAATGAGGCTTTGTTTAATTTTCTAAAGTCAATGCAAAACCTTATTTCTCTTGTTTTCTTCCTAACAGATACAACATTAGACACCCACTCTAAGTATCTAACAGGGACTATAATTCCAACATCATACATTTTTCTAATTTCTTTCTCTACCAGAGGTAATTGAACAGGGTTAATTCTGCGCAATTTTTGTTTAAAAGGCTTCTGGTTTTCTTTGAGGGGTATCTTATGCTGGATTATTTCTGTATCATATGATTTCAAATATTCATAACTCCATGAAAAAACATCATAAAATTCTTTAAACAACTCAATGTATTTCATTTTAATGTGATTTGGTAGTGTCTTAGATAGTTTGATCATTTTGGGCTTTTCCTCACTACCTATGTTGTATTCTTCCACTTCAGATTCGATAAGTTCCAATTTTGGCTTTTTGGAAACATCATTCAAGTCAAACAATTCTTCTAATGGGACCAGTCCTTTTGGCAAGCTTTGATTTTTAGATTGCAACACTTCTAAGTATTCTTTTTCTAGATCTGTGTTTTTTTCTGTTGTATGTTTGGGTTGATGGGTTAACAGATTTATTTCAGCAATCTCAGGAGACTTTTCTTCTTCAAAAAGTGGGTTTTCTTTAGTAGGGCAGTCATGTTCATACTCTGAATCTGAGTTTGGTATTTCAAATTCATTTTTGGACTGTAGGAAGTCTTTTATTTGTTTATATCCATCAAACACTTGCCATCATTCTTCATTATCCGGGACAACTGGTCTACATTTGACTTGGGTGGTGCATTTCTTGCTTTCATAAGGTGTTAGATAAGTACTAGCAGCAAAGGCTAATCCATTAACAATAATGTTTTGGTTCCTTGGGACAAAGGTAAGTTGGAATTAAGCAAATTTTTTTAACAAGTCCATGGCATCGTCTCTATAGGCTCCAAGTCTAGGATGTTTAGCAGAGTATTCCCCATTTACTTGTCTAATTATCAATTCTGAATCTCCATGAACTGTTATTCTTTTGGCCCCTAATATTTTCAATAAATGCAGGCCTAAAAGGATGGCTTCATAATTTGCTATGTTGTTTGTACATTGGAAGTTTAATCTATAGGAATGACCCTCGACATGATTGTTTTCAGTGTTGTGCACCCATATGCCTGCTCCTGCACTAGTTTTAGAGCAAGATCCATCAAAAGTCATAATCCAAAGAGGACTGTTTTCAGATTTGTCATTTATTTCATTACTGTCCTCTCTGTCTTGTTTGCCTAATCTGTCACTCTGTTGTTCCTGCAGGTCCGTACTATGTTGAATTTTGTTTTGTTCCTCAAGTTTTTCAATGTTTTGAGGTTTTATTCTTTGAATTTCATGATCTGCACTATACTTATGACTGTTTTGGACCTCAAGACTTGTGATTTGTTTGCTGTGATTTTCTGAATCAACAAACTGTCTTTTAGTTTTCTCTTTGTTTTCCTCTTCATTTATGGCTGCCACTATGTTTGGATGTGGAGTGGCCACTATATTGGCTGATGTTTCATTGATTAATCCTTTCTCATTAGAAATATCATCATTATAAAGAATGAATGAGTCAAGGTTAGTATGTATAGAATAGAGGGGAGTTTTCTGGTCTTTCTTGGTTACTCACTATTTATTTCATGTGTGTTTCCCTATAGAGTCTTCAAGGTTGACTGAAGACAGGGATGGTGGCATAAGTCATATCCATCTGCATAGTACCTTGCAACTTAGCACCCCATGATCTTGAAAGAAGCATGCCATATTTGGGGGGTGTATCAGCCACTACAATGTCCAACATTAAGCTTTTGGATAGAGTTTGGGCTAAGTTAACACATAGATATTTTATTAAGCCTAGGCATCTCACTCTGCTTGAGTGAAAGGAATATAAATCTTTGTATGGTCTGGTTACCTCTAGACCTAATCTTTCCATTATTACTTTAGGCATGAGATTATGTGATACTCCTGAATCAATCATGGCATTGTGCAAAATATTATCATGGATGTTTAAACTGATGTAGAATGGAGGGGTAGTTCCTTCTTGAAATTTTTCTTCAATCTTAGGACCAAACAGAAGCTCTAGTGTATCATCATTCAAGTTGATAGTACCGGGTGAAAATGTGAAGCTAGGTTACACTTTTTGCCCTTTTTTGAGAAAAAAATTTCATTTTTTTCGGTTCTTCAACTGTCTGCAAACTATAACATTTTTTCTGTGTAGAATTTCATTTTGCGATAAAAATAAAAGTTGTGAGAAATTTTGTTAGCTTTCTATTACTTATTTTTTGAAATTTGTTTATGCAGATTTGATATGTCAACTTAGCGTTTCTTTGAGTGTGTGTTTCTTAACAATCAAAGGATTCATAATAAGTCATGTTATGACGCAATGTTGTATTCATTGAAAATTTGTGTTTTTGAGAAAACAAAATGTGTTACAACAATCTAGACAGAGTCTACTTTGGTTTCTTCATATTTACAAAGCCAATGGATGCATATCATAATTACTAGAATTTTTTGAACTGGTCCAATACGAAAAACTGTGTATTTTGGATATGTTTTGCGATGCAAGAAATTTCTTAACATATAAGTTATAAACTAAAAATCTAAAAGCTACCCATTAGAGAAGACGGACCAATGTAATGCCCCATAATTTTTTCAATTTTTTTTACAATGTATTTTGGGAGATACAAAATTTTGATTTCACTGAATCACAATGACCCTCAGAAATTGTTTGCACCCATTTTATTAGAAAAATAATTAAAATTAGTAAATGTTTATGAAATTCCATAAAATTTATATTTCCTGAAAGTAGATTCAATTCTAAAAATGCTTGTCTTGGTTCCAACAGTTAATTAACAACATTTCATGGAGTTTAATCATTCCAAAGTTGCTGAAACGTATTCAGAGCCTGGTTTTTGCGTAACTGGTGACGCATTAGTTCAGCCGAACTTTGATTAACAGTTCGACCGAACTATGTTTTGCATCGACGGCTCGTTAAATCTAACGACTTAATAATTAGGCTGAACTTTTAATCAAAAGTTTGACTGAACTATTGTATAACTTTCTGTCGACCGGAAAGTTTTGCGAAGCCCCTACTAAAACATGTTTCGCGGCAATATAAATTGCAGCGAAATTATTCACAATTTTCGCACATTTCGCATTCCACACTAAGAGCTCCCTTCTGCATGTCTTCTAAATTTAAGGGATCCCTTTCTCTTAGCTGATAGGCCATTTGAGGATCAAATCCTTCAAGGAATTTGGCCAAAGCTGAGCCTTGTGGAGGTTTCAAATTTGGGGGTAGTGCGTTATAAATAGTATTAAATCTAGTGCAATAATTTTGAACACTTTCCCCAGTGTTTCTCTTGAGGTTGTTGTAATATGAAAGTATTTGGAGAGGGTTCTTCCTAATTTTCCATTTGTTTATGAAGGTTTGATGTAAAGAAGGGAGATCATTTATACTATTAGGAGTTAAACCCTTAAACCATTTCTTGGCCTCTCCTCCTTAACTCTGGGAAAAGATTCTCATCTTAATGGTCTCATCTACTATTTCCATATAATCAAAGGCATCATTCACCTTGTCTACGTGCTGTTGAGCAGTAGTGGGTTCATTTCCAGTGAAATGGGAAATTTTGGACTAATAGTCCGGTGGCAAAGGAGCCAGAGGTTGTGGTAACACTAGGGGGGCATACCATGTTGCCATGATAGGAGGTTGTGGAAAAATGGGGAGTTTACAGGTGGAGGATTTATGAAAGGAGGGGGAGGATGGAATGGAGTAGTTTGAATAGTGGGTGTATGGATAACAGAAGTACTTGGACCAGTAAGAGACTTTTGAGCAGATCTAGGATGAGAGAAACCAAAGTTATGAATGAAATGTAGATCAGGTGGGGTAGTTTCTTTGCTATCAGTATGTTCACCACTATGTTGGGGTGAGTGTGGAGGCTCAAATTCTATCTGATCTATATCACTAAGCGACTTAGTTTTGGATAGGTTTCTTATGGATGGTAAGTCAAATTGTGTATCTTGCAAAGCTGAGAGATTTTTAGGGAAAGAGTTAGCTCTATGAATTGGTCTGACAACAGTTGGATTCTTGGATTTAGGAGATTTCCTAAGGATACTTTTTGGATTATCAACTATCTTAGGAGGATTTGGGTCTGGATAGGCTCTAGTATAAATTCTTCTAGAAGCCACTATGTGGTGTTTTTAGACCAAATGATGAGAAAAGTTTAGCCAAGTATGACAGAATTTTAAAGGCTAACTAATCTTTTTAACAGAAAAATCAATCCTCAAATTTTTCTTAACTAGGTTTGAATGATGTTTGGAAGATAAAAGAATTTCCCAGTGGAGTCTTAGGAAAAACCATTGGGGTCAGCAGGCCTACTAAATACCAATGGAGTCACCAGGTGAAGGATTTTTACTTGTTTTCAAGGTTTGGTTGTTGTTCGCCATCAACAATCAATAATAACCAGTCTTGGTGCCACTTGTTTCATTCAGAAATAGGGGTTCGTTGAGTTGTGAAGTTATCTATTACTCAATAAATTTCCCTAGTGGAGTCGCCAGTATGTTAGGTCTCCATAGTTTACAAGATTGGCAAGAACAAACACTATAGAGCCTACATCAAAACCACTTTGGAATCCTAGGATCTAGCCCTCCTGGATTCAGAGAGGGATCTATCTATATAAGTGTTTTCAAATATATGATATGTAAGTATTATGATATGATATTAGGCTAATTATAAAGCACAAGGGTTTTGTTTGTTTTGGTTGGGATGGATATTATCAAAATGAAAGAAGTATTTTGAAGGGTAAAGGTGTGAGTCGGTTGAGAAAATGATTCATTTGATAGGATAGGTAAGAAACAGTATCAATCCATTGGGCTATGATGTCACAAAAGGATTTAATTGCACAACAAGTTTCAAGAGTGGTCCATGGGGCAAGTCATCTATATCAAAAGATCTCTTTAGATTGATTTTGTGGTATGGAACATCACAAGTGTTGTGAGATAAACAAAACTAATAACCATTTAAGAATCTATTAACTTCACTAAAAAAGAATCCTTTCAAAGTAACTGTTTGAAGCTAGCCAAAGGATAGGGCAAACCATAGACTTCTTTGGGAAAATTTTTATTAAAGCACACTTTTCAGACAACAATCCAACAATCTAACGGATTACCTTCAGAAAGTAGAAAACATATAAGAGAACAAAGGGCAGCCTAAGATCAGGTAAGGACTTTAAACCTATCCTTCTTTTAGCATACTCTTAGGGAACTTTTCAAAGCTATTGTTGGAGATAAACTAGAGGAAAGGGCTAACCATAGACTTCCCTAGTTCAGCTTTACTTAGCAGACTTTTCAAGACAACATTTAAAATAAACAAAGAATAACCTAAGATCAAGTAAGGAATTTTAACCCAGCCTCTTTTGGCATACTTTTAAGGGAAAATTTCAAAACATCTGTATGGAGAAAACACTAGAGAACGGGGCTAACCATAGACTTCCCTAGTTTAACTTTACTTAGCATGCAATGAAAATATCATTCAAGAACAATATCTCAAGTTTTACTCAGCAAGACATGGGCTCACCAACATTCCTTGACTGGTTATACTCTATTGAAATCATTCCCAAAACACAATTAGAAGAAAACATAGAGATAAATATTTATCAGTGAGAAATAGGGTACTTTGCAGTAAATCCTAATCTATATTTGTTGTTCTTTATCAGAGAAAGTGGACAATATGGAAACATAAGAAAAATAACAATTACAGTGAGAAAAACATCACCATTGACATAGACCAGGATCCCATAAATCATATTTTGTATTAGATGTTCAAACCAGTTACAATCTTCAAGTCCAATGGGTCTTTACAGCTTTAAACTTCTCATCTCAGCTTATCTTTCTTCAATTACAAAACATAGCTTCAATAGTTATTTACATTCAACAAGTATTCAACCCACATTTTAAAATGGGCTCCTCTTATGATATTTATAGAATAATGAGGAGGTGGAGTGAAAGGAAGCTCTATTAATTCAATTAATACAGAGTAAATGTTTCTTGGCCTTTGGGAAGCCTTATGGAGAAGATTTCTGATGTTTAACTCTGTTTTAATTAATTTTACATTAACTTTTATCTATTTCAATCACTTTTGTTGACTTTGGAGGCTTTGGTAGGCTAGCAATTACTTCTGAGCTGTCTTTGGAAAATATCTCTGACTGTGCATTAACTTTGTATTCTTTTGCGGAAAATAAAACTATGAGTGGCATTTCTGATCTTCAGAGGAGTAACTGCTTTGGTGATTTGGCATTTTAAGCATTGCTTTAGGTGATATGTCTTTATTTGATACTTTAAACTCTGATTAGGCCTTTGATATGCATTAGGCCTCCTTTAATCATCTTTCTACTTTATTCATTGTGTCTTTATCCTTTAAACTGTGGATTAAGCCTTTTCATCTTCAGGCTCTTGCTTTAATCCTTTAGCTTTAATCTTTGATAATATTCACTGTCTTGATGCTTCTTCTATTTTGCTCGACTTGATGTATAGGTGGCTTACGCTGAAGGGTTTTGCTTGTATAATCAACATTCATGACATATTGATTAAAACTTGGAAATTCGACCCTTTCTATCCCTTTCTGCATTGAATTTGGCCTCTAAGGATCGTCACCCTCGGCCTTGTCCCTTTACTGGACTGTGGGACAGCTTTTACAACTTATCCACCATTAAAACCTGCAAAAAAATAGAAACATATGATAAAAACCTGCGTTTTTGGGGTTAAACTACTTCAGAGGGCTTGGCGGAGGGCGAAAGAGCAGTGCGGAAGGAGGAGAATGCATCAGGGTGGATTCCATGGAGGAAACCATGAAAAACATGGTTCAAATATGATTGTGACGTGAGAAAATGGATAGGTGGTTTTGGAAAACCAGAGATGGTTTTTGCATGGGATCAGAGCGGTAAGTGGTTTGGGGCTAAATGAACGCAATAAAGTTCTCTGGTTGACACGTATCCAGGCAAATACAGCCTATTTCGCGTTGAAATTTCGCGATCAACTTCATGGGTGAAATGAGCGTGAAATTAATTTGGGACCGTTAGATCTGGGGGGTGTAGATCTACGACTGAGAATGAACGCGAAGGGATAAGAGCAGCACGTCGGGAGGAGATGGTGGGGCCAGGCTAATGCATGTCCAGGGGAAAAAGCTACCTTTTTGTGTTGAAAATGGGTTTATAGTGTTATGGAGAAATGGGTACGAGAGTGCCTGTTGACCATTGGATCTTGGGGGATAAGGCTAGATCAATGGTAGAGATCGCGAGGAAACACAATGAAAGGCCCCAACATGGTCAGGTGGGACAAACGAGGTTATAAGGGAAAATGAAAGGAAAAACACGTATTGCGGGGGCACTTGAGGTACGAACAAATCTGCAGGATGGGTGCCTCTGCAGAGATCCTGAGCCGTTGGATCGGGATCAAGATTGGATGGTGGATATTGCCTTTGCGGATCGGCAATCAGCGGAGGTAAGAGTCTGGGAAGGAGGGTTTGGAAGTTGCAATGGCCGATGAGCGATGAAGTGATGGAGCAATGTGCCGATACAGTGATGGAGCGATGGAGCGATGTGCTGATGTGGCGATGGAGCGATGTCCCGATGCGGCGATGGAGCGATGGAGCGATGGGATGTGTCGATGCGATTGTGTGCGGACTGTCCGATCTAAGGGAGATCGACAGTCAGGATTTAATCGGCGGGGGAGATCCATTGGAGGGGGTATCATCAGTAGGGAGCTTGCGATGCGCCGATAGCCGTTATATTTATTGTGAATGAAAGACTCAGATCCAATCGGCGGATCAGCCATCGACAGGTTAAAGGGTCCGGTACAAAGGAAAAAATAGATCGCCAATGGACCGAAGGCCGTCGGATCAGAATGAGATCGACGGCTTAGATTTAAAGTGGTAGATCGCGTCGGTATTTTGCAAATAGGTGGAGAAAAAGGAAAAAGCACGAAGATTTGGAAAATTCCGAAGTGTGATTGCGATGGGGCCTTAAGACCTTAGTGCATGGTTGCAGCTCTAGGTCGTATGAGAGGAAAAGGGCTAAGGGCTTAGGCAAAAGGGGCTTAAGGCCTTATATTAAAAATGAAGGTTTTTGGACAAAAAATGAAGGGTTTTTAGGATTTTTGGATTTTTCGATAAGGGGAAAAAAGGGTTTTAAACCAGAATAAAAGGATTTTATCAGGTTTAAA